>LPNX010209326.1:640461-696938 GCA_001517045.1 Pseudotsuga menziesii | reverse complement strand
AACTCAAATCCGTCACTGATTTTCAGGGCTGCAAAAACTGGGTTTTCCCATGGGTTTCGGGGTAGCTAATGCTCCCAATTCTCCCTAAGGTTCATACCTATGGATTCCCCATTGGATTTTACTGTCCAATACCAAATATGGGCATTTTTGGCTCTTCAAAACGTGGGTTTTTGCACAGTTGCGATTTCTGGTTTTTCACCCTGCTGGGAACTCGTTTTTGGATCGAAAATGATGCTGGGTCCTTCCACAATCGAATGGGGATGAGGAAGAAGCAATTCCCAAGAGGTAGAGTGACTTGTGGTACAAGAAAACAGAGCCCATACTCTGCCATACGAATTTCTGGGCTGCCCATGCTCCATTAAAGCCATGGATTGTTTTCTTCAACCACTTCCTTACAACAGAATTAAATGTCAACAAGAAAAGTCAAATGGGTTATCACAATGACATATGGTAGCTTATGGTTCAATCCCACAACCCCTTCACCTCTCCCTAGTGGATACACATGGCCCCTTCTCATTTGTTGCCTCCATAGTCATTTTTGGTATTTTTTTGCTTGATGTTTATTTACATCATTTTTGCAATGTTCCATGGCTAAATAGCACATGGGTAACATCAGGTCCAATGCTTTGCCATTTTAAATAAAATACGAACATACACTAGCGGGGCCTTGGCCTTGAGCTCCACGCTAGGTATACATACATCATACAAACGGGGTCAAACCCGGGGACATTACAATGGGTGATTCCAAAATTGTTACGAATTTGGCTATGCAAAAGGGTCAGTTACAGGTGGTTTCTTTGGAGGGCTAGAAAGTAAAGTTTAGAAACCTACAATCACCTTTTCCATTATTATAGTTTCAACATATGTTATATGAATTTAATGTGGAAGCATATTTTCTTTTGAAGAAATCTTTGTCTTTTGTGGAAGGATTTATTTTCTTTGAAAAATTTGTTGACTGAAAGGACATTTCTCAAGGAAACATTCCAATGTTTTAAATTGTTTTTTTTCTATTAAGGACTTGTATTTTATTTTTTATTTATTGGAGACAATCATTTTTATATGACTCGTAAGGTTGCTTAAGATTCTAGTTTTGACTTTTGGGTTTTTACAAGTTTTGGGGTAAGAGTTTTAGTTGTTGCGTTGAGATGGGCTTGGTTTGGAAGTGATACATTGGCCATCTTGTGAGTTTTTTTGGGGGTTAGTTGTTTTGTATAAAGGAAAACATATGCAATATATGTATTTTTATATTCTTTTCAGTAATGAATATAAGTATAGTACTTTTTTCTGTGTGAAAAAGAGAGGTATTTTGGAGGTTTTAATAGATTTTCATTATAATAAAAAAATATAGGTAGTTAAAGGTTCCAATGTAGTTTTTTTTGTTGGTGTTCTTATATCAATAATACAAACTGGTGAACCAAGTATATACCATATGCAATGGTGTCCCTTTATTTGATATGCAACATGATTTCAAAAATATAATGCACACTAGTGCATATTATATATGTTTGATGCCCCATTGCATATTTTATATAATGAAAGCATTGGTGTGTATTGCATATAAGAATATGTATATTACCTTGCATATCATTATATTTTGTAATAGTTATTATAACTTTAATGGAAATTGTAATCGTGTCATTAAAGGGAATGATGATTTTGTTTTCGTAAAGAATATTCTTTGAAGTTACATTATTTCAATACCTCGCCTTAACAAGAAGGGTATTATACTAACAACAACAACAATTGGTGTGGCTCTACACAACATCATTGGAAGGATGGAGGAAGAGGAATCATCAACAACATCTTTGGAACATTGTCTGGTACATCTATAGATCATCAAAAATTTTGAACAACATCATCATCTTCAGCATGAAGCTGGAGCATCATCATTTGCAACTTAGAGTTGGAACGTTGGAATCTACAAAACAGAGTTGGAGCATCATCATCCACAACATGGAATTTCTAGAACATCATCATCATCTACATCAACATAGAATTATTGGAACATCATCATCACCTGCATCAACATAGAATTGTTGGAACATCATCATCATCTGCATGATCAACATAGAACTGTTGGAACATCATAATCATCATCTTTAGTACATAGATGAAGTATAAAAAATGGTACATCAACAGCAACGACTGCACGAGGCTCGCTCATTAGCATAAAGTTGGAATAACATCAACAACGACGACACCAGGTTGGATCATCTGCATAAATTTGGAATAACATCAACAACACCATATGGCAGGTATAACAACATTATCATAAACATCTCAAGGTTGGACCAACATCATCTATGGCAACATAATGAGGCAGGTGTATCAATAACCAACATGATCCTTCCTTTTAGAGTTATGTGATCATGAACAACATAGGTGATCCTTTCCTTCAGGATTACAAGATCATGCAAAGCACATATTTGGTACTCAGGCGGTCCTTCCTTTCAGGATTACGAGATAAATTCTTTACAGCGCTGCCAGTACTGATCACAACTAACACATACGTACATAGGAAGATCCTTCCTTTCAAAATTATGGGATCAAATCCAATATGAATGATCCTTCCTTTCGAAATTGTGGGATCACTAACTAACATTTTAGACAATCCTTCCTTTCAGAATTATGAGATAAAGTCCATGAATCAACACCTTAGACAATCCTTCCTTTCAGAATTAGGGGATCAAGTCCATCAACCAACATCTTAGATGATCCTTCCTTTCGGAATTACAGGATCAAGTCTCAAGATCAACATTTAAGATGATCCTTCCTTTTGAAATTACAAGATCAAGTCTAAGGATGATCAATCCCAATTGAGATACTTGTTGTGATATGGATACCATAATATCATGAATACTACTCCCCCTTTCAAGGGAAGTCCTTACGGACAACACCTAACATGTCTCAGAAGTGTTCAAACCTCACATGAGATAGAGGCTTAGTCAACACATCTACAACCTACTCATCAGTGCTCACATATTGGAGCTTTATAGGCCCCTTCTTCACCATGTAACAAATGTAGAAATACTAAATTTATATGTGATTCGTCTTATCACGGAATATGAGGTCCTATGTCGTCTTCATATAGCTTTGGTTATCACATAGAATCATAGTGGCATCCATCGCTAGATCGAATAGACTTGATAACAACTTTCGAATCCATATGGCTTCACCTCTAGGGAAGAAAGTTGTAACATATTCCGCTTCTGCAATGCTAAGAAAAACACTGGATTGTTTCCTGCTTAGCCATGAGATCATGGATGACCCCAGATTGAAACATCCACCTGAAGTGCTCTTTCTGTCTGAGACACTTCCTGCGCCCCAATCTAAATCTATATAGTTGTACAGTTTGAATTCATGATCTTTAGTATAACTGAGACCATAGTCTATTGTACCTTTCATGTACCTTATCACATGCTTTGCAACTACCAGGTGAACATTTTTGGGCTCAACCAAATACTAACTCGAGGTGTTCACAATAAAGCATATATTTGGCTGAGTATTCATAAGATACATCAATGAACCAATAATTTTTTTGTATAGTGTCATATCCACTAACTCTATCGAAGCATCAACCATCAACTTCAAATTTGTATCCATGGGTGTGTGTAGTGGATATTTCTCTCTGGATACGTGAAAAAGAACCTACCTTAGATCATAGGGATCTAAAGGTAGAGTTCATGGTGCAAGGGAAAATATTCAACCTTGACTTACAAGTAAACAACAACTAGCAAACTATATATATTGTTTATATTTTTTAATTAACAAAACAATTCCAAGAACTCGGACCTTTATAAATGGGCCACTACAACCATTTGAGGAGTTGGTCCAATGGCTTCCATGATCTTCCTCTCCGATCTTCTCCAACAAGGGGTGTCAACAGGAATGGAATCAAGAGTTGCATGGAGTAAACTCGACATTCAACGTGATGTGAAAATAAGTGGCTAAAAGGTGAGAAGGGTGACAAAAGTGTGACTAAAAGTAAAAGTATGACCAAAAGTTTTTGTGGGGGAACCTTCACAATGTATTTATAGGATGATCCAATATTTTCTTGCCCATGCTATTGTTCCATGGTTTTATGTGTTGTATGGTATTGGTCCATGGTTTTTGACTCATTCTCATTTTAGGGTTTTTTGGTCCCTTTTGAGAGAATGGGGGTTTTGTTGCAATAAATGCACATCTTCCTTGTATTTATGAGGGAAGGAATAATGATTATTTTGACCAATTTGGATGGAATTTAATTATGAAGGTCAAAATAGAGGGAATAATGATGGGATTATGATGTATAATTATGGTTTTGACCATAGAGAGCTATGTGGGAAACTTTTTTTGTTAATAGATTCCCCCTTAATGTGTGAGGGCAGGCGCTCATCGTATGGCTGACAAACATCATAGGATCAAGGGAGAAATGGTGACAATGTTGGATAAACTAGAGAGAACCGTGAAGAGTCAGAGTCTCCTCATTCGAACTGTAGTGGCTTTTGATTTGCACACAACTGCATGGACTCAATGACCAAGAGTCAGAATCTCTGAGGTATAATAAACAACATATCATATTGTAGATATACAAAAGCATGATACTGAGGGGATTCCAAACACTGTCACCAACGCAGCCCAGATATCACCAAGGACATGAAATTGTATGGGTCCTAAAGAGACTCACCAATGTGCTAGAGTCGGGTGACAACCGAGGTATTCGACTAAATAATGAAGGAACCAATATCTTGTATGAATCTCAACGGTGCGATAATGTAGTTGAAGTCTAGTATGAGAGACACAACCAACCCCAAAGGAACCAAGGAATCATTTCAAGTGGTCCAAGGGGCTCATCAATGAGGTGGATGAAACCAATATATAGGGACCTCTGGTTCTATCCTATGGAATATATGTGTTGATGTTGACAGAGGGAGACCTGTAACTACCAAGGAAATGAGGATTCCTTGGAAAAAGCATGAGGGGGGCAACCATAGATGTGGAATAATAATGGAATTGAGACACTGAATATGGAATATGGGCAGGGGATTACGAGGGACTCAAAATTCCTTTATTCAGACTATGACGACAGGGCTAGTCTTGCAGCATATGACACTGACTTATGGGGAGGGAATCATAGTTGTGGGACCGGGGAGATTACTAGAATGTGAGATACTTGGGGAAGGCACTGGATAAGTGATGTCTAGGGGATCGAAGGGAGACTCATTGTAGATTACTCTAGAAAAAAACCGCCCAATGGGGGGAAGATGCCATAATGTGAGACTATATGCAAGATGTGTGGGCACCAAAATACACCATTTGGGCCTTCTTCATAGTTTAAGGAGCTCAAAGAAGGGATAAAAGTATACTTAGTATGATATTGTATCGTGGATTTTTTTCGAGCCCAAGATGATAAATGATCGATGGTGTTTTCATGTTTAGAGAGTATGAAAATCTAAAGAAGACTCCAATGGGTCTCTTTTTTGTACAGTAATCTCCTAAGCCCAAAAAGGATAAAAGTGTACAAAGGAGAACTATCCCAGTTGAAAGGGGCAAAGGGACTTCTTTTTCATAGGTAGTCCAACCAGGACGAAAAAGGATAAACCTATACTGATTGAACGATCATTCAAATACTTTTACGAGCATTAACAAAACCAAGGTTTTTTGACGATATTTTCATTATGAGAGGGTTGGAAAAGATCTTAAATACAACCCATAAGTGATATTTTTCATAGAGTATGGTCCCAATGTGCAAAAAGACATAAAAGGATATAAAGGGAAACATTCCTAGTTGGGAGGTTCTAGGGTGGTCCTTTTCTTTGATTGGCCTACATAGTTTGAAAAAGGGATAAATGATACCACATAGATGCCCTTTCAAATACTTTAACTAGCATGGAAGGAAGCAAACATGTTGGACAATCTTTTCATTCTTTAAGGAGTAAAAAAAGAGCTTAACAGAAACTCCGTAATGGTCAGTCAAGCAAGGAGGAAGAGTTCAATGTACCAAAAGAGGTGATGTTGGGATCTTGACCATGGAAGTCAGTACACACATGAATGGTTCCTTTTTTTATTAACGAGAACATGATTGGAAACCCAAGTGGTATACGCGATGGGGTATATAAATCCTTCTTTGTGTAGTTTTTCGATCTCAACATTGATGGCAGGATCCTTTAACGGGTGGATGGGTCGTTGATTTTGGTGAATGGGGGAAACATTAGGACATTTGTTGATGCGATGTTCAATGATAGATAGACCAATCCTAGGAATTTCAGTGTAGGAGCAAGCAAAAGTATCATGAAACTCTTGAAAAAGTTTCTTGTAGGCAGTTACTTCCTCAGGAGAGAATGAAACACGGATCGTGATATTCTCGACTATCCTAGGTTTCGTTGGGATGTCGACTTGAATGGTTAGCGAGATATTGTCCATATTACCTTCCTCAAAGGATTTAGGGGAAGAGATTGTATTTTTGAACCAATCGATGCTTCCATGAATAAAATCTTTTAGTTCGACAGAGAAATGGTTTGACGATGAGGAAGGTTCACAGGGGATGAAAAATGGGTGATGGTGCAGGTCATTCCAAGGATACTCAGGATTTGTGATAACTTCAAATATCTCTTTGTAATTTTGAAAGTGGCACCTGGATAGATCAGAGGGATCTTCCACAGTCGATGAGGGGGAAGGAGGATTGGAATTTGAAATCATGAATATGGTGTTGGTGGTGTCTAAGGAAGAAGCCGGAGGGTGGATTTATTTAAGGACATTGATTTCAAAATCAAGGGAGTGCTTTCAAAAATTAGTGAGGAGGGACCGATACTCAAGAAATTTTTGGAAATGATGGGAATAATGACTATATAGGTCACAAAATGCACATGAGTGGTTTGTACGTAATGATTTGTTTTTAACCGTAGGGATGTTTGGTACATTAACAAATGACATCTCACCAAACTCTACTATTGTCTACATGTGGGTGCAAAGAAACAACAAATCGAGACAAATTTGAGTAGCGTGTCCAAGGACATCACATAAGGCACAAGTAGGAGGTGGTGGTGGTTCTGCAGGGGCTTTTGGTGCCTTGCCCCTAGTATTCATAGGAGGAGGGGGTGCAATAGTGGATGAAGGAGCAACTGGTTGTGTACTAGGAGGTGGATGTGACACTGTCTCAATAGGTTGGACTGGGGTCTACACAATTTGTGGTGTCGGGGTGGGGTTGGGTGGATTGAGGTACCATACTAGAACGTCCAAAGTTAATCCCAAAAGGTTAAGAGTATCCAGTTGAAATAATGTACCTTTGAAGAATATTCTACTTGCATTTCAAATTGTTATTATTTTTCCTTCGAGAGATGTCACTAATGTAAAAGGTCATGTAAAAGTCATGAGGTAAGCCCTTCATTATAAGTCGGGGCAATAACACCCTGAAAAGAATAATATAATTATTATTATGGGATTTCCTAGGTAGGTCATCCCAGTTATGGAAAATTTCAGTTGGGAATATCAGTATAAATAGGGAGGAACCTCCCTCATTTCTACACACTCACACACACTTGTGTTGTGCAAGAGAGAGAAAGAAGGAGGACTAATGTATTTTGTGTTTTTTCTCTTATGCTTGGGGTTTGGTATCTCTATCTATGAGACCTTGTTCTTTGGCCATTGCATACTGGTTATCTATATTGAAGAAGTTTTGTTGGTTTTTTCCCTTTAGGGTTTCCCAGGATAAATTGTTGTGTACCTTGTGATTGTGTTTCTTTTAGTGATCCTCTTTATGTTGTTATTATGAAAATGTATTAAATGATAATAAAGTTAGGACTTAAGCTATGGAAGAATAGAAAACTTACATGGTATCAGAGCTAGTCTAAAAAAAGCATCTTTCATAAGGTAAATCTCTCTCTCCTTCTCCAGACAATAAAATTATGGTTTTCTAATAAAGTGGAATTTTTGAGTACTAGTGACATAGGGAAGTGTGCCCCTCCTAGGCACATATTTTGGCACCAATATTAGAGTTTTTCAGTGGGAAGATCCTCTGAAAATTCAATCCCCAATTTGGATTGAAACTAAAAAATCAAAAGCAAAACAAAAAACAACAGTCCATGATCTTGCAAGTCCAGTTTCAAGGGTTAGAATTTGGATTCTTCAGAAAATGACTGTAGCATCATACTTGCCTCAGTCAAGCGCATATTTGGTGAGTACAATTTTCATTTCTAAGAAATTTTTAATCATTGCCATTTTTTGATATTTGGGACAAGATGTCACCAAGCACTAAGCTTGATGACAAGTTAGAAGGCATAGGAAACTTTTGTTATTTCAAATACATAATAGGACTCATTCTAGAAGAGGATGATCTTGCAAATTTTATCAGGTAAGTTGTGTAGGAGCCCGAAGAAGATGAAGTAAAGGAAAAGTACAACAAAGACATGATTATAGCCAAGAGGATCATAGTTGATTCAATCAAGGATCTCTTGATTCCTCAAGTATCCTCTAAGGATACACCTAAGGATATGTTTGATGCCCTATAAATAATGTATGAATAAGAACCTCCTAATAAGTCCACAAAGGAAGAAGTTGAAGAATATATTTTATTCTCCACTCTCTCTGGGTCTGTGACACCTAGAAGTGATACATGGTTCCTTGATAGTGGTGCTTCAAAGAACATGACTGGCAAGAAGAAGTCTCTCTCCAGTTTTGAAGAAAGGGACTCTCCTAAGAAAGTTTCAGTAGAAGATGATTATCAATATCATCAAGGGAATAGGAGGAGCCACATACAAGCTTAATTCAGGAACCCCAATGAATATGAAGGATGTATTATATGTGCATGGATTGAAGAAGAACTTACTTTATATTTCATCCCTAGATAAGAAAGGATTCTGGGGTTCCTTTATAGATGGTGAAGTTCTTATGTGGCTTAGAGGTGAATCTCTAGAAGATGCATCTGTCAATGGGACAGAAGAAGGTGGCATGTATAAAATGAAAGGTCACTCTAAAGCAACATTGATTCATGATACTACAAGTCCATGTGAACTATGGCATAGAAGGCTTGCTCACATAAACTAAAAAGCCCTACCACATGTGAGTAAGGTAGTCACAGGTCTACAAGACCTAAATATTGATGATGAAGGAATATGTAAAGGATGTACGGAAGGAAAGAACATAAATAATCCATTTCTGAAGAGCGACAACAATTTAGAAGGAATATTGGAACTTATACACTTAGCTGTATGTGGTCCTATTCCCTCAACATATTTAAGTGGGTATTCATACTATGCATCTTTCATTGATGATTACTCTCATAAGACTTGGGTTTAATTTTTGAAATCAAAAGATGAAGTGTTTGGAAAGTTCAAAGAATTCAAATCATTGGTAGAGAATATTTCAGAAAGAAAGATCAAGACACTCGTGTCAGATAATGGAGGAGAGTATAATTCAAATGAATTTGGAAGATTTTGAAAAGATGCTGGGATTAAGAGGGAACCTACCACTCCCTATAATCCACAACAAAATGGTGTTGCTGAAAGGAAGAACCAACCCATTATGGAATCAGTGAAGACTATGATCCATGATCAAGATCTTCCTATGCAATTATGGGTTGAAGCAACAAGGACAACATTATATGTCCAGAATTTTTTTTCCCATAGTGCACTTGGATTCAAGACCCCTAAAGAAATGTTCACAGGAAAGAAACCATAGGTAAGCCACCTCAAGATATTTGGGTGTTTAGAGTTTGTTCATATACCAAAAGAGAAGAGAACAAAGTTAGATCCTTTTGCAAAGAAAGGAATATTTGTTGGGTACTATGAGGTATCCAAGGACTTCAAAATCTATATACCAGGTTACCATCATATGGAAATTAGAAGGGATGTAACCTTTGATGAAGATGAAAATCTCAAGAAGTCGAGAAAGTGCCAACCTGAAGAAACATATGAAGAAGTTGTAGCTCCTAGAGCTGCAGAACCAATGCAAGAAGTTGCGCCTTCTCATGATGATGAGATTCCGGAAGAACATGATATGTTGGAGCCCCAAGAACCTCCCTACATGAATATTTACCACAAGAGAAAGATAGATTGGGCCCATTATATTATTTAATAAGAAGAAATGTATGGTGCTCCAGAAGGCTGCATAAGGCAGAGAAAGAGGCCAAAGCCATTTCCTATTTATGTGGCTTTGATATGTGATCTTGTAGACAAAGAGCCTACTTGTTTTGAAGTAGTTATTCAAAATAAAGAATGGGTAGAAGCTATGACAGAAGAATACCAATCTATAATGAAGAATGGTGTATGGGAAATAGTTCCCAATCCATAAGATAAAAGTGTGGTATCTTCCAAATGGATCTACAAGATAAAACATACAACCAATGGAAGTATTGAGAAGTAAAAAGCCAATTTTGTGGCCTGTGGATTCTATCAAAGTAGGGAATCAATTATGAATAGAAATTTTCTCATGTAGCAAGGTACACTTCTATCAGAGCCATCATGGCAATAGCAGCCAAGACATAATGGAAGCTACACCAAATGTATGTGAAAACAACCTTCCTAAATGGTGTCATTGAACAAGAAGTGTATGTAGAACAACCACATGGTTTTGAAGTCGAAGACAGAAGAACAAATGTCTATAAATTGAATAAGGATCTATACAGACTGAAGCAAGCTCCAAGAGCTTGGTATGGAAGAATCGATAGTTTTCTGAAGAGCTTGAGCTTTACCAAAAGAAAGGCCGATCCTAACCTTTAATTCAAGGTTATGGATGGTGAACTAATCATATTATTGTTGTATGTGGATGACTTATTCTTGACAAGTAACGAGAAGAAAATATCAGAGTGTAAGAATAAGCTCACTGCATAATTTGAGATGAAAGACCTTGGCTTGATGCATTATTTTCTAGGTCTTGAGGTATGGATGAGCCCATAAGGAATCTTCCTTAACCAAGAGAAGTATGCATTGGAAATCCTGAAAAGGTTTGACACGTTGGAATGTAAATCCATGGCCAAACCCATGGATACACACTTGAAGTTGTTGGATGATGCTTCGTCATAATTAGTGGATGTGACACTATACAAACAAATCATTGGTTCATTGATGTATCTAATGAATACCCAACCAAATATATGCTTTGTTGTGAACACTTTGATTCAGGATCTGGTTGAGCCCATACATGTTCACTTGGTAGTTGCAAAGCATGTGATGAGGTACCTAAAAGGTACGATATACTATGGTCTAAATTATACTAGATATCATGACTTCAAACTGTACGGTTATACAGATTTAGATTGGGCAGGAAGTGTATCAGATAGAAAGAGCACTTTAGGAGGATGTTTCAGTGTGGGGTCAGCCATGATCTCATGGCTTAGCAAGAAGCCACCCAATGTTGCTCTCATCACTGTAGAAGCAGAATATATTGCATCTTGTTCCACCAGTTGTGAAACCATATGGCTTCAAAAGTTGTTATCATATATATTCTATCTGGAGATGGATGCTACCGTGATTCTATGTGATAACCAATTCTACATGAATATGACAAAGAGCCTCGTGTTCCATGATAAGCAAAGCACATATAATTCCAGTACTTATACATTCGTGACGTGGTACATAGGAGCTATAAATCTCCAATATATGAGCACAAATGAGCAGGTTGCAGATGTGTTGACTAAACCTATGTCTCATGTGAAGTTTGAACACTTCCTAGACATGCTTGGTGTTTTCTGTAAGGACTTCCATTGAAAGGGGGAGTAGTATTGATACTATGGAATCTTGATCACAATAGGTAGCTTAGTTAGGATTGATCATCCTTAGACATGATCCCGTAATTATGAAAGGAAGGATCGTCTTAAATGTTTATCTTGATGGATTTGATCCCATAATCCTGAAAGGAAGGATTGTCCAAGATGTTGATGTTGGGATTGATCATCCTTATACTTGATCCCGTAATTACAAAAGGAAGGATCATCTTAAATGTTGGTCTTGATGGGCATGATCTTGTAATTCCGAAAGGAAGGATCATCTTAAATGTTGATGTGGAAGGACTAATCATCCTTAGAGTCGATCCCATAATTTCAAAAGGAAGGCTCATCTTAAATGTTGACGTGGAAGGCCTAATCATCCTGACACTTGATCCTGCAATTCTGAAAGGAAGGACCATCTTAAATATCGACGAGTAATGGACTTCATCCTGTAATTTTGAAAAGAAGGACCGTATAGAATGTTAGTAATGGAATTTATCCTGTAATTCCGAAAGGAAGGATCATCCATAATGTTAGTAGTGGACTTGATCTTGTAATTCCGAAAGGAAGGATCGTTGAAAATGTTAGTAGTGGACTTGATCCCGTAATTCCAAAAGGAAGGATCGTCGAGAATGTTAGTAGTGGAATTGATCCTGTAATTCCGAAGGGAAGGATCATCCAAAATGTCAATGGTGGACTTGATCCCATAATTTAAAAAGGAAGTATCGTCCTATGTATGTATGTGTTAGCTGTGATTAGTATTGGTATCTCTGCAAAGACTTTATGTCATAATTCTGAAAGGAAGGATTTTGTGAGTACCAGATATTTTTTGTCCATGATCCTGTAATTCTGAAAGGAAGGATCATGGTGGTTGTTTTTATACCTTCCATAGATGATGTTACTATAGCCTTGAGCCATTGATGATGATGTCAAATGTTGTTGTTATTCCAACTTTATGTTGATGAACCAACCTCGTGCTATCGTTGTTGTTGTTATTCTAGCCTTATGCTGATGAGCCAACCTCATGTTGTCGATGCTAGTGATATATCAATTATTATGCAGATGATGATGTTCCATACTGTAGATGATGATGCCCCAGTCCCATACTATAGACGATGGTTCAGTTCCTTGTTGCATATGATGATGTTCCAACAGATGATGATGATTATGCTCCAGCTCCAAGATGAAGATGATGCTTCAGTTCCATGTTGCAGATGATGATGACCGAGTTCCATATTGCAAATGATGACAATTCAGATATGCACTGAAGATGTTGATGATGATACTTCATATATTTACTGAAGATGATGATGATGATACTTGAAATCTTTACTAAATATGTTAAAACTCTAGCTTTGTGCTAAAGATGATGATGATGTTCAAAACTTCCAATGATCTATAGATGTACTAGATAATATTCCAAAAGATGATGCCTCCTCTCTTTCCTTCTGATGATGTTGTGTCGATCCACACCAGTTGTTGTTGTTGTCAGTAGACTACCCTTGTTGTTAAGGGGGAGTGTTGAAATAATGTAACTTCAAAGAATATTCTACTTGTACTTCACATTATTATTTTTCCTCCTTCAGGATATGTCACTGATGTAAAAGGTCATGTAAAAGTCATGAGATAAACCCTCCATTGTAAGTCGGGTCAATAGCACCCTGAAAAGTATAATATAATTATTATTGTGGGATTTCCTAGGTAGGTCGACCTTGTTAGTTAAATAGGCTCACCCAATTAGGGAAAATATCAGTTGGGAATATCAGTATAAATAGGGGGGTTCCCTCCCTTATTTGTACACACTCACACACACTTGTGTTGCACAAGAGAGAGAAATAAGGAGGGACATAGAAGGAGGAATAATGTCTTTGGTTTTTTGTCTCTTATTCTTGGGGTTTGGTCTCTCTATATATGAGACCTTGTTCTTTGGTCATTGCATACTAGTGATCTATATTGAGGAAGTTTTGCTGGGTTTTCCCCTTTAAGGTTTTCCCAAGATAAATTGTTGTTTACCTTGTAATTGTGTTTCTTTCAGTGATCCTCTTTATCCTATTATTATGAAAATGTATTAAATGTTAATCAGGTGAGGACTTCAGATATGCCAACATAGAAAACTTAACATAGGAATGACTAGTTTACTTATGATGCTAGAGGGTGGAAAGAGAAACATGATGGTATGTATTGGAAATGAACCCTAATAATTCCCCAGAGAAAGACTGGGGTTGGGTGGGGTTTGTGGTTGGAACTGTGACTGAGGTTGTGATGAGGTCAGAAGTTTACCGGATGTGATGGTGTACAAATATGATATTTAAGTGTAGAAGGTGGTATGGAGAAAAAGGTGTCAGTCAAAGGGGCACCAATAAATAGGCATGGACCAACAACAAACAAGGAGGGGGTGGATGCACTATCGATGGTGGTGTCGATGGTAGGAAGGACATTCTCTGGAGTGGCCGATCCTTTAGGATTGTAGTACGTCAACTAGTCAATGGTCATAATATTCCCATCATGGGGAAACATCATGAATCGGAATATGGTTGAAGCAACGAATCACATTGCATACATGTAACTACGTCCAAGGAGAAGATTATAATCTAACTGGGAATTCACAACCTCGATGTTAAACAACACGATCTTAGCTACCAACTGAATGGGGACATTCATGAGAACTCCTTGTGATTGGGTAGGGTGGGAATCGTATGTGCGTAGGGTGGTGGTTGAGGGTTGAAGGGTTGGGGATCCTATATTTTTCCAAATGAAAGTTGGCATAACACAAGTGGATTCACCCTCATCAATGATACATTGATGAATGACCAAATTTTGAATGGTGTCAGGAACCTAGAAGGCTATGAATGAAGGCATCTGAGGTTCTCCTTGATCCAAGTCGAAAGTGATCAACTTGGAATTAGAGGGTTTGAAGACACCTAAAGAAGATAACAAGGATTTGCATTGTGAAGGACAAGTTCTCAAGAATTACAGAGTGGACATGGCAGAGGGAGACTGGTCCAAGTCATCGACAATACTATAATTGAGAGTGACTCTAGCAGTGGAATTGTTCTCAACATGATGCAAAGGGAACCTAGGGATTTTGGTAGTCTCATCTATGGGGGGTCTCGACAAATCTAAGGACATATCGAGAGAAGTGGAGTTATATGTCATGGAGGAATTAATGATTTTCATGGTGGAGCCATATTGGTTTGATCGAGTCTGTAAGTTGACGTCAAACGATAATGTCATAAGATGATGGACACCAAGATCGATGGGTTGACTCAAAGAAGTCGTTGCAGTATTTTTTTGTACCAATGGTTGGGTTGAAACCACTCCTTGATTCGATAATGGGTTCTACAGTACTGTAGGAGGAGGACCTTATGGTGCTGTGAGGAGCTAGCATGAGGAGCATAAGGTATGATGGTGTAAAGGTAACCTGGTTGGGCATAGATAAGGTCAAACTATTGTGCTTTGAGGATTGTTTCTTCCTCGGTTTGTGGGCGCTTAGATGCAATATCCTTGGCGATAGGAGGGAGTAAGTTTTTAAGAAAACAATCAAGGAAATCCTGTCATCTAACTGGATTTTGCACAAACTATGATGACGACGCCACTCGTGGATGTGATCCATGATATGGGTAGTAGTGTTTTGTCTACAAGATAACAAGATTTCCATGCAATCATTGTAACAAACAAGTAAATGGAAGTACTGGAGGAACATTGAGGATGAAGAGAAAAAATCAGGATAAGTGGCATGGGGAAAGCTCAATGTACCATTTGGATGCAACACCATATATTGTGCACTAGAATAGCCATAATCAGGTAGAATCATCCACTATGTTATTGGAGGAACATGATAAGTGGAATGATATGATATGGTTGTGAGGGAATTCTCTTGCATTTCCCTCAAAATTAGGGATGTATGAAGGGATTTTGGCAGGTATGGGAGGCCACAAGGAGTTATGATGGATGGGGTCATTTGTTAACCTCGCCAAATATGGCAGGTTGAGACTAGCCATGAATGGCAGACTAGGACCTATACTAGATCTAGGAGGGCTTGCATCAATGGTGTTGGGGCCAGCAGACATGTAGTTACCGTGGGAAAATGGGGGCTGGTAGGGCTGACTCCTGACAATAGAAGTAGTCACTGTAATGGTGTGAATATCTGAAATAGTGGTAAAAGGGCCAGTTCGCCCATGCATGAATGTAGGAATGGTGTGAACCATGGTTGTTGGAGTGGGGACACCACTAGTGGATAACGGATCAACAACAGTGTGTGCACTGAAGAGGGGTCCATTAGGACCAGGGCCTATAGGTTTAGCAGTAGGGATATCTGGTATGATGGGTGGAGCATTCACAAGTTCACTACCATTAATCCCCCCTTGGAATGGGTTGGGAGGTGCACCAACCATGGGGTTAGATGGGGAAGTGAACAAGGTAGGTTTGTATTGATGGGGATTTGAATATGACTCAGATGCAATGCATGGTTATGAAGGTGGTTAATGACACTGAATATGGATTCAACAATGGTGGTTCAAGGAACCGAATTGAGGGGTATGCCCCCTAAGTCTCTGAGATTACCATGGTGGAACAATGGTGATGTGTTGGTGTGCTATATGATGAATGAAGGATCAAGGGTGGCCAATGCAAGCTCAAAAATCCAACTGTAGCCGAGTGTGTAGAAGGAGAGATGATAAATGGTGGCACACATGCCAAAAAGAAAGCTCTAAGATCAAACGACAAAATTGTGTCACAACAAGAGATTCTACAACAAAAGTGTCCAGAAAGACAACAAGCAACACTACCTATGAAGAAAATAACGCACTAACCTATGGGGTATAAGTGCAAGAAAGATCCTAGCTACAAAATGGAATCCCCTCACAAATCGTATCCTCTGCTAGGTGATGAAATCCACAGTCAAACAATATGAAATGGAAGAAAAAAATGCTAAGAGAGTCCCACTACCAAGAAGGACCTCAGGTAAAAGAGCCCTAAGAGACTGGCAACTAGGGTACCTCATTCATGACACGTTTGGGATGGTTTCCTGGCACTTCAATCCTTTGGTCCTCAATGCCTAGTATGGGGGCCAACATGCACGAGGAGGACCATGACGAGATAGCCTTCCTTAAAGAGTGGAGTGTGGTATTCCACCCAGACTTCTAGAATCCCTTCTTCGTGGATTACCCCCGCAGAGCAGAAAGCCCGCCGATAAACTGATGGTGACCGTGTCAACAAATACTAGAGGATTTTGGTTCCCTGGATGACAAAAACTATGTATTAGATGTAAGTGACAAAGGGGGGTTATTTGGATGTTTATCCCTAGTTTCATAACCTAAATACATTATTGTTTTGGTCCTCAAGTGAGGTTACAATGTTGGTTGAGTTAAGATTAATTTTAGGATCAACTTGGGGTCATGGGCCAAGCATTCAGATTAAGGTGTGAGATGTGTGCACAAATGGAGTGTGATATATAAAACCTAGGTCTCTCTTCCAGAGACTAATATGCTGAAAAGTAAATAATAATACTAAAAGAAAATGCTTTTCAACAATTAAAAACTAATCTTTCTAGATGAAATAAAATATGCAAGTAAACAAGCACACTAGGAACTATATAGGGTGTAGGAAACACACGGGGAGTCTCAAATACCAAGCTCAAGAAGGATAGGATCAAATACAAGAAAATGGGGACTGCCAAAATACCAAGGGGTTGTAAGCAATCAGTTATGAAAAAATACAAATAGGAAAGGGGCAGAACACAAACAGGGGGTATGGAATGGATCTGAAACACCTTAAATAGTTGGAAAATCAGCATGTCACACCTTTCAACAAAAAAAGTGTGGTTGGGGTCACACTGGACTAAGAAATAGTCACGATCGAGATGGAAAAACAACCGAAAAAATAGAGGTCGCACTTAATAAGGGTTTTCACACAACAAATCACACAAAAGAGGGTCACATAAGTGACTTGGGTCACTCTAGAAGGCAGAAAAAGAGAGATTTGTACTTTGGGTCTAGGTTGCTCTTAACTGGGAAAAAGATGCAACCTAGGTCGTGCTTATTAGGAAAGAAGGTGTGACTTGAGTCGCTTCCTCCAGCTGAAAAGGTGTGACTCGGCTGAAACTTGAAAGTTTTTGTGGAAAAAATGCTGGTTAGGGATGGAGGGCAGGCACTGTAGATAGACTGGTTTGGATCTGTTGAAAGGAGGTTAGATCTGTGATGAATAAGGGTACATACATTAAAAAAACTGGAAAACATAACTAATAAACCTACAAAACCAAAGATCCAAGAGGATTGAGCTAGTGTGGTCGCTAAAACCGTAGTGGATATTTCTCTCCGTGTACATGCAAAAGCGCATACCTTATATTAGAGGGATCTCAAGGTATATTTTATGGCGTAAGAGAAAATATTCAACCTTGACTTACAAGCACACAATAAAAAACAAACTATATATTTTTTAATTAACAAAACAATTGCAAGTACTTGTACCTTTATAAATGGGCCATTGCAACAATTTGAGGAGTTGGTCCAATGGCTTCCAGGATCCTGTTCTCTAATATTCTCCAACAAGGGTTGTCAACGTGAATGGAATTGAGAGTTGCATGGAGTAAACTCAACATGTAACATGATGTGGAAATATGTGGCCAAAAGGTGAGAAGTGTGACTAAAAGTAAAAGTATGACCAAAATTTTTCATGGGGGGACCTTCACAATGTATTTATAGGATGATCCAAGATTTTCTTTCCCATGGTATTGGTCCATGGTTTTTGACCCATTCTCATTTTAGGGTTTTTTGGTCCGTTTTGAGAGAATTGAGGTTTTGCTGCAATAAATGCACATCTTCCCTGTATTTATGAGGGGAGGAATAATGATTATTTGGACCAATTTGGATGGAATTTAATTATGAAGGTCAAAATGGAGGGAATAATGATGGGATTATGATGTATAATTATGGTGTTGACCATAGAGAGCTATGTGGATAATTTTTTGTGTTAACAGTGTGGCCATGGATTTACATTGCAACATATAAAAACTTTTCAGGATTTCTATTGCATAATTCCATTTGTTAAGGAAGATTTCTTCCGGGCTCTGCCATATTTCAAGATCTAGAAAATAATGCATCAAGCCAAGGTATTTCATCTCAAATTCTATAGTGAGCTTGAGGCTTACCATCTTATATTTTCTTCTCATTACCTGTCAGGAATAAATCATCCACGTACAACAATAATATGACAAGTTCATCATCCATAACCTTGAAGTAAAGGTTAGGATCAAAATTACTTTTGGTAAGGCCCAAGCTCGTCAGAAAACTATCGATTCTTCCATACCAAGCTCTTGGAGTTTGCTGCAACCCATATAGAGCCTTCTTTAGCTTACATACATGTTCCTTTATATCTTCGACTTCAAATCCTTGTGGTTGTTCTATGTACACTTTTCTTTAATAACACCATTTAGAAAGGATGGTTTCACATCAATCTAGTGTAACTTCCATTTTGTCTTAGCTGCAAGTGTTGGTTGGGGAGCCTAATCTTCTTGATTCAGAGATGTTACCGTTCAGTCGTGTTTGTACCCTAGTTTTACTATACAATCGTCCCAGTGGGGGTTCGGGGGTGAAGCCCCTTGTTGTAATCTCACAGATCACATAAGGTTACCAATTATACATACAAAAATATACATAATATACACAGATACAAGAGACAAGAACTGATAAGATGAACAGATTATATTATTCTCAATAGATCATACAAAGCCAAGAACTGAACTTCCTTCTTGTGTGGCTCAACAGCCTAATATATACAATTTACAATTAGTTAAAAGTAACGACCCGTCGGTTCGGTGAACCGACACAACTATTAGTTAACAGACTAACTACTGTGTTTACCCAGCTGACCGACGTAGTCGGTCTCTCGACTTAGTCGTCTGCTCGACTAAGTCAGTCTTCGTTCAAGTCGACTTATGTCGAATTGCTCCTTCTACATCTCCCCCACAAACAAAACATTTCTTCGTCCCGAAGAGAAAGGGAGGTAAAAAATAGATTAGAAGTACAAAAATAGATTTGCAAAGGGAGACTGCTACTGAGGTGGGCTGTGCAGGCGAATAGTTGGTCTCTTCTGCACACAGACTTTGACTATTGCTGGGGCCGTGATGGCAAGCTGGTGTTGAAATTATGTCCATGTCTGCAAAGCTTTCTGAATGTCAATGGTTAGAGTAGTAAGATTTGAGAGTACCGACATCTTCTCTGCCATTGCCATTTCTGCAATATTTTCCATGTTGGGGCCCAGCAGCTGATTGTGTTCTTCCGCAGCATCAAGGAGTCTCTGCATCTGCGGACAGATGTTGTCGACTTTCTCCAAGTTGGGAAGGGCTTGCTGAACCCACTGGTGTGCCTCACGTTCCAACTTCTGCAGCTTAGTGTTTTCCAGCACTATTTGTTCTTCGATGGTCTGCCGCAGTTCTGTCTCAGTCGACTTCCTTCTTTCTAAGGCCTGAATGCCTTGTCTTGTCTGCCTCGTCTGAGTATAGACCTGCCCATAATGAGTAGGCCAATCTCGGAGTACTTCCTCGGTTACAATGGATTCCTCCATGTGGTCTTGTAGAAGTTTGTGAGCCTCCGAGAATGCTGTGTGCTGAGTCAGGAGCAGTCGAACAGTTTCTTCTTTTTTCTCGGCCTTAGTCTCGTGGAGGTGGGTCTCTATGGTCGACACCAAACCTTCAAACAGCTGATATGCTCTTTCCAGCGGTCGGTCGGTAGCAGCTTCGACAGGTCCTGGGGTAACAGTCTGTACAAGAGACCTGCATTTGTCGAGGAACTCGACTTCTTCTGTATCCTTATCCTTGAGCTGTTTCCTTAGTCGGGTCATCCTCCCCTTCGACTCTTTTGCTAAGGTGTTGAGTAGCTGGCCAACCTCTAAGTCGGTCAGCGAGCTTACATCCTGTAAGCTAATCCTTAGCTGAGCGGGTCTAGGAAGAGGGTCTGTGGTCTCCTTTGCTTGCTCAGTGGGTTTGTCGGGAGGACCTGCAGAAGTGGAAGGTGGATCAGATTAGGTCCCGGCAACGGAACCAATGTTGTAATCTCACAGATCACATAAGGTTACCAATTATACATACAAAAATATACAGAATATACACAGATACAAGAGACAAGAACTGATAAGATGAACAGATTATATTATTCTCAATAGATCATACAAAGCCAAGAACTGAACTTCCTTCTTGTGTGGCTCAACAGCCTAATATATACAATTTACAATCAGTTAAAAGTAATGACCCGTCGGTTCGGTGAACCAACACAACTATTAGTTAACAGACTAACTACTGTGTTTACCCAGCCGACCGACGTAGTCGGTCTCTCGACTTAGTCGTCTGCTCGACTAAGTCGGTCTTCGTTCAAGTCGACTTATGTCGACTTGCTCCTTCTACACCCCTGAAAGAAATTTTTGGGATGTTTGCTGGCCAACAGTTTATAGGCCCATCATATTGGGTGACCTGTGGAATTTTCCCATGGTAATTACCCTATAAAAGGAAAGCATTGTAATACAGTCGTTTATTGTATTGTAGCATTGTAAAACAATCTCTGTGATTGTTTGAGAGAGACTCTAAGAGAGTGAAGAGGAAGTGGAACAGGGTCTTGCAGATTGTATCCCTTTATTTTGATGGATGGTATAGTAATAAAGGACTGGAAATTTATGTGTGGATATAGCCCATCTTAGGTGAACCACACTATATTTGTGTCTCTCTTGTAACGTGTTTTAATATATTTATCTTGTTTATTGTTTATTTTTATTGCTCTGTGATCATGTTTTACTAACAATTGGTATCAGAGCCAAAATATCTATTTGGATGGTAAACTCGCAGTAAAGAAGGGTTCCTGGTTCGAGTGGGAAAAATGGCAAAAGAAGGAAAGTTTAGGGTTGAGAAATTTAATGGCCAAAACTACTAGTTACGGAAGATGAAAATGGAGGACTATTTTTATTAGAAAGATGTATACCTACTATGAGGCGGAAAAACAAAACATCCGATGACTGTGAAGGATGATGAATGGGATTTTCTTGACAGAAAGGCATTGGGAACAATACAACTGTTCCTGTCTTCGTCGATGGCTTTCAATATTTTGAAAGAAAAGACAATGGAGGGTGTGATGAGTGCATTGTTAATGAATCATTTATTTAATATGAATATGTCAAAAGGTGGATCTATTGCTGACCATTTAAATGAATTTAATACGATTACTAGTAAGCTAAGTTTTGTAAAAGTGAACTTTGATGATGAGGTTAGGGATCTTATACTCCTGTGCTCATTGCTAGAAAGATGGAATGGCTTGGTCATGGATGTAAGTAAATTTGTCCTTGGTTCAAATACTCTTAAATTTGATGATGTTGTTGGTGTTATTCTTAGTGAGGAAATGCAAAGAAAAAGCATAGGTGAGACATCAGGTAATGCGTTGATCGTGGAGAGCAAGGGAATACAAAGAGAGAGAGAGGATAGAGCCAAGTTAATTGCAACAAGTATAGAAAGGGGAAATATAGAATGCTGGAACTATGGTAAGAGAGAACATCTGAAGAAAGACTGAAGAGCTCCAAATAAGAAAGGAGACGGGAAGCATGAGACTACTCGGGAAGAAAATGTAGTACGTGATGTGTTACAAGATGCTTTGATTCTTGCATTAGATAATGCTAGTGATTACTGGGTATTATATTTAGGGGCTTCATGTCATGCTACACCCCATAAAAATTATTTCATGATTATGTTTCGGATGATTTTGGACATGTTTTATTGGGGGATGATGAACCATGTAAAATTGTTGGAATGGGTAAGGTACATATTAAGTTAAATAATGGAAAGGAATGGATGCTAAAATATGTAAGGCATATTCCTTCTTTGAAAATAAATCTAATCTCAACAAGGAAGTTTGGAGATAATGGTTGTTTGTCTATGTTTGGAAAAACATGGTGGAAGATCAATAAAGGAGCATTGGTAATAACAAAAGGAGATATGATAGGTATGTTTTATTTATGTCCTCATAATACTGATTATTCCATGTTTGTAGCTTCCACATAAACAAGTTCTGCATTGTGGCATCATAGGATTGGCCACATGAGTGAGAAAGGCATGCAGATTCTTCACTCAAGGAAATTTCTTCCATATCTGAAGTAGGTAAGTTTGGAATTTTGTCACAGAACTGTGTTTATGGAAAACATAAGAGAGATAGATTTCTTAGGGTTGGAAAACAAAAAAAGACTGAAATTTTAGAGCTTGTACATACAGATGTATGGGGACTGGCTTAGGTACAATATCTCGGTGGCTCTTGTTATTATGCTACTTTTATTAATGACGAAACTAGAAAAACTTAGGTTTATTGCATTATACATAGATATTGTGTGTTTTCTACTTTTAAGAAGTGGGAAGCTTTAGTTGAGAATGAGACATGGAAAATATTGAAGTGTCTCACATCTGGCAATGGAGGTGAATATTGTATCAAGGAGCTTGATAGTCATTGTTCATACCATGGGATATGTAGAGAGAAGATAGTCCCAAGAATACCAGAAGAAAATGGTGTGATGGAAAGGATGAAAAAAATGATTATGGAGCGTGTTGTTTCTGAAAATACTCACCTCCCACAGATAGGAGTTGTTTCCCTAGATCTAAATGATACAGGTCTAGAACAAAACACAAACAAAAAAATGTTAAACTTTCCCTAGATCTGGTCAATTGCTTGAATATAATTCTACTATACTTCTCTTAAAGAATGTCCTCACTATTCTGGAAACTTTCACCTTTTCTACCTGCAGAAGAACCTGTAAAATATTAAAGACAACAATAGAAAGATGATAGCATACAAGATAATAAACCATATCTATGCTTGTGACCAAGGAATCAAGCAATACATACAAATAATACAGTAAATATGAGAAAGAAAAGACACTTTGTATTAGAAATGATTGGAGAGACTACAAACTTTATGCCTTGATGTTGAGAGTTCCTTCCAATGGCTCCTTTCCTCTAACTTCAACTTGCCTCCAATAGCTCAAGAATTATTTTGACAGAGTTTGGGTGTTCAACACAATTCTTCCTCCTCTTTCCCATGGGGGGTGATCTAGTATTTAAAGGCATGGGAGGATAGGTATGGTTGAGGAAATGGTGGATGAGGTGGAAGAGATATCCTATAATGAAGTATCTCAAGCTCCTGGTGGTCCTAAACCATAGGGATGAGGCTCCATGGAGGCAAGCTTCGAGAAACCTCCCAAAGCTTCCTTTTTTCCTTTAAAACTCAAGCACCACACTTTTTACGAGGGGAAAAGCAGTGTTAAGGGGGTAATTCCCTTTTCATGAAGGGAAAGAGCGGTGGCACCTCCCTTTTCACATGTAAAAGGTGCATTGCTGACTCAAAACAAGGAAAAATATAAGGGAATAATTTTCTTCCTTCATTTCTCTAGGACAAACTCTGAGGGATTGGAATAGACAAGAGAATACCTTTCTCATAACATGATGGTGATGAGATTTAGGTGTAACAAAATTTCCCCCAAAGTATGAGTCTAGAGGGAAATGATAGGAAAATACTTTGATAGAACAAGGTATAGTCCCGAGGAAAAGGTCCAATGGTTGGAACTTCTCAAGCATCACAAACTTTATGCAACACCTTTTACATTTATATACATGTCCCAAATGACTCACAACATGGTTTTCGACCAATACAACGCAAATCCATGTGAGATACAAAAAGTCATGGCTATTGAAATACAACGTAGATCCATGTGAAGAAGACTCAAACTTGGACATAGTTATTAGACATACGATGTAGATCTATGTCATATGGACACAAATTTGAGCATAGCCATGACCATACAAATGTGGATCCATGCTAGGACTCATACAAATACTCCATCACAACCTGAGGGAAAGAAATGAGTGCTTAACATATACCCAAGGTCTTCGTCTCATCTTTGACAAAGTACAATGTTGATGTATTAGTAACTTCAGAATGTATTCACTTATGTATTTCATATATTGTATTTGATTAGTCCCTGATGTTCATATCGAGAGAATTAGTAATGTAAACAAGTCATGTAAAGTCATAGAGGTTAACCCTCCTTGTTGATCAGGGGTTAAATTCCTTGCAGTTGTGGGGCACTAGGGTTATTATACTCTCCTAGAGAAGCTGACCTTGGTAAGTTATTATCAAGTAAAAAAATAGTATAAATAGAGAGTGAGCCTCTCTATTTATCATATAGTCACTCACACTGAGTTGTAGCGCATGAGTGAGAGAGAAGGAGATAGGATAAGAGAGAGAGCATATGTTGGAGATCATCTTATTGTCTTTGGGTTTTACTGTTGCCATTGGTGCTCATTCTATCTCTGAGGAAGTTGTGGGGTTTTCTCCTTTATGCTTTCCCAAGGAAAATATTTTTCCATTGTCTCTTGTGATTGATTGTTGTACATGTTATTCTCTCAGATAAGATCCTAAGATCATATTGCTTAAATGATAAAAATCTAACATGATATCAGAGTTAACCTGAGAACAAGACACTATGCAGTTGCGGAAGCTATGGATTCTTACTTTTTGGGTCTCTCTCCACAATCCATCAACAAAAGGAGGCTAGGATGTCTCTCCATTGAAGGGCACATCTTTTTGTCAAAACAAAATCTAATTCTGAGCACTTTCAGTTTTTGACCTACCACTACATCGAGAAATTAAGGATTTTCACTGAAGAGGAATTTTTGAGTGAGCATAGGATAGGATTGGTCTCCTCCTCAAAATCGAAGTTTAGAGAAAAAAAATAAATGTTTTTGGTTGAGTAGGACTTTGGGAAAGTCAAACCCTAATTTTCCCTAGAACCAGAAAACCAGCACTGCAGAAGACCAGCTCCAGATCCAGTTTTTATCTTCTAAAATTGGTAAGATCTAAATATTTTGTATTTCCATTTGAGGTTCTTAGTTAATATGTCTCATCACACTAATATTGATGAAAATATTCAGGGAGCTGATAACTTCCAATCCTGGAATTATAGGATCTCCCTGGTCTTGGAAGAAAATGAGTTGGACTCTAACATTAGTGAAGAGGTTCTAGTTCCAGAGGGAGATGAGGCTAAGGTCTTACATAAAAAGAAATTGGTCACGGCTAAGAGGATTATTTTTGATTCAATCAAGGATCACCTCATACCACAGGTGTCCTCCCTAAAGACACATAAAGCAATGTTTGATCCCTTGACCAAGCTATTTGAAGGGAAGAACATAAACTGGAAGATGACTTTGAGGAACCAGTTGAAGAGTGTGAAGATCCAGAATGCGGAGACCATATAGTCATACTTTACAAGGGTCTCCCAGATCAAAGAACAACTTGAAGCAGTGGATGAAGAAGTGGAGAATGAAGAAATTGTGTTGACCACCTTGAATGGTCTCCTTAGGTCATGGGACTCTTTATTCAAGGAAATTGTGCTAGAAGAAAACTAGTCACCTTCAGTATACTATGGGAGGAATGCTCACAAGAAGAAGCTCGAATAGTAGCTCAAGAAGAAAAGATGGGAAGTGAAGATCAATATCTCACAGTACACTCCAAGAAAATAAGAATGGACTATCATCATCGTAAAGGTAATCACTCTTACTAGAAAGATAACCCTATAATATTTAACAAAGACCTTTCTAGTAGCATATGCTTTACATGCGACGAGAAAGGACACATATCCAGAAACTGTGCCAGAAACAAAGATGGATCCCAAAAGAATAAGAACTACAAAATAAGACATCATGCCCATGTTGCAGAGGATGATGAACCTTCCAAGAAGAGAGTTAAACAAGAAAGTGAATATTTTTCAAGTGATGAAGAGTATGTTTTGATTTCTTCCCTCACGGGAATTTTCACACATGGGAGCAAGGATTGGCTTATAGATAGTGGGACTTCCAAGCATATGATGGGATTCAAAGAATAATTTGTGAAATTATCAGAACATGAGTCACCCCACAAGGTTAAACTTGGGGATGACTACCAATATCCAATAAAAGGTAGTGGTGAATCCTCCTACAACTTAGAATCTGGAAAGTCTACGAAGATGAAGGATGTCTTGTTTGTACTAGGACTAAAGAAGAACCTCCTCTCCATCTTTGCATTGGATGCAAAATACATGAGGGTTGCATTTGTAGATGGCCGAGTTTTTATGTGGCCAAAGGGAAAGACCATATATAATGCAGTTGTGATTGGGGAGCAATAGGGAGGATTATACAAGCTAAAGGGACAACCAGAACAAGCCTTGGTCCATGACTCAGTAGAGCCAAATGAACTTTGGCATAGAAGGCTTGCACATGTGCACTATAGAGCACTACCACTTGCAAGCAAAGCTATTGAAGGTCTTCCAGAGATTCAGGAAAAACATGATGGTTTCTGCAAAGGATGAGCGAGAGGAAAGAACACAAAGAAGACATTTCCAAATAGCGAGAGCAAGGCAAAAGGAATCTTGTAAATCATCCACTCCGATGTATGCGGTCTGATGTCATCCAGTTCATTGAGTGGGTATGTATACTATGTTTATTTCATTGATTATTTTTCTACGAAGACATGGATATACTTCTTGAAAAACAAAGATGAAGTATTCAACAAGTTTAAAGAGTTCAAAGCCTTGATTGGGAACTACACAGAAAATAAAATCAAGACCTTTCGATCAGAAAATGGCGGAGAATTCACATCAAATGAATTCAAAGAATTATGTAGAGATTCAGGGATTAAGAGGGAGTTCACCACTCCATACAATCCACCACATAATGGGGTTATAGAAAGAAAGAATAGAACGATTATAGAAGCTGTAAGGGAAATGCTTCATGATCAAGATATTCCCATGCATCTATGGGCAGAAGCTGCTAGAATAGCTGTGTATGTACTGAATCATACTCCACATAGAGTACTCAAGAACAAAACACATGAAGAAGTCTTCTCTGGCAAGAAACCAGAAATCAGTCATCTCAAAATATTTGGTTGTCCAATGTACATACACATTCCGAAAGAAAAGAGGACAAATTTAGATCCTTTAGGAAAGAATGTTATATTTGTGGGATATGGTGAAAGATCGAAGGCTTACAGAATATACTTCCCACGATTCAAGAATATCAACATCAGCAGGGACATAACATTTGATGAAGACTCAGCTTACAAGAAATATAGAAAGAGACCTGATGAAGAATCTGAAGAAACAAAAGTACCCAGAATTCAAGATACAACTATGAATGATGCAACTCAAGAAGAAGATCGAGAAATAGAAGAACCCCAGGAACCTGTAGATCCACCCTAGGAGAAGAATCCTCAAAATAGGAAACCTGCATGGGTACGAGAGGCTATCTAAGGTACAGAACGATATGGGGCTCCATAAGTAATGCACAAAGAGAGGAAGAGAACTATGTCCTACTCCGGATATGTAGCCCTATTATGTGACTTCATTGATAAAGAACCTTCCAACTATGAAGAAGCAGTAGAGAAGAAAGAATGGAAGGATGCTATGATCGAGGAGTACTAGTCGATCATGAAGAATGATGTCTGGGATGTTGTCCCAAGACTAGAGGGGAAGTCTGTTGTAACTTCCAAGTGGATCTATAAGATCAAGCATGATGCAGATGATAACATAGAGAAATATAAAGCAATATTTGTGGCTCGTGGATTCTCCCAGAAAGAAGGAATAGATTATGAAGAAACTTTTGCACCTGTAGCCAGATACACTTCCATCAGATTAGTACTTTCTCTTGCTGTAGTGATGAAATGGAAGATACACCAGATGGATGTCAAGACTGCTTTGTTGAACGGTGTAGTAGAAGAGGAAGTGTATGTGGAGCATCCACTCATTTTTGAGACACATGACAGGGAGACTCATGTGTGTAAATTGAAGAAATCCCTATATGGTTTGAAATAGGCACCCATGACATGGTACGACGGAATTGACAGCTTCATGACTAGTTTCGGATTTACCAAGAGTAAAGTGGATTCCAAAGTTTACTACAAGGTTGAAGAAGGGAACCACGTGATACTCCTACTATATGTAGATGACCTATTTGTAACAGGTGAGGATGGGTTGATTGATGATACGAAGAGGAAGATTCTTGTCGAGTTTGAGATTAAAGACTTGGGAATGATGCACTATTTTCTAGGCATGGAGGTGTGGCACAATAAACATGGAATCTTCCTAGGACAAGGGAAGTATGCAGTAGAGATCCTGAAGAGGATTGAGATGATGGACTGCAAGGCCATCACCACACCTATGGCATCGAACCTAAATCTATTGAGTGATGCTTCATCAGATTCAGTTGATGCTATGATGTATCATCAGATGATTGGGTCCTTGATGTACTTGATGAATACGAGACCAAATATTTGCTTTGTTGTGAACACATTGAGCTAGTTCCTAACAGATCTCAGTCATGTTCACCTGATTGTTGCAAAGCATATTCTAAGGTACCTAAAGGGTACAGTTGATTATGGGCTCAAGTATGAGGTGAATCAGAAGATTAACCTAGAGGGTTATGTGGATTTGGATTGGGAAGGCAGTGCCATTGATAGGAAGAGCACTTCTTGGTGTTGCTTCAGTATGGGATCAGGTGTGATCTATTGGTTTAGCAGGAAGAAGTCCTACGTGGAACTGAGTACAGTCGAAGCAGAGTATGTCACAACTTGTTCGACTAGTTGTGAGGCAGTATGGCTGAAGAAGCTATTGTCTGATTTGTTTGATCTCTAGTTAGATGCTACTTGTATATATTGCGACAACCAGAGTTGTGTGAAGTTGTTGGAGAACCCAGTGTTTCATGAAAATTCTAAGCATATCGAGATCAAATACCACTATATCAGGGATATGGTGTAGAGGGGAGTAGTGAAGCTTGTTTGAGTACACAGGGTACTCCCAAAAGACCGAACACCTAGAGCAACCACTTCACACAAAAATATCACAGATCAATACACTGATGTTTGTCATGTGGTTGAAACCCTCGAGAGGGAAACAGTCCATGACCCCAGCCAAATAGCTACTTGGAGCAATTTATTATGCAAAAGAAAGAAAGTTACATGAGCTTCTCATAATCGATCAACTAGCCAAGGACCCTCCATGCTATTTAAATAGAGATCATGGACCAATCGAATTTTAAGCCACAGATCAATGGTAGGTATGATCGAAGAGAAGTTGAACCATCGGATCACTTTATGTCTAGAGCATATCATGACTATCAGATTAGAATAGTTACAAATGCATACTAATGCATACTAAATAAACACACTTTACCTAACGGATATATTACACAAGTTGATCTTAACTAACTCCTAAGTGTCTAAATATCCTAACATCCCCCCTTAAGAACAACATGGGATAGGATTAAAGGATTTAAAAAAGTGACACTATTAGGAGAAGGAAGGAGGCATTAGAGCCTATCCCCCCTTAAGGACACATTCATGAACTCCTAACATATATCGAAGTTTAGAAAACTTCGCTTCTGTAAGAGACTTGGTGAAGATCTCTACAACTTGATCATCTGTAGGGCAATAGAGCATTACAAGAACATGATCATGAACAAGATTTCTGATGAAGTGCATGTGTAGCTTAATGTGTTTGCTACGTTCATGTAGAACTGGATCTTTGGCAAGCTTTATGGCACTTTGATTGTCACACCAAAGTGGAGTAGGATGCTACTGCTCGAATCCAAACTCTGAAAGGATCTGTTGAAGCCATAAAGCTTCCTAACTGGCATTAATTGTGGCTCGGTATTCTGCTTTTGCTAAAGAAAGAGCAAGAGCTTGTTGTTTCTTACAAGCCCAAGTGACATGTCCAGATCCTAGACTAAAAACATAACCTGCAGTAGACTTTCGATCATCAGGATCGTCGACCCAATCTAAATCAGTGAAACTAACCAACAAAGGTCTCCCCCCTGTACTGTAATGAATCTCAAACTGAATTGTACCTCGAATATATCGAAGTATTCTTTTTGCTGCTTTCTAGTGACTTTCATGAGGTGTTTGCATATAAAGGGCAACACGACCAATGACAAAGGAAAGTTCAGGACATGAATGAGTCAAGTATAAGAGACTACCAACAAGCTGACGATACAAGGTGGCATCTACTTCAAGGGAAGTACAAGTGGCATAAAGTTTGACTCCAGAATTGAAGGGAGAAGGGGTTGGTTTACAATATTCCATCTAGAAGTGACAAAGAAGGTCACAAGAATACTTAGATTAGGAAAGAAAGATTCCTTGTTTTGTTTGCAAGACTTGGAGACCAAGAAAATAATGCAAATGTCCTAAGTCTGACATTTCAAAATTTTGCTTAAGACCGGATTTCACATGGGTTATAAGTTTAGGGTCACTACCAGTAAGGATAAGATCATCAACATAAAGAAAAAGTATGATGAGATGGTTTCCTACTTTCTTGCTATAGACATTGGGTTCAGAATGACATCTAGAAAAACCAGTGTCAAGGAGAAATCTATCCATTTTGGCATACCAAGCTCTAGGAGCTTGCTTAAGGCCATATAAGGATTTCTTAAGGAGACAGACAAGGATAGAGTTATCATGAACATATCTAGGAGGTTGTTCCATGTAAATTTCCTCCTATAAATCACCATGTAAAAAGGCATACTTGACTTCCATTTGATGTACTTCCTAGTTATGTAAGGCAGCAAGGGAAAGAACAAGGTGGATGGAATTCATTTTTGCGACAGGAGCAAAGGTTTCATTGTAGTCAATCCCTTCAACTTGGGAAAAACATTTCACAACTAACCTTGCCTTAAGTCTTTCAACACTTCCATATGATGCATACTTAGTTTTGTAGACCCATTTACATCTGGCAAGTTTTCTTCCTTTTGGAAGAGGAACAAGATCCCAAGTATCGTTTGCCATTAAGGAACGATATTCTTCATCCATAGTTGCATCCCAATATGGATTTTCTGAAGCTTCTGTAAATGTTTCTAGATCATGATTCTCGGAAACTTGAGCGAAAAGAGAAGAGGCTTGTTGAAACTGAGAATGTGTTCGACATTGATCTCTAGAATCACCGACAAGATCACGAGCTGCTTCACATGTTGAACAGACCCATCGAGGAAGCATTGGTGCTGGTGCAACTGGAGGAACGTGAGCAGGTAGAGGTGGATTTTCATTCTCACTGTCATCATTAGAAACTAGAGTGGGAAACCTGTCAAGGAAGTTGGAAGAAGAATAAGAAGGAACAATCACCGAATCAGGCTCGCAGGCCAAAGATGGCACACCCACCAAGTTAGGCTCGTAGGCCAAGAGATTTTCATCAAATTTAACATCTCTTCTAATGATTATATCATGAGAATGTGGCTGAAGAAGACTATAACCTTTTACATCTTCTAAATATCTAACAAATATGCACTTTTCACTTTTAGGCTGCAACCCTTTCCGTTTTTCATCCGGAATGTGAGCCCATGCTTCACAACCAAACACACGAAAGTGACTTACATCTAGTTCAATTTTACTCCATGCTTCTTTTGGTGTTATACCTTGTAAAAATTTAGTGGGTGTGTGATTAACAATGTAATTTGCACAATTTATGGCCTCATCCCAATATTGAAGACTTAGTCCCTTAGATTGGATCATACAATTAGCCATTTCTTTTAAAGTGCGGTTCTTCCATTCAGCTACACCATTTTGTTGTGGTGTATATGGAACAGTGTGCTGTTGTTGGATTCCTTGTTCAGTGCAAAAAGTAGTGAACTTGTTGTTAACATATTCTCCTCCATTGTCAAATCTTAACTTAATAATTTGATGACCAGATTGTTTTTCAACAAGGGCCTTGTTGGCCAAGAACATGTTAAATACTTCACTCTTAAGTTTTAGGAAGTAAACCCAAGTGCATCTGGAGTAGTCATCAATGAAGGTTAAGAAATGTTCAAAACCAGAAAAGGAAGCAGATGGAAGAGGGCCACACAAGTCACTATGCACAACCTCCAAGGGAACCGAGGTGTGCCAAGAGGCATGTTTGTCAAAACTGTCCCAATGATGTTTTTTGAGTACACAACTAGAACAAACACCATCCTTGCAAGATACCATCGAAAGATCAGTCACCATATTGTCTTTACATAGTTGTTGCAATGAGCGATAATTTAAGTGACCAAATCGCTCATGCCAAAGTTTGCTCAAGTTATCACTATGAGCAACAAAAACTGAAGGAAAAGGTCATGACCCAAAGTTGTTAAATTTGTACAACTTGGTAATATCATCAACAATTCTAGTAGCAAGGACATTTTGAGGATATTTAAAATCCTTGATTACAACTTGATGAGGGGTAAACGTCACCGTTTTACCTTCACCCGAATGAGTAATATGATAGACTGATAACAAATTGCAAGAAATTTTTGGAACACAGAGTACCTCACTGAAATGACCATTTTCTACTAGAACTGTTCCAGATCCTACAACACTTAGAGATCTATCATCACCAACAAATATTTTCTTGGTGTTACATTCATGCATAGTAGAAAAGATGGCTTGATCCTTAGCCATATGATAAGATGCTCCAGAATCAATGAGCCATTCATTTGAAGTAGAAGACGAAGATTCAGTATAAGAGTAACCAGAAGCACAAAGTGCATGTCCATGAAAGGTAGATTCTGAAGACGAATCTAAGCTGATGTGGTGCTTCTTCCTTGCTGCTTCCAAGGCTGCCATCTTCTTGAAACACTTAGATTCATCATGATTGTCTTTTCCACAAAAATTGCAATGACGCTCAGTCTTCTTTCCTTTTGGCTTGGATCCTTTGTCATTTTTTAAAGAAGGAGCTGATTGAGAGGGTTTGGGACCCTTGTTGTTTGGCTTATTATTGCAAAAATTTTGTTTCTTGGGAGGCTTGGATTTTTCTTTCTGTTGGGACAATATGACTTTCCTAGATGTGTCTGCATTGTTAATTATTCCAATATGAATGAGCTTATCTTGCTCTCTAATTAAGGAATCACAAAAGGATTCAAGACTAGGCTCTTGATAGCTAGTTGCAATAAATGATTCTTTCATGGAGTAGAATGTAGATACAAAAATAGAATATTCAGGTCCAATTTTGGAAAGAATATGATAAATACATTTTTTTGTCTTCTTTCTTAATCTTACATTCTTCACATAAGAGTCTAAGAGTTTTATACTTAGATAAATAGTCTTGAATGCATGAAAAGTCACTTGGATTCAAATAAATCAACTCATTCTCAAATTGATGACCTTGAATTTCATTGTGTTTATCAAATACGGATTCCAACTTTTCCCAGGCTTTATCAGGTTCATTAATTCCAGATATGTGGAATCACAAATTAGTAGATATTGACACCCCAATCAATCCACGAGCTTCATCACAACTATTTTCCCATTTATTTTTCTTATCATCATTAGTGGGTTTTGTTCCTTTCCCTGAGGTTATCCAAAAAAGTACCTTACTTCGCAGAACATCCTCCATGCAAGATTTCCATGAGAAATAGTTAGAGCTTGTAAGTATAATATCACAATGGGTGGCCATACTGTAAAATAATGACTGAAAGAACAGAAACTAACTGTCTGGATGCAAAGAGCTCGAAAAAATATGCGGTTTAAAAAAAATGATGTACTGAAAATTGATTTTGGATGATAAAGCTATGCTTGGTCAAAGAAAATGTTGAAGCTGTCCCCAATAGTGACATGGCAGATATTAATTTGACCAACTAAAAAAAAAATCCCCTTCTTCCCAAGATGAATCTTTGACAATCACTTATAAAAACGTTGTTTTTTAAGTGAATCACTTTTGTAAAATAAGTGATGTTCACTTTTACAATAATGTTACTTTTAAATAGTGCGGAAATAAATTAAAAGACTTAAGTGACTCACTTTTTAGTTTATTTTATTTATGTGAGATGCACTTTTACAATAAAGTAACTTGAAAATAGAAATTGCATCCACTAAAAGCAACTTAATAAGACTTGAACTCAAGACCTATTAAGGAAGAAAGCAACTTTGAACTAAGTGAGCTAAGTTTAAAAGGTACGTAAAATAATGGAAAGAGGAAGGTTTTTTTTTTTTTTTTACTCTTCTCTCTCGTTCTCCGTGTTTGCCTTTTTTTTTCTGCAAAACACAAAAAAATGAAAAACAAAAAACAAAAAAAAACTTTTCCACTCTATGGGTGGGGTTAGATCTTGGTTAGCTTACCCGAAAAGTCTACGTTTTCAAGTTTTCTTGTTGTTTCTGATTCACCGTGATCGCACAAGGTGCACGACAAAGAGCATACATAGCCGATAAGACAAGAAAAAAACTTTCCCTTTTTGTTTCTGATTCGCCGCGATCGAGCAAGGTGCACGGCAAAGAGCATACGCAGCCAGGGAAGGCAACCATCCGAGAATAAAATAGTAAATATCTAATAATAAAACTAATAAAATATGAGAGATTTAAAAAATAAATAAAACAAATCCATCACTATAACATTATACCTTCAGATTTGCCAAAATGGGTGTTTCTGGAACAAACAAAAACATTTTTTGATGAAATGAAAATTATTTCCCAATGGAAATGGTGCTCTGGATGCAATGGAACAGCTCCCATAGGCCACAAATGCATAGAAACTCCAGAACCAAAAACCCTTTCAAAGTTTCGGCAACAACGGTTCCATATCTTGATCAAAACCAAAAGCGACTCTTCATAAACGCTTTGATATCATGTTCGGGTACACAGGGTACTCCCAAAAGACCGAAAACCTAGAGGAAAAACTTCACACAAAAATATCACAGATCAATACACCGATGTTTGTCACATGGTTAAAACCCTCGAGAGGGAAACAATCCATGGCCCCAACCAAATAGCTACTTGGAGCAATTTATTATGCAAAAGAAAGAAAGTTACATGAGCTTCTCATAATCAATCAACTAGCCAAGGGCCCTCCATGCTATTTAAATAGAGATCATGGACCAATCGGGTGTTAAGCCACATATCAATGGTAGATATGATCGAAGAGAAGTTGAATCGTCGGATCACTTTATGTCTAGAGCATATCGTGACTGTCGAATTAGAATATTTACAAATGCATACTAATGCATACTAAAGAAACACACTTTACCTAATGGATATATTACACAAGTTGATCTTAACTAACTCCTAAGTGTCTAAATATCCTAACAAAGATCCAGTATGTTGCGACGAAAAAACATATAGCTGATGTGTTGACTAAGCCATTAGCCAGAGTGAAGTTTGAGTACTTCTGGGAGAAGCTTGGTGTTCTCCAGATAGAGGTTCCTTTTAAGAGGAAGTGATGAGTCCTTGAGCCTTTTTGACATGGTGGTAGGAGGGGCCTCCCATGGTCAGATATAATTCCTGTTCCATTCTGACATGGTGGTAGGATTGGTTCCTCCCATGCTTAGATATAAGTGCTGATCCTTTCTGACATGGTGGTAGGCGGGGCCTCCGATGGTCAGATGTAAGTGTTGTGCCCTTCTGACATGGTGGTAGGATTGGTTCCTCTGATGGTCAGATATAAGTGCTGAGATCTACATATAGTATGAAAAAGGACTAGATCTATATCGAAAATCCTTGCAGAGGCAAGGTACTGTATCCAGTATAAAAAAGGGCTAGCTTTGTAGTGGAAATCCTTGCAGAGGAAAGGTACTGCATCTAGTATGAAAAAGGACCGGCTCTATAGGGGAAATCCTTGCAAGAGGCAAGGCGCTGCATCCGGTATGAAAAAGGACTGGCTCTGTAGGGGGAATCATTGCAAGAGGAAAGGTGCTGCATCTAGTATGAAAAAGGACTGAATCTGTAGGGGAAATTCTTGTAAGAGGAAAGGTGTTGCATCCAGTATAAAAAAGGACTAGATTTGTAGGGGAAGCCCTTGCAAGGAAAGGCAGTACATCTAGCATGAAAAGGGGTTGGATCTGTTGATGAATAACTACATGGAGCCTAGGCCTACAACTAGCATGAAAAAGGGATGGCTCTATAGAACTTCCTGTGACAAGTAGAATTGAGAGATAGCACCTTTGATCAAAATAGTGGGAGCATAGATTATGATGATGATCCAGTGATGATCCAGCTTTGATGATGATCAAAACTTAATGGTGACCCAGTGATGATCTAGACTTGATGTTGATCTAGTGATGATGATCCAGACTTGATCTAGAGAAGAATACTTGTGCTGATGAATTGTGTCAAGAGAATACCTTCCTAGTTAAGAGGTAGTGTTGATGTATTTGTAACTTTAGAATGTATTCACTTATGTATTTCATATATTGTATTTGATTGGTCCCCGATGTTCCTATCGGGAGAATCAATAATGTAAACAAGTCATGTAAAGTCATAGAGGTTAACCCTCCTTGTTGATCAGGGGTTGAAATCCCCACAGTTGTGGGGCAATAGGGTTATTAGACTCTCCTATAGAAGTTGGCCCCGGTAAGTTGTTTTCAAGTCAGAAACTAGTATAAATAGAGAGTGAACCTCTCTATTTATCACACAGTAACTCACACTTAGTTGTAGCGCATGAGTGAGAGAGAAGGATCTTGGATAAGAGAGAGAACAGTTGTTGGAGATCATCTTATTGTCTTTGGGTTTTACTGCTGCCATTAGTGCTCATTTTATCTCTGAGGAAGTTGCGGGGTTTTCTCCTTTATGGTTTCCTTGAGAAAAATATTTGTGTCCATTGTCTATTATGATTGATTGTTGTACATGTTATCCTCTCAGATAAGATCCTAAGATCATATTTGTTAAATGATAAAAATTTAACATACAATTCTATCCATGCGATTACAATGTCTTGATTTCGAACATGGTAGAAACCACTTGATTATTGGTCAATGATGAGAACCATTAACAAGTGTGAGGGAGATCACCATTGATGTCAATGATTCCAAAAGTACCCCAATACAATCTCCTGAATGTGAATAAATGATCTGATGTCAAACAATTGGTTGAATATTTCGTTCAAAGGTCAATGAGGTAAACCTATGTCAAATGCAAGAGGATTTGTCATTGATGTAAACAAATCTCAAGGTACTTGTTGTTTGTTTCTAAGACTAATTCCTGGATGATGAGATGAAGTAGATAGGAATATGCAATTGACACACAAGTTTGACTGTATATGCAAACTCTCAACATGAATTCCATTTGAACATCGGGAGGCACGACCAAAGACTTGGCAGCATTGACATAACGAGGTAAATACCATGACATAATGCGATAAAAGATAAAACATTGTTTGAAATGACTCAAAGGAGTGACACGACTCATGAAAGTAGATCGACTTGGAGATAAGATGAATACCCAACTATTTGAATGAAACACAAACATGTGCCATGTTCAAAGGTGACTAGAAACTTTCTTTAATGCAACGTGTTTTCCCTTTCCCTTAAATTCCCCATCATGATTGATGAGTGCCTCTTTTCATTTTTACAAGTTCAAAGAGGGTAACAAACACTCTTTGTATCTCATCAAGTGATGAGTCCATTCTCATATGTTTTATGAACCTGAGAAAGGAGGGGTTCATTCCCCCAAAAGGGTCTTTCATCATTTGATTTTATGAGTATGATGAAAGCAAAATCATTCATCGTATCACGTTTAGAGAGTCTGAAATGACTTAGAAGACTCCAAAATGGACTTTTTTGTAAATTTAGTCCTTGAGGCCTGAAAAAAGTGTAAGATGATGCCCATGAGAACTCTTCTAGTTGAGATCAACTAGAGTATTCCTTTTTCGTAAATAGTTCCCCCTGGTCCAAAAAATGGGTAAAATATCATTAGGAAGACGATTCTTCACTTCCTTTTACGAGCGTGAAGAAGACACGTTCACTCGGGAATCTTTTCACACTTTAAGAGTCCAAAAAGAGCTTAAATGGGACTCTATTAGGGTTCTTTTTTCATAATCCAATTTTAACGAGTTTGATAAACAGTAAAAGTACACTCGATACCTCTTCACTAAGTTTTTAACGAGCATGCTGAAGGTATAAAAGGCACTCAAAACCTTTTTCATGTATGATTCTAGAGCACGAAAAAGTGATAAAGTAAGCTAAAACCACTTTTCATGTTTTAACCAGGGCACAAAAAATGAAAAGTAATCTCAACACCATATTACTGTTTTTAACGAGCGCGAAGATCAGTTGGAAGAATGCTGAGGGCATATGCTTCATTTTTGAAAGAGCTTGCAATAGAGAATGAATTATTCTCAAGATCTCATGTTTCATGGTTTAGCGAGCTTGAAACTATAAAGAAAGAATATTCAACATGAGTTTAGTTAAGTCATGAATTTGTCTTCTTTAGTTTTATACTTTGTTTGTGTTTTTTTTATAAATTTGCTAATGTTCTTACTTCTAGGAAATTTTGGCTTAGAGTTCAAACTTGAGTTTATGCCTTTAGGTCTTCATCATTTTTGGTTTTTTCCTATGTTTTGAAAGCTTGCTTTTATGAAAATTTTGCGTAGAGTTCAATTTTGAAGTGTTCTATAGGGTATATTTTGATCAATGGTTTCATCAATGACACTAAGATCAAATGTCAATCATATAAACTGAGTTTTAAAGCTGGATTAGTGATCAAATGACATAAATTATATGTTTGAACTTTCTTGTAGCGCAAGAGCGAAAATAATGCACTGGCGTGCTACAAGAAAGTCGCGAGTGCCCAATTGGTCATTTTTCACTCCGATTTTTTCAATGATTTCATTCCTAAGGTGATTAATCACATCAATTAGCTAGTTTGATATGTGTCTTTCTAGGCTAATCATGTAAACAGGTCTTTGGTCATCGTGTGAGGGAAATCTTGGCAGTTTGATGCAAATGCATGGCAAATCAAGACAGAGAGTGGAACGAGGCAAAATTTTTGGGAAGAGGTTCTCAAACTAAATATTACGAAGCTAGTGGATGCTGTGGTGGAGACATATTGCTAAAAAATAGAGAATTTGACAGTTGAAGGAAGAATTAGGGTTTCCCAGCGGTGACAGTTAGAAGCGATCTGGAGGGTTGAAGACACCTGGAGCGTTCAATTCAACATCTAGCCAATCAAGGAATCAACTTCCAACGCCTGTATTACGCTTTTAATGAGGTATCCCGCGTGACTTTTGTCATGACTTGTTAAAATTGGGGTTTTTTCTGCTAAGCCCTATGATATCAAATTGTTTAAAGGAAGACATGAATTTACTTACTCAAAAAAATTTCAAATGATGAGATATTAGTCAAAATGTCTTAATAGGCATCGTTTGAGTTAGTAAAGTTCAGAGCAGCACTGCTGGAGATTTCTGGTTATGTGTTTAAGCCAAATTTTTTGAAACTTGACACAAAGCATTTCCTGAACTGGTGATAGGATAGACTGTGTAAAATTGAAGATAAACAAACTGTGAGAGTTCGAAGGAAAATTGACTGCCAAGACTGTGCAAACTTGAAGAAAAATAGGTTGTGAAATTACTAACAGGTGCTGAAAACCATATAGAAGATGAAGAGGAGTGGGAAAACTAATAGGGTCGAGCCCACTGATCTCAGTTGGATAGATAAATTTCCAGGATGTGCTGAACTGCTTGATAATGCTGGATGACTGATATTTTTTAAGAAAATTGATGGATATAGTGCTGAAGTATCTCACATGTTTGCTCAGTGTTATGACAAAGATATTGTATCTTTTGATACTTTGAAATTCAAATTGACTACAGATTTGGTGGCTGAGGCAACAAGGGTTAAAAATGAAGGAGAACTTTGGTTTAAGAAAGTGCCATTTACTTTTAATGCACAAAGGTATCTATTTCCTGGTATTGTTCCAGATTGGGGCAAGGGAGTTCCTATTCATAACTTCAGAGCTGAATGGGTAGAACCTATCAAGGTTATACAAAGTTATATTACATGTGAAGGAAGGTATGCCTTCGTTTTTAAATACCATTTCAGGTTCCTTCAACACCTTAGTAGTGAATCAAATATAAACCCACCTTTCTTCTTGCTAAAGAGCCTATAGAAGATGTCCAGCAAAATCAAAGAACACCAAGATCATACTAGACAGTCCATTTTTCACCATGGACTTATCAAACTTATTATCAACAGTGTTTTGCAGAAAGAAGGAAAAAATTGGGAATATTTTCTTTTTTGGTCAGGGTTTTAAAATAGTCAAGAAGGACAGTCTACTAGAAAGCAAGCTGATAAAGGACAGACCTTGATCAGAAAACTAAGACAGAAAGTAAAGGTTGAAGATGAAGAATGTGTCAAATTAGAGGAAGTTGCAGAACCTGTAAAAGAATATTGTGAATCTAAGTAGCACCCAGATGGCAGTGAGAACAAAGATTTACAGTTTATTTACAAGGAGACTCAGCCTGTTCAGAAGGATGCACCAGCAGAGACATTCGTTGATGAGAATATTGTACTTACAGAGAAGGTTTCAGCTGATGAAGAAAACAATAAAGTCCAAAAACAAAGTCCAATTACAGTCTTGTCAGAAGCTGAAACATACTTGTTGGAGGATGATAAGTTTCCTGTCATTGATAAAACTAAGGTTGGCACTAAGAAAGAATTTCATAGTCAGGAGGATAGGATAGGAGTACCAAAGAAAAAGAAGCTTAAAGTTATGGAATTTTCCTCAGTCATCCATCAGGGTAAAACTTTAAAAATGGTAGGAGAACTTGCTCCTGGGTGGATACATAAGACTAGACCCAGAAACAAGCTCAGGCTAAACATGAAGAAATTACTAAACCCTAAATTGAATAAAGAGGGGATAACTGTGATTGATGACTCCTCCTCTGATGAAAAGTTGGATGTCGGTAAGGGTGACAGCAAAGGGAAAAAACCAATGAAATCTGAAGATGAGTCTAGCCTCACCGAGACCAAACTATTTGATGTATTCTTGGAAATACGAGGCCAAATGTTAAAAGAGCAACAAAAAGATGAGATAGAGGTTTCTCACTCAGAAAACAAGCTGATGTTTGATGAAAGTGTTCTTGGTGAAACTGAAACTAGAGAAAACCTAAGTTTTCATGAGACTCCTACAAAGTTGCTGCCAGAAGATGAAGAAATATATAGGAGACTGAACATTCCATGGCTTCCCCATGAGATGCAAAGTACAACAGGAAATAAAGCATTTGATTCAGAGTAAGAAAATTTACAGAGAACTATAAAATAGTATAAACATCAACTAGAATATATGCATGAGACAAATGATGGTTTAGTTATGGCCAATAGAAGACTAAGAGAAGATCTTGATGAGGTGAACAACCACTATCAGGAGCTAATTGCAGTCTCAAAGGAGGCATTGAAAAGAAAAAGAAATACAGAGTCACAGTTTACAATGTTAAAATAGTCGATCAAAGAGCTACAACAACAAAATGAAGACCTCACTAGAAAAATGGAAGAGATGGAAGCCGAGCAACTGAAGGCTAGGAGGAAGGCCCAAGACTTAGAGGGGATAGCTTTGTTAGCAGAGGCAGCTAAAGATCTATGAGGCTTGTTAACAAAAGCAGTTATTTGTTATGTTTTGAAGAATATTTCATGTTTGTAATTATTATTTTGATAAAACCTTTTCGATGAGTAGGAAGAAAAATCAGTTAGGGTTTAGCCTTTAACTGAATTTTGTAAGATAGTATTAAGGGAGGTCACAGAGAGGACTAAGGGTTCGAATTTTGGGCTGGCTAGAGGAGGTCTCTTGACTTGTTCATAAGCTAAGTAATTGACTCTCATGTGTATTTGAAGAACTTATTATGAAATATATGCTCCATTTTACCCTTCAGTTTGTTCTCTGGATTCATTTATAGCTTGTTTAGCTACTCAGTTGGTAATTTCATTGCTGGTTTAAAGTTTAATGGTTGTAGTGCTTGCCATTTGTGGATGAAATTCACTGATATTTTCTCATGGTTATTATGTTGTACATCTCAGTTTTTCTATGCTTGTGATTTAGTTCTTATTTGGGTTATGAATGAATTCCCTCTTGTCACCAAACTTCACAACCAGAAAACCTTTAAAAACCCTAAAAACCTAGTTTTGTTTGATTGAAATATTTGAGATTATGTTGGCTTGTTTTCTCGTAGTCTGGAAACAATTTCTTACATAAACATCTTTGGCGCCGTTGCCAAGAAACGAAGTTGAAAACAGATTTTTCCCTGGGATACTTATCATTTCACTGGTTTTAAGAGGTGAACTTAAACCAGCATATCTTATAGACTACTTTTCACCTGCTTGTCACAGTGGCTACTAGGGGAATTGAAACTATAAATAGACCTATTTCACCTTTGCAGCTGGGTGTTTCAGACCCAGAACAGATATTGAAAACAACAAGAAAGATTAGAAGGTCTCAATCATTACCAGCCCTATGTGACCCTGACCAATTGGATGGTTCATCACCTTCATCTGTTTTGAGAAAAGAAGAAGAAAATTCACCTTGGTTAAAGCCTATAATTCCTGTCAGTAACTTCCAAGTTTTCACTAATCCTCAATCTTTCAGAAAAGCTAAAATAGTCTCTCTTTGTAAGATACCTTTATTTCAATTGAAAGTAGGTAAAACCCCCTTTCAACCAAGTTCCAGCCAAATCTCTCCATCACCAAAGTCAGTCAGCCTTAAAATGGCAGCCCAAAATCAGCCTATAGACATGATGGACCAAATGGTTGCAGCCAGATATGCACCATTAGTTTTGCCTCATCCTTTGAATGCACTGCCTGGAGGTGATTATCAAAAATACCTGCCTAGGTTTAATGGACAAGGAGAAACTACAGCTGAAGAGCATTGGGAATCCTTTCTCAGTTATGCTGATAACCAAAATATTGAAGCTAAGGATGTATGGATGATAATGTTTGTGTAGAGTCTTGATGGAGATGTTAGAAAATGGTTTAGGGAGCTGCCGGCTAAATCAATCACCATCATTGAAGAGCTTCAGGACCTCTTCATGAGACAATGGGGTGACACCAAAGATCACACTTATTATATAACTGAGTTTGGATCCCTTAGGAGAAAGAAGGATGAAACCATTGCAGACTTTTCAAAGAGATTTAACAAAATGTACAGCAGAATTCCTGCAGAAATAAAGCCTTCAGAAACATCTACAAAACTTACATATGCAAACGTATTTGATCATGAATTTTCCTTACTACTAAGAGAAAGAAGACATGTTTCTTTACTAAACATGTAGGATGCGCATTGGAGGTAGAGTCTAACGTATTGGATTCCCATAGATTGAAGAAAGAAACAACTCAGCAGATGTATGACAGGAAAGGAAAGAAGGAAGCAGCTCCAAAAGGTTCAGCATCTCATTCTGCAGAAGGAAAAATTGATGAGATGGCTAAGTTGGTGAAGATTTTGACTGCAAAATTAAACAAGTTAGAACTAGAAATAAATTCCAGTAAGCCTGTCCAAGAAGGTGAAAGAAACCCCAATAATCAGAATCAATTCAGAAGACAATTTGCTCCTCGCTTCATACCTAGAGAACGAAGAAATAATGATATTCAACGAGAGAGGAGAGAGACTGAAGATCCAAGGGTACCACCACCTCTTCAGAACAATGTTGTTGATGAAGAAGTGCTATTTGAAGACACAGATCAGGACATGAACCATTTTGGAGAAATATTGTCTGAGGGTTTTGTCACTGAAGAGGAGTTTTTAAATGCAGAATGCCATGATGCTGATATGTTTGAAACAAAGGATGATTTGAGTCTCAAAATGACTGCTGTAACCTCTGATGTCTGTCAAAATGAACCCAAGAAGACTGTGAATTTGAGGTCAGGTCCAAAACAAGTAGTACAAAACCCAAAGAAGAAGGTAGTTGTACTTGCTAAGCAACAATCTCATCCCGTGTAAGAGAAAAAACAAATTCCAGAAAAACAAAGGAAGAACATGGATGATGAAGAGGTAAAGAGAACTATGCAAAATTTTAGCCTGGAAAATGAATTTAGAAAGTTAAATATTCTGGTGCCTTTAACTGAAATAATGAAAAATCCTTCTTATAAAGAATCAATTCTCAAAATGATTAATTCAACAAACAATTAGCCTATTTCTGATATAGTGAATTTGCAAGAAGAAAATCCTAAGATTTTTATTGGATCAGCCTTGGCTAAAAAAACTGAGAATGAAGTAGGTGCTTCACCTCCATTTTACATTACTTTGACAGTTCATGAACAAATGATACATAATTGTTTGTTATATTCAGGAGCATCACACAATTTAATGCCGAAGGCTGTTATGGAGGCTTTAGGTATGAGTATAACCAAACCCTATCATGATCTGTATGCATTTGATTCATGAGCTGTGAACTGTTTAGGTGTAATTAAGGACATGGTTGTCAGTTTGGCTCAATTACCCATGAAAAGTGTAATCATGGATGTAGTGGTAGCTGATATTACACCTAAATTTGGGTTACTTCTCTCTAGGTCCTGGGCAAAGAAAGTCGGTGGAACCATACAAATGGATCTATCATATGCTACCATTCTTGTGTTTGGAGGAGAAAACAGAAGGCTGTACAGAGAGCTTTAGTTTTCCTATATTGTAACAGATGACAAGAACCCTACCAACCATCCTCTATATGCTGTTGATAAGGATCTGGGTACTTGCATGTTACATTTTGGTGATGATGACAAAACTGCTGGTTTGTTATAGGTTGAAAAGGACCAGTCAGTTAATTGCAGTAAGGAACAAGAGGATGAGCTTTGGCAATTATAATTTGATGGATCATCTTGCAAAGAAGGTGCTGGAGTAGGGGTTCTTCTCATATCCCCTGGAGGTGAAACATTAAGGCTGATGTATAAATTAGAATTCATTACTATGAACAACACTGCTGAATATGAAGCTTTGATGTTAGGATTAAAAGCTGCCAATGATTTAGGCATTAAGTAGATTTCTGCATATGGCGACTTCGAATTAGTTGTTCAGTAGGTGAAGAACAATTATCAAGTGAAATAGGATTTGCTGAAAGTCTATCGAAATGAGGTATGGGACGTGATTGAGAATTATTTTGTATCTTTTAACATTACCTGTATTCCGAGAGACCATAATCAGACTGCAGATTCATTGGCCTTCGCTACTACACATTTTAAAATTCCCAAAACCACACGGTTGAGGTATCCCATTGAGGTTAGATACAGACCATCTGTACCTGATAATGTAAAGCAGTGGAGAGTGTTTGAAGATGACATTGAAATTAAAAGGTTTTTGGAGCTTACACATGAGTTTTGTAATTCCCTGATTGATCAAGAGGAATATGATGAGGATAGAGATGTGGAAGAGATTGCTGAAAATGAAATAGCTGGACACAAAATCATTGAATTAAAAAGTAATTTCATCCCAAAAGGTTTGGTACCTTTAGAAAGGATATTTTTGAAAGATGATACACTCTTAAAACCTGTTGTATAGTCTTCAGAAGAGAATGTGGTGGATTGTAACATTGGCTTTGCAGAACATCCTAGAATGGTGAAAATTTCGAAAGCACTTACAGCTGAACAGAGAAACAGGTATATAAAATTGTTAAAGGAACATGTTGATGTCTTTGCATGGTCTTATGAAGAATTGAGAACATACGATACTGGAATTATACAATGTAAAGTTCCTTTAAAACCGACTGTTAAACCTTTTCGTCAGAAATTAAGGAGGATTAATACAGCCTTGTTTCTTGTTATTGAAAAAGAAGTGAAGAAGTTATTAGATGCCAAGATCATAGTTCCTCTCAGGTACTCTTAATGGGTGGCTAATCTAGTTCCTGTTAGGAAAAAGAACGGAGAAATCAGACTGTGTGTTGACTTTAGAAATTTGAACAGATATTCACTAAAGGATAATTATCCTCTGCCTAAAATTGAGCAAATATTGCAGAAAGTGGTTGGGGCACAGATGATTTCTATGGTTGATCGTTTCTCAGGATACAATCAGATTTCTATGCATCCCGATGATAAGGAGAAAACAACTTTTACTACTCCATGGGGAACTTTCATGTATGATAAGATGCCTTTTGGTTTAATGAACACCGGAGCAACTTTTCAGAGAGCCATGGATATAGATTTTGTTGGGGAAAGGAAAAGTTTGTGGTAATTTACTTAGATGATATTACTGTATTTTCGCAATTAGATGATGAACATCTAAAACATTTGAAGTAGACTTTCTTAAAATGTAGAAAATTTGGCTTGTCCTTGAATCCAAAGAAGTCACACTTTGTTGTACAGGAAGGCAAATTACTAGGTCATTTAGTTTCTGTTGATGGTATAAGGATTGACCCTGAAAGGGTAAAAGCAATATTGAAGATAAGTCTGCCTAGGAGTAAAAAGGATGTCCAATCTTTCATTGGTAAAATCAACTTTCTGCGTTGGTTTATACCAAATTTTGCTGAGACCATCAAGCAGATTACAACCATGCTTAAAAAAGATCAAGAAGTCAAATGGACCACTGAAGCAAAGAATGCATTTGAAAAAATCAAGATGGCTCTTACTGAAGCCCTTGTATTAGTAAATCTAGATTTCACCAGAGAATTTCTAACATTTTCATTCGCATCTGAAGATACAATAACAACTGTTCTATTGTAGAAGAATAGAGATGGTCTTGAACAACCTATTGCATTCTTCAGCAAAACTCTCAGAGATTCTGAATTAAAATACAACATCTTGGAAAAACAAGCCTATTCTTTGGTGAAAGCTTTGAAATTTTTCAGAATCTATGTTTTGCACTCTAACGTTATTTCACATGTGCCTAATGCTGCTGTAAAAGATGTTTTGACACAGCCTGACAGTGAGGGGAAAAGAGGTAGATGGATTGCTAAAATCATGGAGTATGATGTAGATATCAAACCTACTAAACTAGTCAAGGGACAAGGCTTAGCCAAACTGCTGGCTGAATCAAACTGTCAAGCTTTAGGACTACATGTGATGGTAGAAGAGTTAGCTCAGGAAGAAAATCAAGCAGAGTTGGAGAAAGAGAAGATTATGGACTTTTATTTAGCATCCACATGGTACGCAGACATTGTATATTTTCTATTGTATTTGCAATGTCCTAAGCATTTAGATAGAAAAGCTGCTAGATCTTTGAAGCTAAGAACTACTAAGTACTGTTTAGTGGAACAATAGTTATTCTGGAAGGACCCAGGCAATATTCTACTTAGATGCTTGGATAAATCTGAAATTGAAGGAGCGATTTCTGAATCTCATGAGGGTGCTTGTGGAGGTCACAAGTACTGGAAGGAAACAACATACAAGATCTTAAGAGCAGGATACTATTGGCCCTCTTTGTTTGTAGATGTATATCAATAGGTAAGAGCCTGTATCCCTTGTCAAAAGTTTGCTGGCAAACAAAAATTGCTGTCATTTCCTTTAAAACCTATTGCAATAAGTGCTCCTTTCCAGCAATGGGGTCTGGACTTTATAGGAGAGATAAGTCCATCTTCCTTAAGACAACACAGGTGGATTTTAACTGCAACAGACTTCTTTACCAAATGGGTGGAAGCTATCCCTACTAGGAATTCCATAGATAAAGTGATTATGAAATTTATTGAAGAAAATATCCTCAGTAGGTTTGGGTGTCCTTAGAAAATAGTGATAGATAATGCAAAGGCTTTTAAGTCTAAGGCAATGGAAGAATTTTGTGAAAAGAATGGTATCTTGTTGAAACATTCAACTCCTTACTATCCTCAAGGTAATGGTTTAGCTGAGTCCTCAAATAAAAACATCATTCAGAGTATTAGAAAGTTGTTAAAGCATAATAAGAGATCATGGGATTCTATGCTGAAGTATGCATTATGGGATGATAGAATAACAGTCAAACAAGCAATTGGAACTTCTCCTTTCCAATTAGTGTATGGTACAAACACAATTTTTCTTGTTTAGTTGGGCATTCCAGTGATGAATTTTCTTCAAAATTGTCAGGAAGAACCTAATGATATGCAGAGAAGGATTTATGAGATGATAGAGTTGTAGCAGAACAGGAAAAAAGTGGAAGAAAAGGAACAATTATACAAATTGAAGATTAAAAACAGATTTGATAGGAAAATCAAAGATAACACTTTCTCGATTGGTGATATGGTTCTGAGGTGGGATGCTAGAAAAGAGCAAAAAGGGAAACATGGTAAATTTGAAAATCTCTGGTTTGGCCCTTTCCTAGTGTCTAAGTTTTTGGAAAATAACACTTTTGTCCTGCAGTCTTTGGAGGGTGAGGAATTGTCAAGTCCAGTTAATGGACGATTCCTCAAGCATTTCTACAGTTTTTGAGGGGAATTTTAGTTTTTCATTGTATATACCAGTGTGAGTAAAACACAATAAGGACTCCATAACCCAATGGAAATTTTGCAGACTAGAAAGTAGCAGAAAAGAAGGCACTGGTCTACAGGTTCTTGAAGCCTCACAAGGAGGACTTCATCCCGCAGTAGGAGCCAGATGTTAAGTCATGAATTTTTCTTCTTTAGTTTATATTTTTCTAGATAGATCGTGGTGTTTTTCAGCATGGCTTCCATATCTTTTCCCAGTTGAAGTTCCTCATGGATTAGTCAAACGCCTGTTTTCATCGTTTCAGGCCTTTCATTATCCGTGAGCATGGTTAAGAAGGCCAATTGGATTCTTTAGTTCCCACCACTTCTTTACAATGATCCTTGGGAAATGTTGCTCTTGCTCCGTCATTGATGCTATCTATCTTTGGAAACTAACATCTTGATCCTTATGATTCAGGTATGAACATGAAGATATGAATAAATATGTCCTCCATCTATTAGTACTTTCACATGTGTTTTTAGTACCATCCTTAAAATTGGTGTGCACAGAAAATTTGGAGCATGGATTGCTCACAACAGATAATGTTATTGATGTATTACAACTGGAAAGATTATGTGATGCACCATGCTTGAATCTGTTATGCATGCGACTTATTGTGAAGAGCTTCAAAACTGTTGCCAAGTCAGAGGGATGGAAAGTGATGAGACAGTCCAATCCTAAGCTGGAGTAAGAGCTTCTGGAATCTATCATTGAGGCTGATTCTGTGAGTAGCTAAACCCAAAAATAAAAGTGGATTGAAATAGATAATTAGAAAGACTTAAACTTATAGCTTTGATTAATAATTTGGGTTCCCATTTTTACATTAACAGAGAAAGAAAGAGAGGCTTCGGAAGATAGAGGAGAAGAAGATATACCTACAACTATACGATGCCATGGAAGCACTTGTTCACATATCCAGAGATGGCTGTCGAACAACAGGGCCTCATGACAAGGATTTAGATGAAAACCAAGGGCCTTACAATTTCCCAGCTTGCAAAGGGCTTGAATCCTTAGTCCGACATTTTGCTGCCTGTAAAACTTGAGTCCCTGGTGGATGTGTACACTGCAAAAGAATGTGGCAACTGCTTGCAAGCCATCTGCAGGTATAGTTGAGTTTCTACCATATTTTTACATACCTAAAACTGAATCACCTTTCGTGCTTAGATTTTGGATGCTAATTTCTAGATATGTTGTATTATTTGTCTTTTTATGATTCTATTGTTTCTGCAGGTCTAATTGATTTGTAATCTAAATATGTGTATAGATTTGATTAAACAGAGCAGTCATACTTTTTGACTTACATATTTGTTTGAATTGATTAAAATTAAAGCCTTTTTTGATGGTGTGCTTTTTCTTTTTTGAATAATCTGTAGAAGTATATACTGTACTTGAAAAGGCTCAGTGGTGTGGCGAGTCAACAGGGTAGCATGGGAAATGCATTTGGAGGAGGCAGGGAATCTTCGTTTGGTTCTCTTTGCCAAGTAAATGGAATTGGTGATTTGCAAGTTCTTGCTCAATCTAGTCACCTGTCTGCTCGTGCTCTTGAATCATTGCAAGTAGGAGTTCTGGGTAGATTAAATGGTTCAGTAGGCTTGGGTTTACCAGGTCTGAATTCCTCTGGAATGCTCCAATTTGCCTCTCTTCCAGGCCTAGGCTGTAATAACAGCATTGGAAGAGCACAAGGAATTGCACCTGTTAACAATCCAATGAATGCATTTCCTTGTTTATCAACTGGACTTGAACTAGATTAGTTATAGCAAAAACAACAAATTTCTAGACTTGGAGATATAGGTGCTCCTGTGGATGATCCTGCAGGATTTCACACGATGCAACGACAGTTGACAACTACAAATAGTTCCCCTGTTGGCCTGGGTGGAGGTAGCAGTGGCAACATCTCAGTGCATTCAACAAATAATGCTTTGGTGTTGTAATTGATGCAACAACAACAGCAGAAGCATGGAAGGGGTTTGACCACCTTAACCACTGAAATAACTATTAGTCAAAGATCGTGGGCAAGTGATATTAACATGGTAATGTCTTCTCAACTACCTAATACGAATGGAAATAGTGGAAAATGGGGTAATGGTGCCGCAGTGTCAGTTTTACCAACAAATGCACGTTCAGTGGGTGGCCCTCTAAGTAGTACAGGTTCTGGTGTGCAGAATGTAAGGGAAAGCCTTTTAAGTGCCTCAAATGTTGATTGTATGTCAATGGACATTTCTGTTCCTCCAGTTAATTCTCTTGTAGGGCCTAGCTCTCATAATCTTATCCCAAGAAATGATCTCTCTCTGTCCTCTATTAGTGCAATGAACAATAGCACTGGGAACATAAGCGAAGTTGTGCCATCTGACAATAGAAGACCTAATCTTCCAATTCTTGGAAATATGAATACTGGTCTTAGACAGGGTATGAATCAAATTATAAAGAAAGACTGGCAAAATCATAATCAAGATTTTGGAACCATTTCAAATCCTCTATTAAATACTCAGTTGAGCCGAGCATCTCTTCTTAATCAGAAAATGGTGGGAACATATACTGCTCAATCTCAGGGGCAGAACACTGGATTTTGTGATCAAAAGATGAATTTGGATTTTAAACCACCAGTGAACTCAGTTGTTCCGGGGTTTGGTGGACGGTGTGAAAGTGAGCAATCCACTGCAGATAGTCAAATGAAGTTGAGGGAAGATTATCCAATAGATCATGTAAAGATGGAGAATGGATTTCTCTCTGAAAATTGCAATTCTAGAGATGAACTTATGAACATTATCTTTAGACAAGTAAGTGTGTTTTTACGAAGCCTTCCTGAGATACAATATAACATTCTAAGCGAGGTCTCTTAATTGTGCTTTTTCTTTATGGTTATTGATGAGCATATACTAATACATTTTGAAAAAATAGGTTTCAACTTACATGGCTTACAGTCATAGTAGTCTGTTATGCTTTTTTTGGGCACTGATTGAGCCTGTGTTTGTTCTCTTTGGCAAATTTGACTTGTATTTTTTTCCTTAATCTAGTTTTCTTATGTGGATTATTTCCTAGATCTCTGTTTCTGTGAAGCGGTTTGTATTGATACAATCTATGTTTGTTATATATGTTTAACATGCCAGTATTTTATTGTGTATTAAGAAAGTCACTTCAGTCAATTACTGTGAAGCACAGACAGTTGTCCTTATTTGTTCTTTGCCTTCCATGACCGTTGCATGCTTTCTCTCTTTCCTTTCTCATGTCATAATGTTGCATGTGGCAAGGTGGGTTTGGACTTGTGGTTATGGGGTTGGTACTCAAAAATTTAATATGTTGGACTTCAATATTATACATCTCAATGTCCCTGTAACTACAACTGACTATATACTGTAACATAAACAATTTCATTTGCACTACTAACAAAACCCCAGATTTTGATTGAAGGCAAAATTTAATCTAATTTACTTTGTATGAAACTACCCATTTTCTACCTAAGAAAATTCTATACATAGAATATAAGTTAGAAATATAATTATTAATGCTAGTGTTGATGCTAAACATAGTGGCAGCAAAGGGCTTATTTTGTTAAGTTGTTAAATCACCCTAAATATTAATTATTGATGCTTCTTTTTGCTAAAATTCCAGCTATATCTTCCCTTTCCATGCACAAAAGCTTTGCATCTTTGAGGTATGAATTTCTATAGAATGTCTTGTTTTATTGCCAATGTTTTGGGTGAAACCATCTAGAATCATCGAACCCCCAACCCCGTGACATCATTGCAGTTTTATGATTATTGAGGCTGCTGCCATCAAAGATGGCAGTCGTGTCCAATTTTCTTTTCTAGGGTGGAAATTTCTTGAATAGGCAGGTCCTGTTACATTCAATTTATTTTCATCCATGCATTTTCATGGTTATTGAGGTTGCTGTTCATCTTTAATGGCAAGCGTGCCCAGTTTTCCTTTTTGGGTGAAAATGTCCAGAATTGTCAAGTCCTGTGAAATTTGATTTGTTTATCTATCTGTGGAATGTTATGGTTATTGAGGTTGTTATTCAGTGATGTATGATTTTCATTTTTGGGAAAAAATGTCTAGAATGTCAACTCTTGTGACATTTGACTTTTTTCCATCCATGCAATTTTATGTTTATGGAGACTCATTAATCTTCGATGTCAGCTTTTTTGTCCAATTTTCTTTTGTGATTGGCTAAGTGTATTTGTCATGGTGTCTGCAGCAGCATGAAGGGATCAGTTTCACAGATTGTAATACGGGATGTGATGGTTATCCTCTGGAAAGCTGCATGTGAAATGGGTTTGTGCTGGGTGGAAAAGAGGTATGTGCTATCTGAAGCAGCTAAGATATGGTGTATAATTAAGGTGCTTCAGTTTGTCTCCAATCACTTGTAATCATTACAGTAGATCCATTCAAAGAGGACTTGTTAACCTTCAACCCCTTCATTACTTCTTGCGAAATTTGTACAACTTACAGTTGCTTGCATATGGTTATTTTCCTGATGTGCATTGAGCCAGCATTTCCATATTTTTCTACATGGCTCAGGTTTTCCAACACTAGCAGAAAAGAAGCAAGATGACCAGGTTTTCCATACACATACTTACATGGTGAGAGATTGGTAATAGAGAGGATGCACATTTACATTGTTGCACCAAGTTAAGGAGACGGTGGGGATGTGAGAGCACGGAAGTGCATCCAAGGGATGTGAGGCGACACACCCCAAATAGGGGAATTTGATCCTTATCACAGGGGACCCTGTCTCTGAAATCCTAAAAAGTATGAACATAAAGATATAAAGATATGAAATCATAAATAATATATCTAATTTTTTTTTTCTTTTTTTTTTTTTTTTTTTTTTTTTTTTTTTTTTTTCTTCTGTTAAAATCTAATTTTTTGGTTTGAGAAATATGTCTTATAGAGTGTCTTTGGCTAAGCTGCTGCACTATGGGGGGTGCATCTATGCCATCAAAATCACCCAGGACTTGAACTTGGCCTCATCCGCACCCACTCTGGGGGTTTTAAAAATTTAAACCTGGGTCTCTGTGTTAATATAAGCTTGATCACCTTGCTGCTTGTTGCTCGACCAGTCTCCTATGGGATAAGTGTTACAACTTAACGATGAACATATTTAAATATGATATGAAAAGCATGACACAGGATTTATGATTTGAATCAGATTCATAAACATGAATGATGTCATGGAAACATGGAATAAGTTAATAAATATTTGCATTGGCAGACAAGTTGTAGCGAACATGATTTATCCATCACCATTGTATTTCTTGTTGAATGTATAATATTCAAGGGATACTAATTAGTGATACAGGATCGCTAAATGGAAAAATCACTCTAATGCTCACATGCAAATGAAAAATCACTTGAGGGAGGTTTATTAGGTAAGACGACTTAGAAATGCATTTTAGTTTTTTTTAAATACATTTATAAATTCCAAAAGTTGAATTTTGGGGGAACACCTAGGTGTCTTTGATTTCAGGGCATTGGGGGAATGAATGGCCTAGTGTTCCCCACATATTCACATTTCACTGAGTTTTGTAAAAGTGGAGATATGGAAACTCATTCTAGCCATCCCATCAAATCTGAATCTGCAATGTACAAAATTCTTATGTATACATTCCAGAGATCTGATACCTACATGTGACGGTTGGTTCCTAGTGTATCAAATTAAAATATCAAACACAGTTCTAGTCAGTGTGCAGAACTAGTTTCATTCTTTGTATATCTGTCAGGAGCATCATTTACATCTGAAGCATGAATTGCGGCTGTCTTAGAAAAGTTGATATAAGAAATTTCATTGAAGTGATGATTTGCTGTATCCTCCTGTCATATAATCTCTGGACCAAACTGAGGTCTTCTAGAAGTATCCTTGGTTTCATAAATGGATTTTCATCTTACAATTCAGTAACATTACAGTGGAGCACAACTTCTTGATACCATGACATTTTAGAATTATTTTATCTACTTTTGAGGAAATGCAATTCCATTTCAGTTAAGTTTTTGAAAAATAAAGTTATCATTGGGATATCAAGTAGGAAGCATCAGAGATCTATTTTGGAAGGGTACAATAATGGACATCCCAACTCTGGGAACGGCAGTTGCTCTGCACAAATACCAGAGTAGGGATCTGGTCGTGGATCTTGGAATATCATGTCAAGAAGTGAAGGTGAAAGAAGCAGAATCAAGTGGAAGAATTTTTTCAAATAAACAGATCAGGAGCACAACATTGAGAAATCCTGTTCCAAGATTTGTGCATACTTTCGATGCAAGTTATTTGCATTGTTTGTATAGCACTGCTTTCAAGTCCAAATTCCTGTTAGATGCTTGAAACAATCTCATGGAGGCAGACAGAGTTTGAATGAAATAGACACCGGTAAGATGTTCTTCTACCAAACTTTATTGTAGGAAATGGCAGTAACATGTATAGAAATACAATTTATACATCCTTTATTTTCATGCAGTTTATAACTCTAGTGGAAAAGTCTACAAATTATAGCCATATAGATGACTATAGTGTGTCATTGTTGCAAGCTACTAGTAATTGTCCATTGCAGCAATGAAGCTAATTGATTAAAAAGGGCCGAGATTATGTCAAAAATGTTATTATATATAGAAGCTGAGTTTATTATGCTATGGTGTCAGATTTTGAGTTCATTTCTCAACTGAAGAAAGCCTGGAGAGTCAAGTTCCTTTCACAAGTTCATGTTCTTCTATAGGATTCTGGTGTCTACTTTCTGAAAGGTTACTAACTTATTTTTTATGGTAAAGTCTAAGCCATCTAACATGCCATTTATTTGGAACAGATGCTGTCAAAGATGAATTATGTTTGTGGTTTCTCAGAACACAGAGCTTCTGGAATGGAATAAAGGCTCAATTGGAAAAAAACTAAGCTCAATAAAAGAGCTAAAACTAGCAAGGATGATGAAGACTGTGAAATGGAATTAAATTTTTTGGTGGAACAAACTGTTGATAAAAGAACTTTGAAGTCAAAGCTTTCTGCAGCAGCTATCATTTCAATAGAACAGCTCAGTCGGTAAGTAGTTCCTACTAAAATTTTGAGCCTTGGAAGATTTATAACTGCCTCTAAATTTCTTTTTGTATTGGTTGCACTTGGAAAGCATCCCATCCAGGTCAGTATAGGAGATTTCCAGTAGGCCATCGTTACAGTCAATTGGCTAGCTGACTAAATAGAAGTCTAAGTTGCTAGAATCTCATTCTTAAGGAATTCCAATTAGTAAAGGGATATGTGACTTTTTTCTGTGCCTTCTAAATTCTGTTGAGGACATCAAATCCTTTTCAGTTGAATGTGGTTTACTGTGCTCAACAACGCCTAGGTTCACTTTATCCTCTCTTCTGAAGGAATCTAGTATCGACTAAAACCCAATGTTAAAATCAAAGAGCATTTTATCCCTTTAATAGTAGTACCTTTGATAATCTTCATGGTGGACGACAATGTTCATGTCTCATTCTGTTTCTATCAGAAATAAAAACCTTCATTATATGGAAATCAAAACTGAAATCCTTCATTATATAGATGTCATGGATCAGTTGCTAATAGCTATGTAGCCACCCTTTTGAACAGAAAGTGATGGTAACAGCATGCTAGCATGGGTGCATGCTTACTCAAGCAACTACTAGTGTGTGATGATGAACTATAGCATTGTTTGCACAGTTGATGGCCACTGTCTCTATAGGGAAAGGTATATAACCAGACAG
>LPNX010209326.1:560780-628823 GCA_001517045.1 Pseudotsuga menziesii | reverse complement strand
AGCCATTGTAGATCGATTTCTCTCCTTCAAAATTGTTTTGCAGGTTCGACATCAGTGACTGGGAGCCTTCTACTGACAGCCGGGACAGATTTTCTAAGCTATCGCTCAATCACAAAAAACTATCTTGACTCCCTTCAATTTATTGGAATGGAAAGCAGAGATGGAGATACTGTTGAGAGCGAAAGGCCTCTACAGGGTGACTATGGAAACGGAAGCAGAGCCCAATGCAGCTGCAGAGAAGATAAAATGGCACAACAGGAGGGATGAGGCCTATGGTCTCATGTGTCTGAGTATTTCCAGAGACCTCCTTTTCCATCTTGATGGATTGACATCACCGAATGAAGTATGGGAGAATATTTATGATCTTTTTGGAAAGACAGATGAGATGAGGGGACATCAAATTGAAAATGAGCTGATTTCTCTTAGTCCAAATAGCTTTGAATCCCTGCAGCTATATTTCTCCAAGTTCAAAGCACTAGTTTTGCAGCTGAAACAGTGTGGGATCGAAAAGAAAGATGATCAGCTCGTCCTGGCCATCCTCTCGAAGCTAGGCCCTGACTATTCAGTGTTTGTTTCGACCTTCTATGCCACAAAACTGACAGCTCGAACCTGGAATATGCCTTGCCTTGCAGATTTCATGGAATCTCTCACACAAGAACAGGATAAGCTGGTGATGATGGGCACCATCAAACCATCCAAAGATCAATCTTTGATTGCTGGAGATTCAAAGGTGGATTCAAAAAGCAAAAATAAAGCTAAAAAGCCACCTGAGCAAAAGAGAGACAAGAAACAGTCTCTGGAGGAGCCACAAGGTTCCAAGAAGAACTACCAGAAGAAGAAAAACAAAGGTGAAATGAACAAGTGCACATACTGCAATAAGGGCAATCACTTTGAAAGCTCTTGTATGAAGAAGCAAATAGACATGCTGACCCAACTCCTGGAGAATAATGGCATCTCCCTTCCAGAAAGCTCAAAGAAGAGAGAAGGAGGATCAAGTTCAGATGACAGAGAGAGAGTTCATGCATTGGTTGCTGGCACATCAAGCTCACCCAGTTTTATCATTGATTCTGGAGCTTCAAGACACATGGTTTTGACCAAGGAGGATTTCTCCTCACTTGACAAGTCGAAAGGACCATCTATAGTACTGGGAGATGACTCTCTCACTGAAAGTTTGGGCAAAGGGAGGATTGATCTTGATCATGGTCAGTTCAGCAATGTCTTGTATGTGCCTGGTCTTGCCTCCAACCTCTTGTCAGTGTACCAGATGACCCACACCGGGTCTCCTAAGAAAGTCATATTCTCCCCTGATGAAGTTGAGATCACAGAGATCTCAAGTGGTAGAGTCATTGCAAAAGGAGTTGCGAATCATGCTCAAAAGGTATACATGTTCTCACACTTTCTACCTTACTCAAACCCCTCCGCTCTTCTGATTCATGCTAATGAAGCAAGCAAGATTTGGCACGAAATGTTTGGCCACCTAAACTACAAATATCTTTCTGATCTTAGTGAAAAAAAGATGGTCATAGGGTTTCCCAAGATAAAATTTTCCAAAGGAGTCTACCAAGGTTGTATCCTAGGAAAACACCCAGAGCATAAATTTGAGAGAGCTAGTCATGAGAGAACCTCTGCACCCCTCGAGCTGATCCACAATGATGTTTCTGTCCCATTCCCTCATATGTCCATGAGTCAGGACAAATATGCATTGACCTTCATTGATGACTTTTCCAGGTATTGCTAGGTTCACTTACTGAAACACAAGTCTGAAGTTTTTGGCCTATTCAAAGTCTTTAAGGCTTTGGTTGAGAACCAGTTTGGAAGGAAACTCAAGGCCCTCAGATCTGACAATGGTGGTGGGTATGTCAAGTCTGAGTTTATTAATTATTGTGCAGATGCAGGTATTCAGATGCAACATTCTATCCCTTACACACCACAACAAAATGGTGTTGCTAAGAGGAAGAACAGATCACTGAAGGAGATGGCAACATGCATGATGGAGGCCAAAAATTTGCCACCAAAGTACTAGGCCGAAGCTATCAATTGTGCAGCCTATATTCAAAATAGGGTGCCTCACAAACAGCTTGATGGTATGACTCCCTTTGAAGCATGGAGTGGGCACAAGCCAGATGTGACCCATTTTAGGATTTTTTGCTCAAAGGCTTGGGCTAGAATTCCAACAGAGAAGAGGAAGGCTTTGCAGCCCAAAAGCCAAGAGTGTCTTTTTCTTGGATACTTTGAAGATTCAAAAGGGTACAAAATGATAAATTTGAGCACAAACAAAGCCTTCATCGAAAGGTGTGTTCAGTTTGAAGAAGAACCCCTTGCAGTAGTGGAAGTTGGAGAAGCCTCTTCTCCACCTGAACCTCAAGAAGTAAGTAAAGAGTTTGTTGAACATGCTGATTCTGATTTGTCTAATGAATATGAGTTTATTGCAGACCCTAACAACCCTACAAGGCCAAAATTGGAAGCCAAGACACTACATGCAGCAGGAGAGCTAGCTGGGGATCCCAATGACCCAGGGAGGACTAGATCTCAATTTGAGAGTGGTCTGTGCATGAAGGATCCTATGTTTGCTGAAAAATGATATTTGATGGTGGAGTTTGATCCTCAAACATATGAAGAAGCAACAGGAGATCCAATATGTCAAACAGCCATGAAGGAGGAGTTCAGCTCACTCCAGAAGAGCAACACATGGGAGCTAGTGGATCTTCCCCCAAGGAGAAAGTTAGTCCAGTGTAAGTGGGTCTATAAGACCAAATTTGCTGCTGATGGTTCACCAATGAAGTACAAGGATAGATTGGTAGCCAAGGGATACTCACAGGTTCATGGCATAGATTACAATGAGACCTTTTCCCCAGTGGCAAAGATGGATTCCATCAGGCTAGCCTTAGCCATTGCAGCCTCAAGGCAATGGGAGGTACATCACATGGATGTAAAATGTGCCTTCCTGAATGGAGATATAACTGAAGAGATATATATATGCAGCAGCCTCAAGGTTTTTCTACTAACCCTTCTCTTGTGTGCAGGTTGAGAAAGTCATTGTATGGGCTAAAGCAAGCCCCCAGGGCTTGGTATGCCAAGATCGATAGCTTCTTGCTATCACTGAATTTTGTTCGGTGAAAATCAGATCCAAATGTATATTTGAAGTTATTTAATGGTTCATTAATGATCATTGTGTTATATGTTGATGACCTCCTCATTACAGGAAGCTCAAAGGTTGAGATTGCTTCCTTAAAGGGTGTTATGAACCAAGCCTTCTCCATGACAGATTTGGGGCTCTTAAGTCAATTTTTGGGGCTTGATATTGCTCAAAACAAAGCTGGAGTCAAGGTGCACTAGTACAAATATGCCTTGGAATTGCTGAAAAAATTCAGAATGAAGGATTGCAAAGCAAGCAAAACTCCTTTCTTTTTAGGAGTGAAGCTGGAAGAAGTTGATTCTTCACCTATGGTAAACAATACACTGTATAGGCAATTGATTGGATGTTTATTGTATCTGACACATACTAGACCTGATATTTGTTATGTAGTAAGTGTGGCTTCTAGATACATGGATCAGCCTCATGAGATCCATTGGAAAGTAGCCAAAAGGATCCTTAACTTTGTTCAGGGAACAAGGACACATGGGATCTTCTATAAAGCAAAATCTGATCTTGATTTGATTGGATTTACTGACAGTGATTGGGTAGGTGATAGCACAAATAGAAAGTCCACATTAGGATATGTGTTCATGCTTGCAGAAGGGCCAATCAGCTGGTCAAGCAAGAAACAGAGTGCCATTGCACTCTCATCTACAGAAGCAGAGTATAGAGGAGTTGTTAATGAAACAACTCAATGTTTATGGTTGCAGGGTTTACTAGGAGAGTGTGGCTTCGAACTAGAGTACTCAACTACCATCTACTGTGATAACCAGAGTACCATTCGAATCTGCAAAGATCCAGTTCAAGAAGCAGAGAACCAGACACATTGAGATCCATATGCACTACATCAGAGAGCTTGTGCATGATGGCACCATTCACCTACTTTTCTGTTCATCTTCAGAACAAGTAGCTGATATCTTCACCAAAGTATTTTGTGAGAAGACCTTCACCAATCTCAAATCATTGCTAGGTATTTCTGATCATGCTGTGAAGCATGAGTGAAGATAAGAGTTCCAAATTTTGTTTACAGTCCATGTTTAAGGGAGGATTTTCCCAAATTGCTTTTGCCTCTTTCCTTGTTTAAATGGACATGTAGTATGTAAAGGGTGACTACGCCTTGTTGCTAGGCCCTATAATTTTCTGATATATTACTCATAAGTCAGGCTTAAGGGGGGGTGTTAGAATAATCAACCCATATTTTACCCACTTAGACATTAATTTAATTATTTTTGTCTTATTAGCCTAGTTCATGTGTCCCACCTTGTGCAAGTTGTCTTTTACCTATCCATAGTGGTCAAACTTGCCTTATTTGACTCATGTAGCACATAGGAAAGCCCAAGGAATCAAATCTACTTTATTCCTAGCCTCCTAGGTGCCCTTCTGCTTTTTCTGCTTTATTCCTTGCTTTTTCAGTGTTTTAAGGCAAATGGAAAAGCTGGACTAGGTAAGGTGAACTAGTTTTTTGTCCTCTTCATCCTCCACTCTTTTCTCCTTGAAAAAGCACGCATGAGATGCCATTCCACCACTCTTTAGCTTTCCTAATCCATTTTTCCAATTCGTGAGCTCCATGACAGATTTGGGATCAACTTTTTACACCTATGGGGGATTTGCTTATTTTTAGTAAGCCTGCTTTATGCTAGATTTGAATTGCTCCTCATGCATTTGAATCCCTGATGTATGTTATTTATTCAGAAACCTATTATGTTACAGGGTTGGCTATTGTACACTGATTTAATACAGTTTAGTGTTCAGCTCCAATTTCAGTCTCTTTTGTGAGTGATTTTGCATGATCAATTGTTAATTGTTGTGAGTAAAATTAATCTATCACTGGGTTCAATTTCCACAATTTTTGGGGTATAGGGGTCCATCAAAAGTATGAACTGTGGGTACTCGTTGGATGTAGAATTAAATTCCGCATCCAATGGGCTCTCCTGCTCGGAATTTGAGTAAAAACACAAGGAGATATGTCAAAAATATGAACAAAAAAAGTAGTTTTCTTTTATGACAAATATATCAATTCAACCATTATATTTGACTCATTTTATTGAAATTATGTTAGTTACTGAATTCTAACTCACAAAATTTATTGTTGGCGCGTTTTCTTATAAGGCCCATTTTAGAGCCCAAATTTCCTCTAATGGTTTGGGTGTTCTACATAATTCTTCCTCCTCTTTCCCATGGGGGGTCAACCAGTATTTAAAGGCATGGGAGGATAGGGATGGTTGAGGAAATGGTGGATGAGGTGGAAGAGAGATCCTATAATGAAGGATATCGAGCTCCATGTGGTCCTAAACCATAGGGATGAGGCTCCATAGAGGCAAGCTTCTAAACGCCTCTCAAAGCTTCCTTTTTTTCCTTTAAAACTCGAGCACCACACTTTTTATGAGGGGAAAAATATGTGTTATGGGGGTAATTCCATTTTCATGAAGGGAAAGAGTGGTGACACCTCCCTTTTAACATGTAAAAGGTGCGTTACTAGCTCAAAACAAGGAAAAATATAAGGGAATAATTTTCTTCCTTTCATTTCTCTAGGACAAACTTTGAGGGATTGGAGCAGGAAAGGGAGTCCCTATCTCATAACATGATGGTGACGATATTTAGGTGTAACACTTATTGACACATGTTTGTGTTCTCCCATTTTATTTCAAATGTGACTCTTATCATACAAACTAAAACTACCCTTTTGAAGAGGACAGTGGAAGGAACATTCCTATGAGTTTTTACATTTTTTTTTGTTGTCATTGTGATGATATTGAATTTTTAGTGTGACTGATTATCAAAAAATTCTATATAAACTTCGTGTTTTCACCCTAATGACAAATTAAACTGCAACTATGTGTCACTTTCTGATCATCCACCAATAATCAACAAAAAGCCTTTGGTTGGTGCCGAGAGCATATTTCGTGGAAACGAGTTGGGTATGGAAATTAAAGAAAAAAAAACTAAGCTATACAACCTTTCTAGAAGGCGGAGTGTGTGCAAATGATGATGAGTAAAATGCAAACCATGAAAGAGATTGTGAATCCCCGTAGGGGGGATGGATTGTGGGTGTTGTGTAGCCCACTTGATTTCTTTATTAATTAAATTTACAATATTATGAAAGCTGAATTAAAATTGCACTTTTATCCATGAAAGGGATTGAAAGGATTACAATATTTCTGAGAGAGAAAAGGAAAGAAGAAAAGGGATGGAGGATGGAGTTTTTGATGTCCCGTGTGACCCGAAACTCAAACTTTGAATAATATGTACTCCTTATTTTCTCAAAACCTGCTAAGAAACAGCGACTTAAATATGTTATAATGTCCCAAATTAATCAAAACAAATGCATAATCTACACTACTCAAAATGCTCAAAAATTTGTAAAATTTTTTGATTAAAAATGACACTTTGAGAGACTAAATCGGATCTAATTTAATATGAAGCTTTAAAAATGAATCTAGATATGACACATATCCCTAATTAAAGTCATATTTAAGATATCATAATGATATATCCAATTTTACTAAGCATAAAGTAACCATAACCAAGAAGAAAGAGTGAAATTCCCAAGCCCGTGCTCGAAAGAAGTGAAGGAGAGAGGGATATGCAAGATAAAAATGTTAAGTATATATATATATATATATATTAAAATATAAGTGGATGTAACCGAGCTCCAATCCCCTTCTACCCGAGATAATCCTGTAAAAACTAGGCAATTTCTCATACAAACAAGGTTAGATCTAGTTAATCTCATCAATAAAAAAAATTAGGAGAGCATATGTATAACCAAATACAATTTGTTTGTCTTACAAAATTGTGATAATGAAATTCAGATAAGTAACTTGAAAGCAGCAAATACTTATTAAAATTAAACTAGATCTAAACACATCATTTGACAAAAATAATGCATGAGATTCAGCTGATTTCAACTCAAATTTGACCAAGTCACAAGCTCACAATTAAATCACACAAACTAGCCTCCAAATCCTTCAATATTATTAAAAAAATATCATCAACAAAATTACAATGGGTAGAGTTTCAATACATCCTGCTAAAAGAGGAGAAAGACCCTTATTTTATAGCAGAAAAGGAGCTCAAACCCCAAGGGGGTGAATTTTCCAAGTGTGAGGTGGTTTTGGGGGTTGAGAAAAATGTGGGAGGAGGTTTGAATTTATGGGAGAGGAGGTTTCCATCTCTCTTGCGGTATCCCACTTGGTTTGGGAAGCCTCCACCTCCTGTAACAACTCCTTCCAAGTGGCAAAACAAACCCCTCAATGAGAGAATGCGCCCCCCTTTGGTGGAGGTGAGTTGGAGATACTAACTTGATGATAGAATATGGTCCTCTATGCTCATAATTTCCCCATAAAATATCCTAAACAACCCTGACACCTCAGAGACAAGTCCTAGACTAGCTACCTTTTATTTAGGAAATGGATTTTCTGTAATTTTCCCATTTATTTGATTCTCTGAGTCATTTTGGAGAGAAAATAAAAATTACTAATTGACTCTCAAAAGTGGGTTAAGGGGTTTATTGGGGGATTTTATTCCAAAAATGAGCATCCCCATGATAAAATTGGCTCCCTAGGCCCAATTTTATGACCTTTTGAACCTTTACAATTAAAATACATCTTATCGATGATTTTATTAAAAAACTAAAAATTAAAAAATCTTATGAAAGACTTAGCGCATGTCCACAAAAATTTAGGACTATGACTAGCATGGTATAATACATATACCCTAGGATTTAATAACCTTTTAATACAAAATCACCAATTTCACCATCTCGACTTTGGAATATTTTGATTAAAAAACTCGAAAATTATATGTCACTTAAAAAAGCGTCACATAATCGACAAGGGAAAAAAACCCAAGGATGATGAATTTGATGACCAATTACTAAGAAGGACAATCCTTTTACAAAAGGAAATCATCATTCTACGTCATTTATTAAAATTCCCCCGAAGGGGTGTGAACATGAGAAGAAGTGGCCACAATTGGCCCTGATGAAAACACATAACTTCTTGAGCACTAAGTAAGAACAATTGATTTGTTCTGATCCTTGGTGGCTCACTTGAAAAATAATTTAAGTGAAACTTAGTGGATAACACTGTCATAAATACTTCCTACCCATTTTGCATCAATAAATTCCTTCGAAGAGAAGTCATTTCCTTTAGGATACCATAAACCATACTCCATCGTTCCTTTTAGATATCTAAGGATTCTTTTTACTGCTACCACATGTGTTTCTTTGGGGGATGATTGGATTTTTTCGACCAAGCTTACATAATGAATTACATCTAGTCTTGTAGTTGTTACGTTTAGAAAACTACCAATCATTGACCTATACATGGTATGATCTACTTCTAAAGACTCATCATCCTTTCTTTATTTCTAGCCTGTGACCATAGGAGTACTAACTGGTTTTGAGTCTTCCAATTTAAAAATTTTGTACATGTCTTTGATATATTTGGTTTGATAGATGAATATCCATTTTTATTTTTGAAAGACTTGTAAGCCAAGGAAGAATGTCAGTTCTCCCATCATTGACATTTCAAACTCCTTTTTCATTTATGAAGCAAACTTTACATTGAGAACCTGCATATCACTTCCAAATATGATATCACCTACGTAAACAACAAAAATGATCATGTTTCTATTTTCAAACATTATGTAGAGATTATTTTCAATGGCACCTCTTTTATAACCTTGCTGATTCAAGTACTTGTACAGTCTTGAGAACCATGCCCTTGGAGCTTGTTTGAGGCCATAGAGTTCCTTTTTTAGTTTGCAAACATAATCTCTATTTCTTGATAATAAAAAACCTTCAGGTTGTTCAACATTTACTTCTTCTTCAAGTTCTCCATTAAGAAATGCATATTTTACATCCATTTGGTATACTTTGAAGTTTCTATAGCATGCAAATGCTAAAAACATTCTAATGGATTCAAGTCTTTCCATGGGTGCAAACATTTCTTCAAAGTCAATACCTTCTATTTGAGCATATCCCTTCCATACTAGTCTGAATTAGTTTCTCATGACTTAACCATCCTCATTAAACTTGTTTTTGAAAATCCATTTGGTCCCAATAACGCATGACATTTTTTCTTGGGACAAGTTCCCAAGTTTTGTTTTTCTCTATTGGTCCAACTCATCATTCATTGTATTGATCCAATAATTATTTTTTCTAGCCTCTCCAAAAGTTTTGGATCAACCAACGAGATTAATGCTTGTTCTTGAAACCTTTGTTTTCTTCTTGCACTAACTCTTGCATCTTTGTCACCTATGATTTGAGCTTCAGGATGTTGGACACAATAACCACACTAAGAGGGGCGAGGGGGGGGGGGGGGGGGGGGGGAATCAATGTGTGAGAAATTTAAACTTTTTTAACTTCTTTAATCAATCAGAGTATATCAAGAATTATGTTATCAATTAATTCATCATATGCATCAACCAAATTAATCATGAGTCATAGGCATAATATTCACATCAAGAGAGACACAAGAATATATGTAATTTTGATCTTTATTTATGGTAATGAAAGACTACAATATTCTTGATTACAATTAGCACTAATTGATAAAAATATCATCAACTCCTGTAATAGGACCCAACTTGGTTTTCTTAGCTCCAACTAAGATAGGTTTGAGGAGTCCAATCCTCAAGTGCAATATTCTACTTGCAAACAATCATATACCTCTTCTGCTCAACCAAATCGTCGACATTGTTGGTCAATATCTTCTCATCACTCTGCTGGTCAATATTCTCATCAACATTGTTGGCCATGCTTATCATCAACACTACTAGTGATGCTTCTCTGCTCATCACTCTTTGGTCATCGACACTGCTGGTCTTCTACTCATCACTCTTTAGACATCAATATTGTTTATCAACACTGTAGAGTATGCATCATCATCATCATGGTATGCAACATCATCATAGGGTACAAGGCATCACCAAAACATCATCAACATCATAGAGTAAGCATCACAATCACTATAGAATGTACACCATCATCATCATGGTATGTAACATCATCATAGGGTATGTGTATCAAAATAGAGTATCAACATCATCATCACAGAGTGCAAGCCTTCACACATCAATATGCCATTTTACAACACTGTACATACAATCAATGTTGTACTGTACATATGTCACTATATTTAATGTAAATTACTATACATATGTCACTGTATTTAATGTACATCACTTGACATTCATCACTGTATATTGTGTATAGATGCCACTTTATATGTAACTGTACATATACTGTATTGTAACTAGGGAATCAACATTAGTTCCTCATCATAGTGTATAGGGAACCATGTATCATAACAAGGAGTATGATTCATCACATCAAAGCATCATCATATAGTATTCAATAAATGGAGTATGTATTAACATAAGTATTCACACATTACTGTATGTATATACCACTTTAAGCATCACAAACTACTGCTCAACCTGTTTTGTACATTACTGGACATACATACTGAACATGCACCACTGGACATATACTATTATACATACATCATACTTGTCATAACAATTGGAGGAATATAGCATATGAATTTACACAATGATATTACCGCATATAGTGCATGTCAAATGTTGTAGTAAACTCCACCCAAAACAATATTCAGACCATTACACAACTTGGACTGTTCAACAATGATGTTACTGTAAAAGGCTTGGTTTGTCCATCAACTAGGTCATTGCTTTAACCATCAAACTTGGTCTCGCAACTTGGACTTTATGAGAGATTACGAATGCTTCATATGGCTGCTGCTACCACTGAAGTCACAAGTTAGGGCACACTCTTCTACCACAATAGTCACCACTTAGACCCTTCTTCACTTGCTGCTACATGTAACCACAATGGAGGGCTTGTAAACTTGTTGAATGCTTCAGATCCGTGGAAGAATGTCAAGCTCAGAGGTGTTTAAAAAAATATCCTCTGTCAATATGGGACTATGTAAAGACTCTAAAAAATATTTCTAAGATGATGTTGTTGTCATGTATCTCCACTAAAAATCACCCAAAATTTGGAACTATGCATGATGTAAACTCAAACTGTTAAGACGGATTTGAAAAAATAATTTAAAAGGAGGACTGCTTCAAATATTGAACTGTGTTTTAACTCCAAGCAAGTCCAAATTCAGACTGTCATAAACCCAATTTTTTTTTGTCTGTTGCTCAAAACTTCGGGACTACCCCTTCTTCGAATTTCATCAGTCATCATCCACCTCAGTCAACGAAAAATTTCATAGCCACTTACATTTGTTACACACTTAAAAAATGAGAGCATTTTTCTCTTATTTATACACATTTCCATGTGTATTTTTATGGAGCCGACTTGTAAATAACATAATTGTTTTTATTTAAATTTTGTTTGACCTTTTGGACTAAGGCGACTTCAAGGGATGCAGTGGGTTATGTAATTTTCTTATTTTTTTTTCACATGCTTGTCACACATCCTTACCATTTCAAATATCATCATAAAATTATTATGGTCAACCCATTATATTTATTATTTTGTTGTGTCACAAAACTACTCCTTACCATAAGCAAGGGTGTCCTTGTTTCCATATGCACGTGGGATTCTTCAAAGCTTGTCATCATCTTCAAGGTGGGATTTTCCATCGTCTTCAAGGTTTTAGGGTATGCTCCACCTTTGTCCACAAAAAACTTAGGTCACCACAAGCCTCAAGGGCTTCATCAAGGACCCCATCACCATGTTACCATCTCCAATCAACACATCATCTTCAACATTCCTTCAAGACCATTAAAACACCAAGTGTGTGAGTCAAAAGGGATTTTCAAAGTCTTCTTTACCATGGAAAATTATTCATGGGCTTATTTATGATACCAAGTGCATGTTCATGGGTTCCATGGCAATTCAAAGACCATACAAGGTCATCATCATCATAGAATAGTTCCATGACCCCAAACACGGGTTGCAAGGTCATCACTAACACGAAAGGGAATCATAATTCATTCCTTCAAGTGATAGGGTTACAAGGACATTGTGATCATGGAAAGAGGGATTCATGGATTTCTTCAACTACCTCAACCACACCAAGAGTCATCCAAGGGTCAAGATCCATCATGACATCACCTGTGGGTTTGCCAAACCTTCTCCTAGGGTACCATGACACCATTAGAGCATGAATGAGAACAGAATGGGTCATTAATGCTTCTATAACCTATATAGGGATTCAACACCATCTATAGGGTCTTCAACATCATAACCAGGGTCTTCAACATATTCAACAAGGTGGTGGCTCCAAGATCCAATATTCTTGGTACATGGACCTTGTCAACTGGGTATAGGGTGCTTCAAGGCACAACCCATCTCTGTGTGGGATCTAAGGCACTAGATATGAGAGTACTAGGATCATCCATACCTATGCACTACAAGTGGGACTAGGTGGCATCAATCACAACCTATGGGGCTACTTGTTGTTAAGGAAAAGTCTACCTTATGACCTAAGGTTATGGGGTCACCAATATACCAAAATTAAACTTTGCAGACATTCAATTATCTAGAAACTTGAGAGAGAAATAGGGAAGAAAACTAGTGTACCTTATTTATGAAGGATGGTACTAGCTTTTCTCCTTCAATCCAAATGTTCCAGCAGCTCCAAGGGATCTTCACACCTGCAAAATAAATAGATTCCTTCCTGGAGAATCTTAGATGTTATATAAGATATTAATGAAACATTATAATTGCAGCAACACAACAATATAATTCATGAATCATAACACATAAGAACATTAGTGCACCAATTTGGAAGAAAATATGTCTTTATTGATAAGCAGCGATGAAAGGCACAACCTATATATGATACAAGTCCTCCTCTGCTAGCCAAGGAACTAAGTTGCACTACTCCAAATATCCAAGGGTACTCCTCCAGCATAAACTTGCTCTCTTAAGATATATCTTTGGCCTCAACCCCTGTCCTCTATCTATACTTGATGAATAGGAGGAGTTATGAAGGTTGATATGGTTAGGGAAGTTGGGAATATTATGATTACGAGCCCAATTTTCTCTAACTAAACATGTTTTTATTTTTAATTTTTGGCTTAAAAGGTAATCGTGGGTATGAATATAGGAAAGTTGCGACTGAACTGCGACTTTTATAAAGGAAACCCGTGAGTGAAACTTGTGATAATGTAATCGTTGGTTGTATATATGGCTACCATAGAATGGTTCATGAGATGCAGTGTCGATAGTCCCAATTACACCTTAATCACCTTATAAAACATGGATAAGGATGACAGGATCAAAATGTATCAAGGCACATGTTCATCTATAGGTTTTGGGCTACTTCAATCCATTGTGTCCTTTTGTGTACTGATACAGTGAGTGTCATTACTCAAACAGAGAAGTGCCATTTCATTGGATAACACTACTTCAAGTCCATGTTGGAATCAATGAAAATTTCATTCAACAATACCCCCCTTTGTCATTGATGACAACAACTCATGCTCCACCTGTGAGCATGCTCCCATTTTGTCTTCATTTCTCCCCCTTTGGAATCATTGTAAAATGGTGTCCACATACCCGCATCTAAAATCATTGATCACTAACCCCCCTGTCAATATGCCCGACACTAGGACCTGTCTGTATTCCTGTAGTATCCATCCTTTCTCCTTTTGAGTTAATCCTCCATCCTTATGAACTCAAGGTGTGCTAAGGTCTTTGAGATAATTTAAGATTGGATTTCCATATGGCATCCATCGTCCCTGCTCTGATCAACTTCTCCTATATGTAACTTCTTGGTCTTATTCATCCATACTTGCTTCTTGGAGTTTGTACTTTTAGCATTTGTTCCTTCAGTTGTACTAGATTTCCTTGATGAGTTGTATAAGGAACTTCTCATGGGATTTTTTTGTGTACTCCAACAATATTGAGCTTTGTGCCCCAATCCATTGCAACCTTAACATATCATTGTATGAAAATATGCAACAATGTGACCAACTTGGTTGCATGTCCTACACCTGACTAAGTTGTTGGAACTTCCAACACTTCTTTGATCAACTTCATGTCTTCATGCCTAAGAGTGTCCCTGACTATAGGCCTTTGTCTTCTGATCTTCAAATATTCCTGCATTTATCTTCTTCCAAGGTTCATTGGTTCTTCTTGCTGATGTGTATGCAAGACTCCTAATAGGTTGACTTCTTTGACTTGCACATTCTTTCACTTTGTGACTGTTATAACTAGATGTTGTTCTGAAGTTATTTATCTTATTTTTTTTCAAGCATTGGTTTATCATGATTTTATATTTTAAGTTGGTTTTGAGAAATTTTGGAAATCATTACTTTTTGTTTGATTTAATGCTTTAAATGGTTAGATTTGTTTCATTTTATGGGTTTTAAGGTTGTTTGATGGGATTATTAGTTAATATATATATCTTTAAGATTTCAAAAACTTATAATAAAGTTTATTTCAAAATTCAAGCTTATGCCTAACCTTTGTTTTAAGCTTTGGTTAAAAAAACATGAAAAAGAGGATTCTTGAAGCGCAAGAGTGAAGGTTAAAGAATAAAAGCGCTACAAGAATCTCAAGCCTGTGAAATCAGGGCAAATAACGATGATGCTGTGTATTCGAAAGCAGAGGAGTTCATTCAAAACCTATGAGGATGGAATGATACATGTTTAGAACTTAGTAATGATTACGATAGGTGAACAAGAAGTGGCAAGGATTATTGAGGATCATGGTGTCACCTGTCATTTTTTAATTTGATAAAATTATTGAAGGAGCCGATGGGTAGTCATGGTCATTGAAGAGAAATATGTGGAAGTTTGTTGGATACATATGAATACATGATAGTGCATATTCAGAAGTTTTTTTCATAATCATGACAGACGTGCGACCAGGTAGAAAAATCATTAACATAATTCTGGCTTAGATTGAGAATGTGTTGGTTTTTTAAGGAAAATTGAAAAATCATAAATCTGTTTGTGACGAATTTACCAGGCTTCCAGTTCCATTGTTATAGAAAATAATTTTTGAAATATTTTTGTACTGTTCTAAAATAATTTCATAAGTTAGGGTCACACAACAGACATGAAGAAGAGTGGTGAAACAAATAGAGTTGAATCTATGGATACAAGCTAGGAAGAAAGTTTTCCTGATTGTGCAACGATTTTTCAAAGGGATGGTTGGTTTGATTTCTTCTAGAGAATAAATGGTTATAACATAGAATTATCATACATATTTGCATAGGATTTAGATCAGAACACTATTTCATTTGACACCCTCAAATTTGAACTCACCAGAGAGTTAATTGAAGAAGCCACAGGCATAGCAGGTGATGGAGAACTTTGGTTCAAGAAAATACCCTTCACTTTCAATTCAAAATATTTCTTATTTCCAGAGGTTGAAACCTTAGATTGGGGCTAGGGTGTGCAGCCACACAAATTTAAGCTTGAGTGGAGAGAGGTTATCAAAATTCTACAGAGTTACATCACTTGTGAGGGTAGATTTTCCTTAGTCTTCAAATATCATATCAGATTCCTCCAACATTTAAATCAAGAGTCCAAAATGAATTTACCTTTTTCTTTTTGAAGAGCCTGTAAAAAATGTCAGATAGAGTAAAAGGGCATAAAGATCACACTCAACAGTCTATCTTTCATCATGGACTTATAAAGTTGATTGTTAACACAGTTCTTTAGAAAAAGGGTAGAACCTGGGACCACTTTGTGTTTTGGTCAGGTATTCATACTCAACAAGAAGATTATCCCAAAAAGACGCAAATGAACAAACATCATTGCCTTGTAAAGAGTTTAAAGAGAGTCAAAGTAGCTAAGGAACTAGTGAAATACAGTATTCAAGAAGAAGGTTCAGTTCAGAAATTCGAAGAATCTGTGGATGAAGAGAGCAGAGGAGCACTTAATGAAAATCAAGAACATTTTTTCAGAAAATATAGAAGAGATCCATAGAGTTGATAGAAAGCAGGAGTTCTTTGGAATAGAATAAAAGTTTCACTGGAATACAAGAACATATAATGGAGTTTCTTGTTCCATATAATCTGAAAGATGATAATCTATAGAGTTCAAATGAAAATTCTAAAGAAGAGTCAATTGCATCAGAATTAAAAGGTGAAATTGTACAACTCTCAGCTATTAAGTATCAAGGAAAATCATTTGTGATGCTAGGAGGAGTAAAAACGAGATGGAGACCTAAAACAAGAGCTAAAAACAAATTAAGACTTAACATGAAGAAGATTATAGATCCAAAGTTATCTAAAGAGAAGGTTACTGTAATTGAAGACTCTTCATCCCAAGAAGACTTGGAAGAAGAAAGAGGCTTTGATTCTAAGTAGGTCCAGAGTAAGAAGGAACATTTAGTGACTCTAGAGTCATCACCAAAAAAAGACAAGGTTGTAGGGAAATCAAAAGTTTGCAGTACTGAAAGAGATAGATCTCTATAAGTTCCCATAGAAGAAGCAGATAAAGATGAGGAAGATGATGATTTAATTTTTAGAAAAAATTAACATTCCATGGTTATCAGACAAGACTTCTACAGCAAAAGAGGGACTGTGCATAGATTCTGAAATTGAAAATATAAAGAAAACAGTGAAGCAGTGCAAGTATCAAATCAATTTTCTGAATGAAACAAACGAGGGTTTAGTCATTACTAGCAGAAGGTCAAGGGAGGATCTTGATGACATAAACACACATTACCAGGAGCTAATTTCTATTTCAAAAGAATCTTTAAGGAAAAAGAACCAGACTCAAAACCAATTTGGAGAGTTGAACCAAACAATCAAAGATTTGACCCAGTAAAATGAGAGACCATCGAAGAGGATTGAAGACCTTGAAGCAAAGTAGAGAAGTAGAAGACAGTCACATGCCCTAGAAGGGATTAAGTTACTATCTGAGGTAGTCAAACACCTATAAAGATTACTATTGACAGGTGTCATGTGGTTTATTTTTTTGTAATAACTAACAGTTTATTTTAAAAAGACAATAATCTTAGTAACAATTACAAAGATTAACCTAAAGTTAGTTAGTTAGTTATGTAACTATTTTTGATGAAAGAAGGATAAAAGTAGGGAGTCAAATGATGATAGGGTTCGAAAATTAACTCAAGGAGAGGCTTTTGGAGCTTATGTTTTTTTGTCAAGCTAACACTGTGAACTCTTATGTAAGTTGATGAATGTTATTGATTATATATAAACTGATAAGACTTTTTACCTGTCATGTTGTTTCATTTCTGATCTGGTTGGTTGCTTAATCTACAATTTCATTTCTTGTTTAAAGGTTTTATTCATGTAAATTCTTGTAGTTTGTGGGTGGAATTAGTATTTTATTTGTAATGTTTATGGCTTATTTGGATGTGTTTGATCCCTAGTTTATCTAACTTGTGCATGATTCAGTTCTGGTATTAGCTTATTTATTTTTATTTCCTTCTTGTTTATAAACTTTCAGACCAAAAAACTACAAAAACCTATTTGATTTAGTTTTGTTTTGAGATTGTTTTGGCATGTTCCTCTAGTAGTCTAGGAACAATCTCTAGCACTAACATATTTGGCGCTATTGTCGGGGAACGAAACTGAAGGTATATCTTCCCTGGGTTTTCATCATTCAACTAATTTTGAAGGCTGAGCAAAATCAACAAATCTTTTAGACTACTATTTCACCAAGCAGTGTCCAAAGTGGCTACCAGAAGGATTGGAACCAGGAGAAAACCCACTTCACCTTTTCATCTAGGTATTTCAGATCCAGAACATATTTTGAAGGAAGCTAGGAAAATTCAGAAATCAAAGTGTTCTCCTTGTTTATGTACTTTTGAGTTTTTTGACCTAGTATCACCTTTTTCACACTCAGAAGAGAAAAAAAAAAGTTTGTCATGGTCAATACCTACTTTACCAACTAGTAGCTTCTGAGTTTTTACTGACCGACAGTTCTTTAAAAAAGAAAAAAATCAGTCTCCTGGAAAAATCCCTTTGTTTCAATTCAAAGCTAGTAAAATCCCTTTTCAACCAAGTTTTAGTCTAGTAAATAAACCTTTCCTTTCACCAAATCATAGTAGCTTCAAAATGGCAGCTCAACAACCTCTAGACATGATGGATAGAATGGTGGCTGCTAGGTATGCACCATTAGTCCTTCCTCAACCATTGAATCCCCTTCCTGGAGGGGATTATCGGAAATATTTACCGAGGGCTTGTCTTTTGATTCCTTATCTATATTTTTTAGTGTTTGGTCTTGCCTTTTGATACTCTCTTTCCAACTTGAACCATAGGTATTTCGTTGACATGTAATCCCCTACACTTTGATTCACTTAGCCAGGAATTCCATCCAAGAGGAACTTCAAGGATTTAGTATTGTCCTTCTTTGCTTCCTTCTGTGCAACTTATTTTCCCTTCTTATTTGATGGAGCGGGTGGATTGATCACAATATCCCAAACACCAAAATTCTTCAAATATGCCTTCATCTTGCTCCTTCAATTGAAATAGTTTGTAATATTAAGTAGATGCAAGTAATTGCTTGATGACTCTGTTTTTGTCTCCATTGTGTGTCCACGGATCTCCTTCAATCTTGCAACGCTTGTGATGAAGGCCGGATCTGATACCGATTGTTGGACACAATAGCCACACTGAGAGCGGGGGTGAATCGGTGTGTGAGAAATTCAAACCTTTTTACCTTCTTTAATCAATCATATTATATCAAGCATTATGTTATCAATTAATTCATCATATGCATCAACCAAAATAATCATGAGTCACAGGCATAGTAATCACATCATATGTAATATGGATCTTTAGTTATGGTAATGGAATACTAGAATCTTCTCAATTACAATCAACACCAAGTAATGAAAATAGCACCAACTCCTGTAACAGTACCCATCCTGGTTTTCTTAGCTCCAACTAAGAAAGGTTTGAGGAGTCCAATCCTCAACTGCAATATTCTACTTGCAAGAAATCATATACCTCTGCTGCTCAACTAACTCATTAACACTGTTGGTCAATCTTTGCTCATCACTCTGTTAGTCAATCTTCTCATCAACATTGCTGGTCATGCTTCTCATCAACACTACTGGTCATTCTTCCATGCTCATCACTCTTTGGTCATCGACACTGCTGGTCTTCTTCTCATCACTCTTTGGACATCGATACTATTTATAAAAAATGTAGATTATGAAACATCATCATAGGGTATGTGTATCAACATAGAGTATCAACATCATCATCAGAAATTGCAAGTATTCACACATCAATATACCATTGTACATCATTGTACATACAATCAATACTGTACTGTACCTATGTCACTATATTTAATGCACATTATTATACACATGTCACTGTATTTAATGTACATCACTTGATATTCATCACTGTATATTGTGTATAGATGCCACTTTATATGTAATTGTACATATATTGTATTGTAACTATGGCATCAACATTTGTTCCTCATCATAGTGTATAGGGCAGCATGTCTCATAACAAGGAGTATCCTTCATCACATCAAAGCATCATCATATAGTATTAAATAAATGGAATATGTATCAACATAAGTATTCACACGTTACTGTATGTATATACCATTGTAAGGATCACAAACTACTGCTCAACCTGTTGTGTACATTACTATACATACATACTGAACATGCACCACTGCACATATACTATTGTACATACATCGTATTTATCATCAAAATTTGTAGGAGTGTAGCATACTAATTTACACAGTGATCTTACCTCATATAGTGCATGTCAATATCCTGTAGTAAAATCCACGCAAAACAATATTAAGACCATTACACAACTTGGACTGTTCAACAATGATGTTATTATAGAAGGCTTAGTTTGTCCATCAACTAGGTCACTGCTTTAACCATCAAACTTGGTATTTAAACTTGGACTATATGAGAGCTTGTGAATGCTTCATATGGTTGCTGCTACCACCAAAGTCACGAGTTAGGACACACTCTTCTACTGTAACAGTCACCACCAAGACCCTTCTTCAACTGTTGCTACATGTAACCAGAATGGAGGGCTTGTAAACTTGTTGAATGCTTCAAATATGTGGAAGAATGTCAAGCTTAGAACTGTTCATAAAAATATCCTCCATCAATCCAGGACTGTGTAAAGACAAAAAAAAAATTCTAAGATGTTGTTGTTGTCATGTATCTTCATCGAAAATGACCCAAAAGTTGGAACTGTGCATGCTGTAAACTCAGGCTATTAAGAAGGATTTGAAAAAATAATTTAAAAGCAGGTTTGCTGCAAATATTGAACTGTGTTTTATCCCCAAGCAAGTTCAAATTCAGACTGTCATAAACCCAAAAAAATTTGACTGCTGCTCAAAACTTTGGGACTACTCCTTCTTCAAATTTCCTCAGTCATCATCCACCTCAGTGAGCAAAAAGTCTTAGATCCACTTCCATTCGTTGCACACTTAAAAAATGAGAGCATTTTTCTCTTATTTATACACATTTCCATGTGTATTTTTCTGGATCCCACTTGTAAATAACATATTTATTTTTATTTAAATTTTGTTTGACCTTTTTGTCTGAGCTGAATTCAAGGGATGGTGTGGGTTATGTAATTTTATTATTTTGTTTTTACCCGCTTGTCACACATCCTTACCATTTAAATGATCATCATAAACTTATTATGGTCAACCCATAATATTTATTATTTTTTTGTGTTACACAACCACTCCTTACCATAAGCAAGGGTGTCCTTTTTTCCATATGCATGTGGGATTCTTCAAAGCTTGTCATCATTTTCAAGGTGGGATTTTTCATCGTCTTCAATATCTTAGGGTATGCTCCACATTTGTCCAAAAACAACTTAGGTCACCATAAGCCTCAAGGGATTCATCAAGGATGCCATCACCATGATACCATCTACAATCAACACATCATCTTCAACATTCCTTCAAGACCATTAAACCACCAAGTGTGTGGGTCCAAAGTCCTTTTCAAAGTCTTCTTCACCATGGACAAGTATTCATGGGATTCTTCATCATACGAAGGGCATGTTCATGGTTTCCTGTTATAGCTGATTTTACCACTCTAGGTGAATCACACTTTGTATGGCCTTCCCTTGTCCCTTTGCAGACTCCTTAGACTCCGTGGACCATTTTTTGTCCTTCGATGTTTCCTTGATCATCCCTAAAAAACATGTGAAAAATGATACATGTGACTTTTAAACCCTTAATCACGTATATACATGGGTTTGACCCCTAAAACTGCGTACATCGGGATGTGTACAAAATCCAAATCCATTTGGAGTTTTTCTTGACATGGATCCAACTCACTTGACTCCTGGCCTTCCCTATGCCTTGAGATCGCTCAGATTCGACCTTTCATTACCCCTTTGAAAAGCTATATAAGGAACTCTATGGTACATTGAAGGCATATGAGAGAATTGAGAGCAAAGAAACTACAGTCCATTGTTGCAGGAACTTATGATTGAGTCTGCATCCCTTTGTCCCTTGGAGCACTTTTTTGTTCTTCCCAAGCCTGCCTTTTGCTTGTGATCTTGCTATCGAGAGATGGAGGACTGAGGTGATGGAGGCCCAAGTGGGGGATTCAGTTTCTCCGATTCGCAGACGTGCCGACAGAGGTTGTATCTATTGTAATCTCTGATTTATATTAATAGAAATATCTTTTCCTATCCAATAATGTGTGTTTGAATGAATATTTTATCCATGGGATGTTTTCAAATGCATATACATTGTTGATTATATATGCTAGAATAGATATAACACCATGATATATAATATGCTTGTATTGTTTACTTGTTGTTGAGGAAGTAATTTATCAATTCAAGCTGAAGTTGGAAATCTCAACGGGGATCTCCTTCAACCATTCGGAATAAGGTATGAGGTCTGATCCTTTAGTGTTAGACATTTAATTTCTATTGCATATTGGAAAGGATTGATTTATGGAGTCAAGTTGTCTGTTGTGGTACCCCAAGCCATAGGAATTTCTCTCCGTAACAGAATTGACGACTCCGCAGGGGAGTTCCTAGTAGTTGTCCTTTGGGGATTGTTCTATCGGCATTCAATGACTTTGAATTGCTCTTTCTCTCTTTTTTTTTGTGTCGGGTATGGGGGCATGTTTTCCTGGTAGTGTCTGATTGGTGTGAAGTTTGTCTCAACTTGTCTATTTTCCTTGATTTTATGCACCTTTCTTCCCGTATGCAATTTTTTAACTCACAGTCGCGTATACACACGGGTTTCTCTGCGATTTCCACGTATACACGCGGGTTTACTGAGAACAGTCGCGTATGCCCTTAATTTTTCCTTTTAGTGGAAGTTAAATGGTTTTTGGGTGAACTTTGATGATTGCTAAGTCTCCTTTGACACTACCTGAGTCTGTTGATACCTCTGTTTCTGACCAGAGATCGTTTTTTTAGGATAATTTTTTTTTTAAGAAGGTTCTTGTCGTGGCATTTTCGATTTTTTGTTTGGGATTAGTGCATTAGATTTCTTTTAACTTATTACTTTGCTTGAATTCTGTTTGAGTGTGCTTGTAAGGTCTGGGGTTTGTAGAATCATTCTTTTGCTTTTTGTATCTCATTTTATTTTAAAAAATCCAAAAACATTTGATTATCATCATGCATTGCATTTTGCATTTTGCATTGTACTTGCACTAGATTTGCTTTGGAGTATTAGTTAGGATTTCATATAGGAAAGCTTGCATTCATCATTTGAAGAAAAAATGTGCATTTCACGTAGTAGCATACCTTGTTTTCATGGACACAATGCATTTGCATTGATTGCTAGGTGTGCATTTTACTTCATGTTGTGTCATAACACCATTAGTTGCATGGCGATATCCCTTTTTTGAGTAATAAAGACAATTAAAATCAACGCTTAAATTGAAATGAACTACACTCTTTTCTTTTCTAGGGTGCACCAAGAAGCTTAGGTTTTAGGGTCTTGGAATAGTTCACTGTGAGTAAATTCTCCAACACCACTAAACAACAACATGTATGTGTCTGTCCAGGTGAGTGTGTGAAATCCTTGGTATAACCAGTGTTTCTCAGGATCCTACTCTCAAAAGGGACTTAAGCACGAGGCAGTGTGAGCGATTATTGATTGGGATGACCCCTAGTCATAACTAAGTAGCACTAGAGATATTTCCAGGATTGTATTCATATCTGGGGGCTCTTTCGAGAGTTTCGGGCTTTGCTACCCTACCCATACGGTCAATCCTTCCTGCGACTGTCCGCCTGAGCATTGATTATATTGAGTTGACCTTAGTGGCTTTACCTAGGATATCGAGGGGGTACTTTACAGGGGTTATTCTGTGGGTGTCCTGGCTAGGTTGGGGTCGGACAGCATAGTCACTTTACGCGTTGAAGCTAAGGGCCACAATAATTGGTTACGTACCTTCGTTTGTTGTGTATGGGAGTCTCAAGCCTCTCCTAGGTGAGACCTCTCTGCTTCATTCAGGAGCTCACTTATCCTACCCTTGATTGCTTGCATTTGGATTTAGATTTTATTAGTGATTTCTCTGTGCATGATATCTTGCCTAGGGTTTTGTGTAAATAGAGAGTCTTTTCTTTTTTTTGAGTCATTGTGGATTTAGGTACGGATCCTTACTGTTCTCATCGTTTAGTAGGACTTCCACCTTATACTTCTCCTCCTCCTTTGGGAGAGAGACCTAGACAGTCCAGGCGGACTACTTTGCACATTGATTCACACACCATGGGAGACCATATAGAAGGTATTCCTGAACCACCTTCTCCCATTCGTGTAGACGATGGGGAGTTTACTCCTACCTACGATCCTTCACCTGACTTGGCTGAGTTAGGTCCTATGATTTTTGAGATAGGAATCTTTCATGATATACCTACTCACTGTAGGGTTGATTCCCCATTGATGCGTTACCCGTATGGAATGCTAGAGGATGCTGAGACTCATTTTGAACCCTCCAGCACTAGCTATGGTAGTTATGGTATGTCTGGTTTTCCCACACATGATTTGGCATTTCATGTCGAATATGAGTTCGAGCCTAAGACTATGCCTGGGGGCACTCTCATTCCTTACCATGCGGAGAGGTTTGGGAGCACCAGTCACATTGCACCTTCCATCCCGGTGGTGGAAGTCACATCACGTATTCCTCCTAGGTATAGGGTTAGTGATCCTATTAGGATACCAGATCCAAGACGAGTGACTATAGGGAATAGTACATACATAATTACATAGGTCCCTCTGTCCTCTGTCCCTAGTTATTCAAATGTTCACCCTCCACCTTATTCACGTGGTCCTTCAGGCCGAAACGTTGCTACGAGTTATGTCCGTACTGCGGTTACTAGACCAGTTGTGTCTCAGCTTCATGTACTGCCCGTTGTTTTGGGAGGTCATGCTCATACTTCTAGAGGTCACATTCCTACTTCCGTAATGTATATTCCTACTTCCAGAGCATATGTTCCTACTTACGGAGTGTCTCATGGGACATCTCATGCGATGAATTATGGGCCCTATTATGGGATGCAGTATGGACAAGGTTCTTCACCTTATGGAGGCGGGTATCAACAACCTGCTTACTCTCCTAATTACGACTTCGTATCTCCTACCTGTCAAGGTCCACCACACTATGGTGCTTCCATTCCACCCTATACGAGTCACACGGGAGGAGGGCACTATGGCCAAGTCCATGGTGGTAATCAGACATATACAAATCAGACTTATCAGGGAGTGGTCCATCAACCTCATCATCCTAGGCTCCCTTTCCTCATGACGATGAATCTTCCTGACTTGTTGAGATCAACGAATGATCTTGTAGCTCATGACCCGGCTTGGCTGGCTGTCCCTACTAAGCTTCCCTCGGACATACCTAAGTTTGAGGGAAAACCAAGAGAGGATCTGAGTGAACACGTTACTACGTTTCACCTATGGTGCTCTTTGAATTCCTTACATCAGGACTCCATCTATTTAAGGCTATTTCAACGCACCCTTACAGGGCCTGCTGCAAAATGGTATATAGAGCTACCTAGGGGAGCATTCGCTTTGTTCGATGACCTTGCGATGACTTTTCTTAACCACTTCCAGCTGCCAGTGCGTTATGACATTGGTACTGAACTCTTGTCAACATTTCGGCAAGATAAAGCCACACATATCTCTGGTCATATTCAAGAGTGGCGTAGATAGAAGAGGTTAATTAAAGCCTTTATACTGCCGGAGTTCCTCCTCGAATGGTTCCTCAAGTCGTTATTGCCATATATAGCGAAGGATGTTTCTACATCCAGAGTGTAGAATGAAGAACAAGTAATTTTTAGGGTGCAGGAATTGGACTTGATTTATGCTCAGTCCGGTTTGTTATATGAGATTATTCCCAATGCTCCATGTTCTAGTTTCAATCCCAAAGTCAAACCTAGACCACATGCGGATGGCATTGTTGGTTGTGCAAGTGAAAAACCTGCGGATTCAGTTGCAAAGAAAGTTAGTCAATTGTCAATCAACCAATCTGCTTTGGGTCAAGCTACGGATTCATCTCAACCCACCCAAACGGTGAGTGTACTTTCAGTGCAATCGTCGGAGCAGAAGGGTAACCAATATCCTGGACGGAATAGAAAAAAGGGTAAAAATAATTGTAAGGGTGGGAATAAGAATGAGAATGCTAATAGTAATGACAAGAATGACCGTAATGCTGTGGGGGAAAAGCAAGCTAAACATAAGGTTAAGTTCCCTTGCAAGTTATGTAAGGATGATATCCTCACTTACTTGTGCCCTCGTATTGATGAAGCCTCGAGATTCTTGGCATAGGGCCCAGCTGTGCTAACTAACCCTTTACCTTGAAATATGAACTTGAGGTCCCATGAGTAGTCTGGTGGTGATTAAGATCCGCCGGAGGGTAGTGGTCATGGTTGCATTAACATGGTATGTGCTGCGGAAGTTGTGACCCATGTGAAAGATTATGGTTCGTCACAACCTAGCCCAGGAAAAGATCCTAATCTACCAGGGTCGCCTTTGCGTATTGAGAAACCTATGGATAAACTTGAAACTACATCTCTCATTCCTAAGGGAGTCCTTAAGCATTCAGGGCACAATCCAAATGCTCGAGCTACCCATAACTATTCAGTTGTGGAGGATTTGGGCCACACTCCTTGTGCGATGTCTGCATTGGAAGTGCTTTAGAGTTGTCCATTGCAAAGGAAGGCGTTGCTTTCTTCCCTTGGTGTGAATGATGATGATTCTTCCTCCGTGATTAAATTTGAAACCGCAGGGCTTCAGCCTCGCTTGCCTTACTATGTGTCTCTTTTGATTCACGTAGAATGTCTTAATATGACCATCAAGCACACTGTGATTGACAAAGGCGCTGCCGCTTTTGTGATGTCTTTATCATGTTGGAAGGGTCCAGGTTCCCCTGAGCTGTCTAAATCAGTGACCATGTTAACTGCGTTCGATGGGAGATCATTTAGGCTGCATGGCATCCTTCCTTCCCTTAAAGTCCATTTGGGAGGGAAGACCGTTGCGATAGAGGTCAAGGTGGTTGATGTGTCCCTTGACTACAATATCTTGGTGGGTAGGAATTGGATGTACAGTATGCAAGTCGTTTCTTCTTCCCTGTTCCGCGTTGTATGCTTTCCACATAACGGGAAGATATTAACGATTGATCAAACGACATTCAAGAATCTGTCTGTTACTGCATCTTCGAGAGCTTCGATCCCGATTGTTGAACACTCTCAGCTGGCAACTGGGAGTGTGGGTGTAGGCATGTATCCATCCCTCATGGGAAGCTTTAGTTGTCCTGCACCGATTCTTATGATAGGATCTAGTTCTGGTGAGGCTTCAACTTCTATGAGATCGATGTCTTTTCACATGAGACATATGGAATATCCTTGGATGCTTCCTACACCAAGTACTCCAAGTGAGCCCATCGTGACAGACATGCCGTTGCCTGCAACTATGATAGCCTATCAAGCTAATCTCACGTGTGTTGCAGAGCCTAGTCCTTCCTCTTCGTGGACATAGGAGGAGGACCCTTATGTGCTGCTGGCATGGACAATGCAGTCTTCTCACACCCATGACTGCCTTGATATGGTTTTCCATTTATATGAAGCGATTATTGAGGCTATGTTAGGAGTTGAGCCACCATGGGAGGAACTCCATCATAGATATTACTTTCTTCCCTAGCTTGACCGCTTGGAACATGAGGATTTTAGGGCGGTTCTTAGCGAGAGAGTTGGTAGTCCTATGGTTCCATTAAGCTCTCCTGGTCAGATGGCTAATTGAAACATGGCAAACATATCTTCAATGATTCCTATCAACATCTCTCGCGATCCTAGCAGGATAGAGAATGTCTATATTGGAGCAGAATGTTCCCATGCTGAGATTCTAGAATACACCGAGCTATTTAAGGAATTTCGTGATATTTTTGCTTGGTCTTACGACGAAATGCTAGGTATTGACCCTCGTATTGTCGAGCACAAGATCAAGACTTATCCCAACGCTAATCCTGTTCGACAATGCTTGCGAGTGATGAATCCTAGGAAAGCACCCGCGATTAAGGCAGAGATAGAGAAACTGTTGAAAGCCGATTTCATCTATCCCATTCCCTTGACGGAGTGGGTTTCAAACCTCATTCCGGTGGATAAGAAGCAGGGAGAAATCCGCATATGTACTGATTTCTGCGATTTGAATTGTGCCTGTCCTAAGGACAATTTCCCCACACCATTTATTGATCAGATTTTGGATGAGTGTGTGGGTAGCGAGGTTTTTTCCTTTATGGACGGCTTTTTCGGGTATAATCAGATACAAATTAAACCTAAGGACCAACATAAGAATGCATTTATTTGTCCTTGGGGAACTTTTGCATATCAAAAAATGCCTTTTGGCCTTAAAAATGCCGGAGCTACATTTCAATGGGAAATGACCTCGATCTTCCACGATCTCAAGTCGATCATCGAAGTATTTTTGGGTGACCTTTCTCCTCATTATCGTATGAGAATGTGACATCCCTATCACTTGATATTGGTATTCGAAAGATGCCGGCATTATTTGGTTCAAATTAAATCCTCATAAGTGCATCTTTTGCGTGAAGTCAGGTTGGTTGTTAGGATTCATCGTTTCTAAAGAGGGTATAAGAGTCGACCCTTTGAAGGTTGAGGCAATACTTCAGTTGTCTCCCCTGAAGAATATTCATCATCTTCAGTGTTTGCAAGGCATGGAAAACTTATTACAAATATTTTTTGTCAACTTTGCCAATTTGACTAGAGGCTTCATGCGTCTATTAAATAAGGACACCCCCTTTTGTTGGGATGAGAGAGCCCAGGAGTCCTTTGATGCACTCAAGCAAGCCCTAGCATCACCTCGGTGATTAGTCCCTATAGCAATGATTTTCTATTATATGTGGCCGCATCCATGGAGACGATTGGTATGGTTTTGGTTCAAGAGGACGAGGAGCTCCAAGAGCATGTCATATATTATTTGAGCTAGAACCTTATTGATGCAGAGATTCATTATTCTCATGTCGAGAAGCTTGCTTTAGCTACCGTACATGCGGTTCATAGGTTGAAACATTATATTCTCCTTCGCCAGACCTTGGTTGTAGCCCATGTCAATCTGTTTCAATTCATCCTCACTCGAAGGATGATTGGGGGAAAATATAATAAATGGATTGTTATTCTACAAGAATTCGATCTCGAATTTGTTTCGAAAAAATCGAAGAAGCCTTTAATTTTTGCAGAGCTTATATCGGATTTCCCGAGCGAGGCTGAGGACTTGTTTTGTGAAAATACGTTTGTTGATGAACACATCTTCTTCATCTCAGCTTTAGACCCATGGTATGGGGATATCATAATATATTTACAAACATTGAAGACCCCTACTCACCTCTCACGAGATGAACGATGAATATTATGTCACGTCTCTAAGAACTACCTCATAGTGGATAACACTTTGTACCATCGTGGGGTAGATTCCATTTTACAACGTTGTTTAACTCGTGAAGAGGCTGAGGTAGTGCTGAATGATTTCCATGGAGGGGTGTGTGGTGGTCATTTATCTGGGATTTTTATAGCTCAAAATATCTTAAGAGCAGGTTATTTCTAGCCATCGATATTTAAGGATTGTGTATATGCGGTCAAGAGGTGCCACCCTTGCCAGGTGTTCACACATAATATGCACTTGAAACCTGCCCTGTTACATCCCATTATCACCGCCGGTCCCTTCACTAAGTGGGGGCTCGATTTTATGGATTGCAACCCAGCTTCGACTTGGGGGCACCATCATATTATAGTGGCTGTTGATTACTTCACGAAATGGGATGAGGATATGCCTACAGTTAAATTCGATGGTGAGACATCCGCCCACTTCGTATTCAACCAAATTATTACTCGGTTCGGGATCCCAAAAGAGCTTGTCACTGACCATGGCTCGCACTTTCAGAACCGTATGATGGAAGAGTTAACATCAAAGTTAGGGTACAAGCAAGAGCATTCCTACTCTTACTACCCTCAAGCGAATGGACAGGTAGAAGCAGTGAATAAATCACTCAAATCCATTCTCCAATGAACCATTGCGCAAAGCAAGAATAATTGGCACATCATGTTATATCCCGCTTTGTGGGCATATAGAATCGTTGTTAAGGCTACCATGGGTTTTTCTCCATATCAACTTGTACATGGAGTGGAGCCGATATTGTCGGTTGAATGCGAGATTCCTTCTTTGAAGCTAGCTGTAGAACTCTTACCAGACACTTCACCATTGGAGGAGCGTTTGGTCCACCTTGCGCAACTTGATGAGCAGCGTCGAGATGCCTTGGTGGCTCTAGAAGTCAATAAACGTCGCGTAAAGGTCTAGTACAATAAGTCTGTCCGTCCAAGGAGGTTTAGTGAGGGAGACTTGGTCCTTTTGTGGGATCAACCGAAAGAACCCTTGGGGGCAGGAAAATTTAATCCCATGTGGCGTGGTCCTTACGTGGTCAAATGTGTGTTAGAGAAGGGTGCTTATGAGTTAGTGGATTAGAAGGGAACGACCTTGGCAGAGCCTAGAAATGGGCTGTATCTCAAGAAGTACTATGCATTATTTTCAGCCAAGGCTGGTTATTATACATTAGTGTACAATTTTGCATAGTTAGGTATTTTTCTTATCGTGATCGGGTTTGTGATTAGTTTCTATTTCTTTTGGAAGATGTCAATGGAATCTTCCACCTACATAGGATTCATGGATGGTGCAAGCCGTCACACTCAACACTCAACCTCTGCTGGTTGGGTGATTTATACTCCTATGGGTCAGGTACTGTCTTCAAGAGGCGTATGTCTGTGGCCATCTTCCAACAATGTTGCTGAATATAGTGCCGTTATTGAGCTTCTACGGGATGCCATTTCACATGGAGTTCTATCTCTTGAGGTACATCTTGATTTGGAGTTAGTAGTGTCACAGCTTAATGGTTTGTACCATGTTAGAGATTCGACGTTATTGAGAATATTCTTACGTGTGAGATTATTAGAACGCCAATTTGACAATATAACATATATACACATTCCAAGAATTAATAAATCAAGCTGCTGACTCATATGCTAACTACATGTTATATTGGTATTTGTTTCATTCATAGTAAATTCATCACAAGCACAATTTTTACACATGTAAATAAATAAACCGATCACCATAATTTTTTTTATATAAACATCCAAAATGTGGTAATACATAGTGTCATGATACAAAATTGTGGCTCTTGAGCCACCAACATTTAATACATGGTAGTACAAGATGTATAGACTCCTAGGTATCTAATACTATGGAGGAGGAGGAGGGTTGTGATAATGGAAAGTCACTACGGCTCTAGCTAAGCATCAGAATAATCGCACCCATGCTCGTGGTACACCCACCACCTGGTGCTGCATAGCCTCAGGAAAGTCCTCGACTTGTGCCATGGGAACCCTATGTGTCAGCGTCATAAAATTGGTATGAATGCTCTGGAGCATCCGCTCCGCATCCACACCCGTGATATCATCTCCTCTTCCCCTTCGTCTGTGACGCGGGAAGCCTTCTGGCCGCCGTGGTCCCACATTTGCACACAAATGGTAGATGTCACTATGTATTGTCATGCAAAAATATGTCTTTTGATTCCATATAATCAGAAAACACAAAAAATTAAATACCTCGAAAATTAAAAAAGAGAGGGTCGAGATTCATTACCTATATCACCATATTCCGATCCTGGTGGTAGCGGCATGTCCGGGTCCCCCTGGAAATCTATCCCCGCATAGGTGTAGTCATCGATGGCAACTATCTGTTGTCACCACCATGGAAAGAAGTCAGCTGGATAGGGGTTGGCCACCCTACCTCCCCCCAGTCTGCGCATAGCATCTTCCCAACACCATTGGGCCGGATCTCGAACCCCGTGAAGAGGAACGTCCACTCTGGGGCTCAATCCTAGAACACGCTTGAAGAAAAACGTGCTCAGAATATTGCTGAACCTGAAGTTCCACACTCTACCTGCCTTACACTCACTGAGCTGATGTTTCATGTTGCTCAGTAGTGTAGTGCTCTAGTCATAAATTGTGGGTCTCATGCACTCCACTGCATAGAACATCAAAGGCCACGAGGCCTGGTGGAGTGATGCTAAGCCCGCTATCCTGCCCAATGTCAATAGTATGGCCTTTAGGCCCAGCACCTGTATAGCGTTGGTAGCGACCTGAATCCCCACCTTCTCTGTGTCTGGATAGCAGTACACCGCAATGTACTCATCGATGGTCAAGCCACCTCCTGGCCCACCACGAAACTAAAGGTTCACTACTTCCCCTCGTCGAGAAAGCCCAGTAATGAAGTATATGTCCTCCACCTCTATAGTGAGGGACATCCCATCTATCTAGAAGGACTTATATTCTGGATCCCAGTAATCCACCAGCATCTGTAATAGTTTTGGTTTGGCTCTCAAGCCACCAAGACACCAAAACTTATAGAGTCCACATGCACATAGAGCTTGTTGAGCCATTAGATCGGCCCTAATTGCCTCCTCTACCTCACCATGTTCATGATCTCTCCACTCTAGCACCATCCTACACAAGCAATTGCAAATTTTCCCATTAGATTATTGAAAAAACCTTATGCGCGGCCTCATACGCGACTGTTTTCAAAACAACCGCGTATGTATGCAAGTATGGGGGCATTTTCCGTGTATACCCAGCCCTATACGCGGAAAAACCATCGATTTTCATGTGGGCCACAATGCCCCTTTTAGTTTGTCCTAGAAAGCTTAATTGACCATGGAATTTGATAAAAATTGCATCCAAATGAAAGATAAGAGCATGGGTAAGTACCTGGAAGAAACGGTAGTGGATTCCGCCGGCTGGATCTCATGGAATTCGCTATTGAAAATATGAGCTCAAATGGGTAAAAGTTTCAAATGTTTTATAATATTTTTAATTGTTTACTATTTATAGAAAATTTTCAAATATTTGAAAATTTTTACCCCCTTTCCTATAGTTTTGACATTTTCTAACCATTTTGGACCGTTTTTGACATAATTCATGATGTAGAGGACCTTTTTCAGTGCCGTTTCAGCTGTTGGATTGACCCGTTTGTGCCGATCTCAAGTATCATGTCTAAACTGACATATAGGTTAGGTTTCATCATCATTTATATTTTGCATGACCTTATGACCATTTCATCATGACCTTAGGTACAAACGCACTCTATTATGTCACAAAACCTTCTTACTGTTTTAGAAGTGGCATGATATGAGTGGTAGAGCTTCACCTTACATGGGTACCCTAGTTAGCACCTTATTTGTATTTGGTGCCCATGCTAACGTTTTCTCCTTTAGGGTGTGGGAGTCCGTTGTATAGTACTACCATGACATTTCACAAGAGCCTCATACGCCTCTTGATCTTTTGCTGGCCTGTTTCCCTCAGGACTACCTCATGTAGAGTTGTGAATGCATTATCATGAGATTTTCCTGCCTTATTGAGCTTTATGATGGCTCCCATAACATTGCGTTTCAACCATATAGCCTGAGCTTGTCTCATGTCTAGCCATGCAGAGCCATTTTTTATATCCTTCGCAACTTGTTTTCCTTTTTACAGGGAGGGGATGTTTCCCCTGAGTGTCGATATCCTACACAGCATTGAGCATAGGTATGTTCCACCGCATGGAACTATTTTGTTTTCCCTTATGACACTCGTATCCTCCTAGTCTGTAACTATAAAGTAATTTTATTCTTTTTCAAGCTTTTTAAATAACTGAAAAAGTCCAAAAAAAATAAAAAAACCAAAAAGCCGGACAAGGAAATATGTTATCTATGGCAGCTGTCAAGTCGTGTCGCCTTCGAACAGAGCACTGTATATCACATCCATTGGTTGGGTTCATAGTTTTACTTTAGGAGCTGTACTCATTTATTTGAGTTTATCTCCACTGACTGGTTAAGCTTCCAGTCCCTATGGAGCCTTTGTCGATACCTCCTGTGTCGCAGAGATGTCCTAGTTTGTGTATCGAGTCTATGCTACCTTCATTCAGTTACCATACGCTGTTATGCTCTTGTTCGAAGGAAGTTGAATCCTGGGTCAGCCATTCCTCAGTTATCTTGAATTTGCATGTCCGCCATTCCCAGTACAGTTACTCGTTCGTGCACCTTATGATCGAGTCCTTCCACATTATACAGCTTTGCATAGTACCTCGTGTTGGATGATGGGGGATGCCTTAATGCCCGCCTTCCAGTCGATTTCATCCCATCGACTTCAGATCATTTATTCTGGGATTGGAATCTAGAGTCATTTTGAGTGCCTTAAGACTTGCAGTCATCAGTGGCAGGTTCTCTCGCCATCGACAGTATTTGGGAATACATCAATGTCCCTTGATCGATGGATCCTCTCAAGTGTTTGACCTCAACACATTTATTCACACTTGTTAGTTTGCACTCTAATACCTTGATTCCCATTTTCATTATCGGTGGGTGATATCGCATCTGTTAACAGTATACATCAATGACTGGTAATCAGACAATGGACTACTATGTTCGACCTCGACACCTTTATTCGCATAGTAGGATATGTACTCATAGTGGTTTGTGTAGAAGACTTTCTAGATTGGTGGCATCTCTTATATGCTACCTCCTTGATCGTGCCATTGTTCATGAGATTTCAGCTCTCGTGACTTGATTCCAGTATATGTTAGACATTTCTAGCCATTATGGAGATCTTGATCTGTTATATATCTTCAGCCATTATGGAGATCATGGTCCTTTGTATATCTTCATCATGGAGATTCTAATCTATGTATATTGTACGTGGCAATGACCACTTATGTGATATCTTGTATCATGCATATTCATGGCCATTGTACTCTTATGTATTCGGGACTGCTATATGTATTTGCAGTTATGTGTAGAGTTGTATCATGGTACTATGCTGATTGGGTGGCTGGTCTTCCATTTGGGATCCTTCATCACTCCACTTCTGGGATGGACTTATAATGTATTTCGGCCATCGTATGACCCCTCTGACCTCACACATTAGGGGGAATCTGTTATAGCTGATTTTACCACTCCAGGTGAATCGCACTTTGTATGGCCTTCCCCTGTCCCTCTGCAGACTCCTTAGACCCCGTGGACCATTTTTTGTCCTTTGATGTTTCCTTGATCATCCCTAAAAACATGTGAAAAATGATACACGCGACTTTTAAACCCTTAATCGCGTATATGCATGGGTTTGACCCCTAAAACCGCGTACATCGAGATGTGTACAAAATCCAAATCCTTTTGGAGTTTTCCTTGACATGGATACGACTCACTTGACTCTTGGCATTCCCTATGCCTTGAGATCACTCGGATTCGACCTTTCATTACCCCTTTGAAAAGGTATATAAGGAACTCTATGGTACATTGAAGGCATATGAGAGAATTGAGAGCAAAGAAACTATATTCCATTGTTTCCAGAACTTATGCTCGAGTCTCCATCCCTTTGTCCCTTGGAGCACTTTTGTGTTCTTCCCAAGCTTGCCTTTTTCTTATGAGCTTGCTATCGAGAGATGGAGGATTGAGGTGGTGGAGGCCCAAGTGGGGGATTCAGTTTCTCCGATTCGCAGACGTGCCGACAGAGGTCGTATCTATTGTAATATCTGATTTATATTAATAGAAATATCTTTTCCTGTCCAATAATGTGTGTCTGAATGAATATTTTATCCATGGGATGTTTTCAAATGCGTATACATTGTTGATTATATATGCTAGAATAGATCTAACACCATGATATATAGTATGCTTGTATTGTTTACTTGTTTTTGAGGAAGTAATTTATCAATTCAAGCTGAAGTTGGAAAGCTCAACTGGGATCTACTTCAACCGTCTAGAATAAGGTATGAGGTATGATCCTTTAGTGTTAGTCATTTAATTTCTATTGCATATTGGAAAGGATTGATTTATGGAGTCAAGATGTCTGTTGTGGTACCCCAAGCCATAGGAATTTCTCTCCATAACAGTTCCATGAACCCAAAAAAGGGTTGCAAGGTCATCACTAACACAAAAAGGGCCTCATCATGCATTCCTTCAAGTGATAGGGGTACAAGGACATCATGATCATGGCAAGAGGGTTTCATGGAATTCTTCAACTACCTCAACCACACCAGGAGACCTCCAAGGGCCAACATCCATAATGACATGACCTGTGTGGTTTCCAAACCTTCTCCTAGGGTACCATGACAACATCAGAGAATGAATGACCACATAATGTGTCATTAATGCTTCTCTAACCCATATAGGGATTCAACACCATATCCATGGTCTTCAGCATCATCACCATGGTATTCAACATTGTCAGCAAGGTGGTGGCTCCAAGATCCAACCTTGTGGGTATAGAGACCTTGTCATCTAGGTACAAGGTGCTTTAAAGCACAACCCATTTCTATGTGGGATCCAATGCACTGTATGTGAGGGTACTAGGATCATCCATACCTGTGCATTGCAAGTCAGACTTGGTGGTGTCAATGAAAACCTGTGGGGCTGCTGCAAGGGCCATGTTGGCATCAATGACAATTTCAATCAACACATGATGGTTCTTTTGAATTCTTCTTGATGAAGTTTTTGTATCAGATCTAGGAGAGTATTCATCTTTAGTTTCTTACTTTTGTTCTAAATCCTCCTACTTTTGAGATTCTTCATCTTCCTCTTCTTCTTTTATAGACTCCTTTTCAAAATCTTCATCATCAGTTTCTTCATCATCCTCATTTTCTTGAACTTTAATTTTTCTTGGTTTAGTGTCATCAACAATTACACTTGCACTTTCTATGATATTATGTGAACTTAGATTGTAACATATGTATTCCATTTTGGTGGATGAATATCCAAGAAATATGCCTTCATCTGTCTTGGAGTCAAATTTCCCAAGATTACCATCATCTCTCTTTATGTAGCACTTACCTCCAAAGACTCTAAAGTACTTGATTGATGTTGGTCTACCAAACCATAGCTCATAGGGTTTTTTGTCACTATTTTCTCTGAGTTGTCCTTTTTTTTGTATATAAAAAGCTGTGTTTATTGCTTCTTTCCAATAGTTGTATGGAATTTTAGTGTGTTGCACCTAAAATCTACACTAATGCTTCAATACCTCAAAACACCTGGCCTAGAACGCTTTTAAACACTTTTTCCACTCTTAGACTGGACGACACATATTTCTTTATATGATAGAGCACCATGAATGGATAGAACACCTTTCTCATTGAAAATAGGTTCCAGTGGTTTCCTTTCCTTCATTGCAAAGTGCGTTGACGCACATACATTCACTGCAAGGAGAGCCAACAAGTTTTAAAAGAAAAAAATAGAAGTTTCAAAGAAGCTTCCAAGCAAAATATCTCGTGGAGGATGATCCTATCTGTTAGGGAGAGTTGACACTCGACCTCCTTTCCCATAGGGATCATTCCTTGTACTCTTTCCAAAATATCTCATCTCATTTGAACCTCCCTTGGACTATAAAAGAAGGCTTCATGGATCATGTGAGGAAGAGACCAAGAAGATAATCCTTATGTTGTTGGATTGAAGTCTGGTATTTAGGAAAAGTTGAGAGAATTTTGTAAGCAAAGAATTTGTATGAGTGGAAAATTGTGTGAGTGTGTCAAATACCTTGTGGAGACAAAGCTATTAACATCAAGGCTTTGGTTGTAGCTTTCTCTTTTCATTTGATTAATGCAAAAGTGTTTCCCTTATTAGAGGAAATTTGGGGTCTAAAATGGACCTTATAAGAAAACGCGCCAACAATAATTTTGTGAGTTGGAATTCAAGAACCAATATAATTTCAATAAAACGAGTCAACCATAATGGTTGAATTGGCATATTTGTCATAAAAGAAAACTACTTTTTTTGTTTGTATTTTTGACATATCTCCCTGTGTTTTTACTCAAATTATGAGTGGGAGAGCTCGTTGGATGCATAATTTAATTCCACATCCAACGAGTACCCACATTGCATACTTTTTATATACCCTGCTACCCCAAAAACAAGAAATACATGAAAAAACATGATGATGATGTCATCATCACTTTTTTTTAGGTATTTCTTGTTTTTGGGGTAGCGGGGTATGTCAAAAGTATGCAGTGTGGGTACTCGTTGGATGCAAAATTAAATTCCATATCCAACGAGCTCTCCCACTCAGAATTTGAGTAAAAACATAGGGAGATATGTCAAAAATACGAACACAAAAAGTAGTTTTTTTCATTCTTCCCCCAAAATTAATAACTATTATTTTATTATTTTCCTTAAGAGGCCCATTTTAGACCTCAAATTTCCTCTAATGCTCCCATATATGATTTGCGTGAATATCAATAATTTATTATTATATTCCTTGATCACTAATATAGATTTTTGATCTGTCTTGTTACTCTCATTCCTTGTCTTGCTTTTGATGTTTCTTTGCAGGTATAGTAGACAGCATCGAGATCAGTGGAACAAAGACAAAATCTTTCATATCTGAGGCAAAAGAGTTGTTCATTCAAGTATATCAGTTATCTAGGGAAAGGATATGTTGTTGTGACTTTTTGTTCTAGACTTGTACCATACAGGCTAGAGGAACAAGTAGTGTCTACATTGGTTGAAGTATTCCTACAAACAAAATAGGTGACTTCCCTAGGAAAATGTCCAGTCAGATATAGGATAGATCCGATCAGATCCAGTTAGATCTGAGATTTTTGGTAACACTCCTTCTTATAAACTTGTGATTTTTGTTTGATTCACTCATTTGAGTTGTTAAGGTGAGTGATTCACCTTACCACCCCTTCAATTGCCTCTTGTGAAGTGTGTTTTACTTCCTTATCAGTCCAGCTCAATCCATCCTTGGTTTCTTTGGTAGGTTACTAGACTTTTCACATCTGTGGATTTGTCAACACCCCTAGGTAGGCTTGACAGAGAATTGACCATACTCTATCACCTTCTGCATTCTAACAAGTAGCGTCGCTGCCACTCTTTTTATGATTGCATAGTGTGCCACTAGTGCCTATACCTTGTGTACACAGTGCATCGATACCTTCCTAGCACTCTGGTGCACCATGACATAGTGCGCTAAGGTAGACCACCCAATGTATTGAAACTTGTGCTTTAATATTTTTGTTTTTCTTGGGTTGCTTATATATTTGCATACTGTCTTATTGTTAAGTTTGGTAGTCTAATCTCCCTTCTTGAGTTTAGATTTAGAAATTTTCATTGATAGTAATTTTCGAAATTGAAGAAATTATGTATGCTTCACAGTTTTGGGTGCATGGTTTTCTTGATCAATTCTATGAAAGTGATTGTAGGTTTATGAGAAAAGAATATTTGTAGTTTCTTTACGATTATTTAAGTATAGTTGTTTATATTTCTTTCTTTTTCAAATCATATAAAAAACAAAAGAAGATTGTTGGCATGTTTTGTTTTGATTGCTCTTGGTTTACCTTGGTAGTTAGAAGAATAGTGCTTTGTGTGTTTGATTGAGAAAGCATATATTTTTAGTCATTAAAATCTCTTCTTCCTTCCTCCTTTCAGAGATATTGTAGTCTTAATGTTGAAAATGCTTGTGTGTTTGAAAATTGTCAAAAAATATTGAAGTTAAATCGTTGAAAGTGACATAGTATCTTTATTTTTGAAAAAGAAAAAGTTTCTCCCTTGCTCTAGGTAGCATTCATTGAAGAGAAAATTTGCATTGCATATAGATCTTAACTTTGCATCTTGATCCACATTCCACAAAAATTCACTAACCATAAAGATAAAATCAAAGGTATCTTAGGTTAAAATTTATAGTAATTTGAGTGATAGGATAGAGATGTGTTCCAACGTCTTAAAACATAGGAGTTGTCATTATTTTCTTGCATTGCATCCTGGGGATCATGTGGTTCTTCCACGTACTGCCAGTATATCAAATGGCCTTTCACGTACCCTTGAGGTATATACAAAGGTAATTCACGTACTTAGTGGTATATCAGAAGGCCCATTTCGAACGATTATGCGTTAGAAAGCACCAATACATATTTGAGCTCCCACGTACCTTGAGTATATAGGGAGACCCCTCTAGGATACCCAAACCAACTGAGAAAATCCTTTTGGCCATCTTGTTGGAGCAATACACCGAGAACAACACTAAGGGAGCTACTATGCACATTCTGTCCAGGCAGTTGGGTATTTAGGAAAGGGTACGGTCCCAATCCTCCTTGTCGCATTTTACTATTGGACCCTGCAGTATATCGTGAGTTGTGACAACTTGAAAATCCTAGTGAGGAACCAGATATCATAAACCTATCCTGTCATTTAAGTTTTCATGTGGCCTTAGCTTGCGTAGGTTTCTATGTGTGTGATCTCTTCTTTGTATAGAGCTTTAGAGTAGAGATATTCGACCAGCATCCTAGTTGAGATACTTGCGAGACAATCTCGTAGGTTGTAGGTTTTACTACCTGTCTCTCCTCCAGTTGTGGAAGGAAACAAAGGTGAAACCATGGCCCAACTAGCTGCTGCTGACTCTCATGTAGAAGGAGTTCCATTCATTGAATTTGGGGAAGAAATTTCCTCTTTTCAAAGTCCTATCATAGTCCAACAACCCTCTATAGAAGACACCACTTTTCGTTTTCAAACGGAAGGCCAACCTGGTGCACCATATTGGGTGTTCTGTCACCCATCAGATGATACAGTGGTAGAAGATTTTGGTCGAGCTACTCCTTTTTTGGAAACTTCTCTAGGTCAGTCCATTTCTGAATATGGGACCACTCGACCATCCTATGTTACTCCCATTCAAGAGTCTCCATCAAATGAATAATTTTTCAAACCAGTTCAACAATATATTGAGCGTCTGCGTAACCTAGGAGAAAATATAAAGAGAAGAAGTCTTTCTCCTCTACCCTATCATTTAGGAATAAACACACCTAGATACCATTCCATTTCACAATCACATGTGGCTATTAACTGAGGTTCATTGCCTCAAAACGTGGTTAATCATGATCCAGGTCAACCCTCCAATCCTACCTTTCCCACCTATAATCCCCCATTGGTTTCTACCCCCCTGTAGTTTCCACACCTGGGGGGAAAATCCCAACCCAATTTGTTTTACCTACTAGGGGAACCATTTATAGAATGGGGAAAAACTTAGCAGTAGGAGGAATGAGAACTAATACTCCTCCTAGATATACAAATATGGTTATTCCCTCTTTTGTCATGGGACAACCTTCATGGGTTCAACCCGCCGTTAGTCGAATTTCCGAGGGTTATACCTACCTAGGAAATCAACCACATATGGTTCATCAAGCTTATAAACTGGAACTATCGGGGTTTTTTTTTATCCTAAGATGCCTTACCCTGGAAATTCTTATGTCCCATGGGGGGAACCTAATTGGTCAAATGTCCCTACACCATTTGGAGGAATTTTTATGAATACTGCTGGAGGTTTTGGAGTCCCACCTGGAGACCCACATTTTGGAGGTCCCCCCGGGGGACCACCTCTTGGAGGCCCACTTGGAGGACCATCGCCTAGAGGACCACCTCCTGTAGGTCCAGTGCATGGAGGCCCACCACCTGGAGGACCACCACATGGATCCCCACCATTTGGAGTCCCACCACCCAGAGGCCCACCACTCGAAGGCCCACCACCTGGAGGCCTACCACCTAGATGCCCACCCCATGGATTCCCACCTCCCTTGGGAGGCCCACCACATGGCAGGCCTTCAAGTTGATCATTAATTTGGAGACCAATCACCTAACCAACTGATTGTGGGAACATAATCTATGCCCACTTATCAGGGTTCTTATGGACCTACTGGTCCACAGATTTCATATCATTATTACCATTACCCCCATCCTAATCAGCAGCTACCATTTCTACCTTAGATATTCCATATCTGTCCACATTGATCAACGAACCTATCCACCATGATCCCTCATGGACGGCCATATCAGTTAAGTTACCCTATGATATACACAAATTCGATGGAAAACCTGGTGAGGACCCTAAAAACCACGTAATGAAGCTCCATTTATTGTGCTCATCTAACTCTCTGATGGATGGTTCAATTCATGTACGTTTGTTTCAGAGAAATCTCACTGGGGTAGCTGTGAAATGGTATATTGAGTGACTTCAACATTCCTTTTGGAATTTAAACACCTTATGAATGGATTTCTTAACACATTTTCAATTTCTAATTTGATATGAGACATGTATATATTTGTTGACCTCACTTCGTTAGACCATGTCTACTCATATATCCGATCATATACATGAGTGGAGACGATGAAAGAGGTTGATTAAGGCTCCCATTAATGATTAGTTACTCACCTATTTTTTTACTAAGTCTTTACTTCCCCCCCATTGCTAAGGATGTTTCCATGGGAGGTGTTTTTACTGAGGAGTAGGCCATTAGCTGTGCTCAGTACCTTGACTTGGTCTATTCCTAGTCAGGAAATTTGTACGACCTAATTATCCATGCTCCTCTGCCTACCTCAGATACTTCAAGACCTGCAATAGATCCAACTACCGATGGCATTCTTGGTTTAGTACAAACACAATCGATGACCAAATCCTTGAAAAAGAAAAAACAACTGGCCGCACCTACTAGTAAAACCATTTCAACCCCCAAAACTACTTCCCCTTCCATTGTTTCCACCGAAGCGATTGTGGTTCAATCCTCATAATCTTCGGGAGAAAAGAAAAAAAGAAAGAACAAATCCAAGAATTACGATAACCAATAGGAAGGTAACAAAACATAGAACCTTGATGTTGATTGTAAAAATAAGAGAAAGGAAAATATTCCCTGCCTTATGTTATCAACCCAAATGGCACTTCTCCGTCTGAGTGTCGACATTCCCTATGTTGGTACACAAAAGGACATTTTAGAATTGAATTTTTCCAAAACACTATAGATGGGCATGACATTATATGCATTTATCCTTCAACCAGCTTGCCATATGATATTTCTAAGTATTGATTGGCGTACACGACTATTCTAGTTGATAACTTGTGTATTTTACGCGACTATCTCCATTGCAACCCGCGTACATTAGCAGACGTGGGTTTCCTTTAAGAAAATTGCATGTCATATGCGGGTTGCCTATATTAATAGTCATGTACATCTCCATTCAACATTAAAAAATATAAATCATGATTAATGAAGATTAGTTGGGCCCTAATCATTTACTACCCCAACTATCTCAACCTCCTCAACCTTCGAAACCGCTCTATTCCCAAAGTATAAATAGAGGCCTTGGGGAGAGCATTAATCAATAAATTTTGGAGATCAAAGTTATGCTAGTAGTATATCTTCAAAAGTCTTGGAGCAGCAGAACTCAAATTCCTTTGGTTGCAGAGGAGTCATTGTCTCAGGAATTGGGTTGTACACTTATCTTATTCACTGATTGTTAATGAAGAGAATTCTTCTTCCAACATTGTGTTGAGTCTCCTTCATGTATTATGGTTGATGAATATATTTGATTAAGCACTATATATATTGTTTATCTAACCTATCATATATACATATATAAGATTACACTTGGAGAATTTTCTCTTTGCAGGTGAAGGAGGTGCATCCTTGAAAGCTTTGGATAGAAGCAGAGCAGAAGAAGATCAAGCTTGGATCAACCGTCGGTAATTGAGTGAGTTAAGTATTTCTTCCTATTTCCTTTCTACACTTTAATAAAGCTAATTTTCTACAAGTTTAGAAGTAAGTTGGTAACCCAAGACCCTAGGTTATAAGGATGTTTAATCCTGAACAACAGAACTGGCAACTCTGCTGGGGAGCCTAGCCTATTGTGGGTTAACTCTGTAGATCATTGCCAGTCTTTGCTTTGATTCAGTGTGTTGTGTTGTGTCTTGGTTCAGACTTATAGTGGTGTTTTAAGACCTTTATAATTTTTTATTTTGCTGAAAAATTTTACTCCTGCACACGGGTTGCTGTGCTACACATTCGTGCACAGAGGTCTGTGTACATGGGTTGTTGTATTAGACAGTTGCGTTCAGCATGCAGGTTTCTCTTGTGAACAGTCGCGTACAAGTCTGAGCAACAAAATTTTTGGGGTTGGGTTGCTTGTCCCTGTCCTTCTATGGATTTTGTCTTGCTTAGTGGTCTTTAGTACTAGCATTTCACTATAGGTTTGATAACCTTGTTAACCATCCTTTTTTATTTTTGCTAAGCGCTTAAGTTTCTATTGCTTGGATTGTCTTTCTTTTAGCAATTTGAAGTGGATTTTCCTGTTGAGTGATAGGTCCAAGTGCTAGTTGTCTGAATCAGTGATCAGGGTTCTAGATACTATATGTCCCATTCTATTTTTGAATAGTGTTGTTTTGTCACTTGCCTTTGATTGATTTCAGTGATTTCCATTCATTGTGTCCTCTCAAACTGGGTGTTTTCCAAGTCTTCCTTAGGTGGTTGATCTTTGGATTTTATAAATATGCTTTACTTCATTTTTCTTACTTTATATAGTTAGATTATTCAAGCATACTCAAGAATTTTTGCATTTAGGTGCATAGTAATCTTTGAGGAATTTGAAAAGTGAAAAGAAATGCATTGGAAACATTTGCATTCGAATTGCATATGATAGTTTTACTTTTAGTTTTTAAATAAAATCTCAAAAATTACAAAAATAAGTCTTGGTTTTCTCTTCCTTAGTTGCATTTTCATTAGTTTATATTTACAAAAAAAGAAAAAGAAAAAGAGAATCTTGTTTTAAGTAGTGATATTTTGCTTTGGAATTGATTTATACACCTGTTTTTTACATTTCTTATCGATTCAATACCATCATAGTATTTCACTCCACTTTCCTTCTGAGTAAAAAAATCCCTTAAAATGAACGCCATAATTAAAATTTATTAGTAATTTTTGTTTTATAGGGCCATACACCTACTTGCTTAGGCTAGACTTATGGGATAGGAAGTGTAAACTCCCCATAAGCATTTAAATTCAGACATAGTGGGCCAATCGATAGGAAAATCCTTCTCTTTATCGATAGTATCTGGGAAGCTCCTCTCAAACAGGATCTAAGCACGAGGCCGCATGGAGGCATTGGACTGAGGAGATAACCCTCTGATTCCTTATCAAAATGTAGACCAAGGTTTTTACGCATCTGGGGATTTTGTCCTAGACAGAGTTTCGGGCTCAGCTACCTTTCCCATGCATAGGAATCAGGCTTGCGACTGTCCCCCAAGACTATTGGTATAGTTAAGGTAGCCTCTAGTCTCTTGACATCTAGGGTTTATGCACAGGTAAACTGGAAGGCTATTTCTGGTTCACCTTGGACGGGCTTGGAAGGTAACCCTTGTTGAAAGTGTAGGAGGGTGGTGGGTGATTCCTCCGCTTATGCCTAAGAACCTCTTCAAGGAGGCCAAGAAACTATGTCTCAGCTTTCTTTGGGAAATCATATCTTGTACACCTTGTGATTGTTGAGACTTTAGGAATTTTTATAGTGATTTCTCTGTGGTTTGTCTGTGTTTAACCGAACTTAGGGTTTATATAGTCAAATTTACAACCGTTGTTATAGCTGATTTCACCACTCCAGGTGAATCACACTTTGTATGGCCTTCCCCTGTCCTGCTGCAGTCTCCTTAGACCCTATGGACCATTTTTTGTCCTTTGATGTTTCCTTGATCATCCCTAAAAACATGTGAAAAATGATACACGTGACTTTTAAACCTATAAGCGCGCATATACGCGGGTTTGACCACTAAAACCGTGTACATTGGGATGTGTGCATAATCCAAATCCTTTTGGAGTTTTCCTTGACATGGATCCAACTCATTTGATTCGTGGCCTTCCCTATGCCTTGAGATTGCTCGGATTTGACCTTTCATTACCCCTTTGGAAGCTATATGAGGAACCACTTGGTACATTGAAGGGAGGAAGAGAGAATTGAGAGCAAAGAAACTATAGTCCATTGTTTCCGGAACTTATGCTTGAGTCTGCATCCCTTTGTCCCTTGGATCACTAGTGTGTTCTTTTCAAGCTTGCCTTTTGCTTGTGAGCTTGCTATCGAGAGATGGAGGATTGAGGCGGTGGAGCCCCAAGTGGGGGATTTAGTTTCTCTGGTTCGCAGACGTGCCGTCAGAGGTTGTATCTTGTAATCTCTGATTTATATTAATAGAAATATATTTTCCTGTCCAATAATGTGTGTTTGAATGAATATTTTATCCATGGGATTATGTCAAATGCTTGTACATTATTGATTATATATGCTAGAATAGATCTAACACCAGAATATATAGAATGCTTGTATTGTTTACTTGTTGTTGAGGAAGTAATCTATCAATTCAAGCTGAATATTGGAAAGCTCAACGGGGATCTACTTCAATCGTCTGGAATAAGGTACAAGGTCTGATCCTTTAGTGTTAGACATTTAATGTCTATTGCATATTGGAAAGGATTGATTTCTGGAGTCAAGATATCTGTTGTGGTACCCCAAGCCATAGGAATTTCTCTCCGTAACAACCATGGAGGACCAGGCTATCAGAAGGTCACAAATGTTGCAAAACCTTCCTTTGCTTATTACATTGGAACCTCCACCTTCCCCTCAAAGGCGGAAATTAGACATAGATGGTTCTTTTGAACCGATAGGAGTTAGTGAAGTTCTGGGTGAACCAAAACTTAGGGCAAACCGTTTCAATTTAAACACAGGTGAGATAGAAGAATTGCAGGCTAACAAGTTTGCAAGGAATTTTAATACACCTCTAACTGACTTAAGCGATCCTATGATCGTTCAGGTTTGTCCTTTTGATCCACCCATGATTGGTGTCCCTGTGGGTAGAATAATGTCTACTGCAGGAGAAAGTTCTTTTACTTCCACCTCAGCCATGCTGAAGGGGTACTACCTCCCCTAATAGGTGCCCCTAGATCAAGTATACCCACCACGCCCTTCACTCCAGCGAGCTGAGTGGTTCAACCATCGGCTCCCACAAGTCTAGCAGGTGCTTCTGGTGGTATGGTCACTGAGATTCCTAGTGTACCTACAATTCCTACTTCCTTTTGCACACACTGCCTAGAGTGGTCCTATAGGATCCTCGGATTTTGTCCAAGGATTTCCTTGGAATGGGGGGCACATTCCCCCATCCACTCCATACGTAGGCCCAACACCCTCATATGTATGGGTGCAGTTTGGAAACACAAACTCTTATTGTCAATGTTTTCAAACTCCAGTTTCTGCTCCGTTCATGGGCTCTCCCTTTTTGCTTTTTAGCGGAGGGATACCTGATCCTGTATTTCAAACCCTAGTTTAGATTGGGGCATCTAGAACCTCTTATACTGCACCTCACACAAACAATCCTATGGCTTATGGATGGAATCCTTTCCAAAGAAAGCAATCCACTTCACAACCGATAGCAAGGGGAAACCCCACCTTCACATATGGGAATATGGGGGCAAGTCCCTCTAATCCCCAAACTCATACTTTTAGTTCTTTGGTTATACCTAAGCTTCCTTTCTTGGCAACGTTAAACTTGCCAGAATTGTCTAAATTGATGAATGACCCGGTGAGACATGATCCCTCCTGGCAACCCCTCCCTACCAAGCTACCCTCAGAAATCCCAAAATTTGAAGGAAAAGTTGGTGATGATCTTGGAGCTCATGCCACCACTTTCCATTTATGGTGCTCCTCCAACTCACTTAACGAAGAGTCAGTTCGGTTGAGGCTGTTCCAAAGAAATTTGACGAGTACTGCAACAAAATGGTACATTGAGTTTCCTTTTGCTGCGTTTAGCAGTTTTTGGGACTTAGCTAACGCTTTCCTTAGTCACTTCCAGCTTCCTGTCCGATATGATTTCGAAATGGACTTGTTGTCTACCTTCTGGAAGAAAAAGGCCACCCATATCTCGAATCACATCCAAGAGTGGAGGAGGAAAAAGAGCCTTATTAAAGCCACTATTGCTCTTGAGTTCTTATTAGAATGGTTCCTTAAATCCCTATTTCCTTATATATGTAAGGATGTATCTACTTCAGGAGTGACGAATGAGGAAGAAGCTATCCTTAGGGCCTAGCAACTAGGTTTGATATATTCTCAATCTGGGATAATATATGAGATTATCCCTGAGGCACTGAGGCCAACAAACGATGAAGAGAAACCTAATCTTGGATCCCATGCCGATGGTGTGGTTGGTTTCGTGAATTCTCCCACTGTAGAATATTTGGCCAAACAGCTCCATTAGCTGTCCATCAAAAATTCTATGGTGGAGGCAGCAAAGGCTACCCCCCTCACCCCAAAATGCAAATGTTTTTGCACAAACCTCTCAGAAGGGAAATCAACAGCCCGGTGGGAAAAAGAAGAGAAGAAAGAAAGGGGAGGGAAACCAAAACAAGCAAAAACCCGCAAATAATGCTGATGGGGGAAAGAAATAAAATAAGAAGGTGAAATTCCCATGTTAGTTGTGCCATGAATATCACCTCACCCATATTTGTCCCCTTATGGAATAAGCTCAGAAGCTGTTAAAATCTCAACAACCGACTATCCTAAAGGATCCTTTTCCCCAAGGATAGAACTCTGCTTCAGCTTCAAATGCAGCAGGGGGCACCCCAAATGCCTCTGACCCTAATGATATCAACATGGTTCGATCCCAAAATTTACTACAGAAGAGGAATAAGAACTATGAAAAAGAGACCCCGGAGAAGGGTAAGTCAATAGGTGAAACTTATAACCCTCTCATGATTGAGAAACCTGTTGAAATTATGGCCAAGATACTGAAAGGTGTCTTTAAGAATACCTTGCATAATCCTAATGCTAGGGCTGTAGCAAACTACTCCATAGTTGAAGACTTAGTCCAAAATCCTTGTGCAATGTCAACTTTAGAGGTGTTACAGAGTTGTCCCGCCCAACGGGATGCACTCTTAGCAGCCTTAGGTAGTATGGACTCATCGAGTCTCATGGCGAAATTTAATTTGTCTGATGTCAAAATTCGCCTACCATATCATGTAGCCTTATCGATAGATGTTATCCATGGTGGAAATACCATTGGAAGAGCAGTTTTTGATGAGGGTGCTTCTACATGTGTTATGTCCTTGTCTTGTTGGAAAGCTCTTGGATCCCTAGATCTGGTCCCGTCAAACACCCTACTTACTGCTTTTGACAGAAGGTCATTTCGTCCACATGGTATCCTACCGGATTTTGAAATTAAGCTGGTAGGGAAAGCGGTGTCTGTTGAGGTAGACATGATTGATGCACCTTTGGATTATAATTTGATCTTGGGAAGAAGTTGGGCTTATTCCATGTCTGCTATTTCATCGGCCGTATTTCGGGTGGTAGTGTTTCCACACGAAGGGAAGTTGGTTACTGTTGACCAACTCAGCTTTACTTGAAAATGATGCATGGAATCTAATGAGTTCACTGTGCCATTGGTTTATCAGGTCAAACCTGCTTCAGAGAGCTTAGGGGCTGGAATGTATGCATCATTGATGGGCGCATTTGATATTCCAGCTCTGATTAATTATATAGGTTCTACTAGTGTGGGGAAGTCCATAGCTACGGTTGTTGATAGGACTGATCCTTGGGTTCTCCCTTCCCACCATGAACCTAAATTTCCCTTATCGGCAGTGGAAGTGGCTTATCAAGCTATCACCCAAACCACTGTTGATCCCCTTTCGGTCCCCCTCATAGTCTTAGAGTAACAGGAAGAAGCCTATTTGCTTACTGGGGCAGAAAACGCTTTGCATTCTACAGATTTTTTAGATATGGTTTTACCTTCTGATGAAGCCATTCTGGAAGCCATGTGTGGACGAGATAAGATTTGTGAAGATCTTCACCATCGATCCTATTTTCTTCCAGAGTTAAGCAGGATAGAGAATCATGAGTTTCATACGAGACTGGCAGACGATGTTGATATGCCCATTAATCGCTTACTAAGGGAAGGAATGTTTGTTGAGGGGAATATGGAAAATATTTTAGCTACCATCCCTATAAACAGCTATGTAAATCTTGACATTGTGGAAAATATACATATCGGCACAAACTGCCCTCCTGAGGAGATTGAGATCTATACAGCCTTGTTTAAGGAATTCCGTGACATTTTTTTGCCAAGCATTGATCCATCTATAGTCGAGCACGAGATCTGAACATACCCTGACACTAAACCTGTTTGGCAAAAGTTGAGACCTGTCAACCCGCATAAAGCGGTGGCAGTAAAGGCTGGAGTTGAAAAATTGTTGAAAGCCGGTTTCATTTATCCCATAGCTTTGATAGAATGGGTATCCAACCCTGTTCCTATTGATAAAAAGCAAGGGACCATATGTGTCTATACTGACTTTCGATATTTAAACAAATCCTATCCTGAGGACAACTATCCCACGCCATTTATAGATCAAATTATTGATGCTTTCACGAGAAGTGAAGTCTTTTCGTTTATGGATGGTTTCTCTGGATATAATCAAATCCAAATTAAACCGGAAGACCAACATAAAACAACTTTCATTTGTCCTTGGGGTACCTTCGCGTACAAGAAAATGCTCTTTGGATTGAAAATTGTTGGGGCAACTTTTCAACAGGAAATGAATTTTTCCTTTCATGATATTAAAGCCATTGTCGAACCTTACCTTGATGATCTTCCTGCACATTCTTGTAAGAGGATCAATCACCCAGATCACTTGCGTTTAATTTTTGAACGATGGAGATACTATAAGCTTCGCTTGAATCCCCACAAGTGTGTTTTCTGTGTCGAGTCAGGGAGACTGCTCGGATTCATTGTTTCTAACAAAGTCATTCAAGTGGATCCTTTGAAAGTCGAGGCCATTATAAATATGCTTCCTCATCGTTCTATCAGGTAGCTTCAGAGCGTGCAAGGGAAGTTCAACTTTCTTCGACGTTTCATTGTAAATTATGCCAAGATTACTAAGGGTTTCATGCACCTATTAAAATAGGACACCCCATTTGTATGGGATGAAATTGCACAACTCACATTCAAGGCATTGAAAAAAGCTTTGTTGTCGGCACCATTATTGCATCCGTCAGATTACTCTAGGGATTTTATATTGTATCTAGCCGCATCTGAGTCGAACATAGGGGTATTCCTAGTCTACGAGGATGATAAGTTCCAAGAGCATGTCATTTACTATCTCAACCTTGCTTTACCTAGACCTGAACTTAGGTATTCCCATGTTGAAAAGTTGGCCTTAGCAGCTGTTTATTCTGCTCAGAGGTTACATCACTACATCTTACTTAGCACTACAACGGTAGTGGTGGATGTTAATCCTTTTCAATATTTTTTGTCTTGATGGATAGTTGGAGGAAAATTCAACAAATGGATAGTCATTCTCCAAGAGTTTGACTTGGATTTTTAGTCCGCCAAATCCAAAAAATCCTTAGTTTTTGCTGAGCTCATTGTAGAATTTCTAGTAGAGGAAGATGTAGCTATTGAGGAAGACTCATTTTCAGATGAGCATATCTTTTTTATTTCCACCTCTAACCCTTGGTATGGAGATATACTTATCTATCTCTAGACTTTGAAGTATCCTACAGTTTTCTCGTGGGAAGAATGATGTAAACTACACATACATGCCAAGAACTACCTCATGATAATAGATACTTTATACCGTAGGGGGGTAGATTTCGTTTTGTGTCGATGTCTTACCCACGAGGAAGTGGAGATTGTCCTAAATGATGCCCATAGTGGAGCATGTGGGGGTCATTTATCTGGGTCGGCAACAACCCAAAAGATATTATGTGTCGGTTAGTTCTGGCCCATAGTCTTTAAATATTGTGTGGAAGTCATGAAGCGCTGTCATTCTTGTCAGCTTTACACTAGAAAGATGTGGTCACATCCTGCTCCATTATTTCCCATCATCTCAGTGGGCCCCTTCATGAACTGGGGGATTGATTACGTGACGTGTAACCTAGCCTCGAGTGGGGGGCACAAATATATCATTGTCGCTGTAGACTATTTTACGAAATGGGAAAAGGCAATGCCCACCTTTAAAGCTGACAGGGAAACTGGAGCTTTTTTCATGTTTAATCAAATTATCGCACGATTCAGTATACCTAAAGTGATTGTCACTGACCATGGCAATCATTTCCAAAATAGCATGATGACTGAATTGAGCACTATGCTAGGATTTAGAAAAGAACATTCATCTTCATTCTATCCTCAAGCAAATGGTCAAGTCGAGGCTGCTAATAAAACTTTGAAAACTATCCTCCAACTAGAATATCATGCTATATCCTACACTTTGGGAATATCGAACCAATGTGAAAACTGCTACGGGGTTTTCTCCCTTTCAACTTGTTCATGGAGTGGAAGCCATTACCCCGGTTAAATGTGAAATCCCGTCCTTAAGAATTTTTATTACAACTGAGATGGAAGAACGTCTATTACATTTAGAACATCTTGATGAAAAACGTAGAGATGTGCTGAATGCAAACCAAGCTCATAAAAATAGGGTCAAAAGCCAATACGATAAATCGGTCAAGCCTCATATTTTCTCTGAAGGGGAGCTTGCTTTGGTCTGGGACCAAGACAAAGAACCCCTGGGGGTAGGAAAATTCAGGTCTATGTGGTTGGGGCATTATTTCATATCAAAGGTGTTAAAGAAGGGTGCATATGAATTGATTGATTTTTATGGGAATAAGCTGCTTGAGCCTAGAAATGGGCTCTACCAAAAAAATTACTATGCTTAGGGTTATCACTTTTTCTTGTATTTTCTTGTATGTATTTTTATGTACACTAGTTCGTCGGTTTGTGTTTTTTATACTATCTGTTGGTTTTTTCAGATGTCTTCCGAGAGGTTCATATGTTTCGCTGATGGTGCCCGTTGCCACACTTGTAATTTAGCTTCAGCTGTATGGGTCATTTATTCACCCTCAGGACAATTAGTTGCCTCAGGAAGCGCTTGCTTAGGTCCTGCTACCAATAATGTGGCTGAATATAGGGTTGTCATTGATCGTCTATAGGATGCTTTGTCACATGGCATCACTCAGCTGGAAGACCGACTGGACTCTCAACTGGTGGTTTCCCAGCTCAATCGGGCTTATCAAGCGCAGAAACCTATTTTATTGCATTAGTTTATGCAAGTTAGGTTATTGGAAAGAAATTTTAAGTTCATTACATTCAATCATATTCCAAGGAATCAAAATTCATTAACTGATGCATATGATTATTACATCTTGGATTGGCATTTAACACATTTTACATAAAAGTACACAAGAAATACATAAAAAACATTAGTAAATAAACATGCAATATATATATATGTGTGTGTGTGTGTGTGTGTGTGTGAATATCTGTCCAAATAGATAGGTCGAGTCTCTGATCATCAAATCCAGTCATAACTGTATAATATAAAAAAAAATATACAAAACATGGATCATAGTCCATAAAATTCTCCTAGGTCTAATTTAGACCGCCGTGGTCACTTGGACCCACCTAGTCCCCCCGATCACCCTGGACTTGGCCTTCTTCAGTCTCTTCAGCTTCAACAGCCTTAACAACATCTATGTACACAAGTACTGCTCTAGCTACTTGCCTCAGAAGGTGTATCTAGACAGGTGGTACACCAACCACTAGCTCGTGCATGATGGCTGAGATGTGCTCAATCCATAAGGTAGGTACTCTTTGGGTAAGCTTGGCTAGATTCCCCTCAAGAACCCTAATTAAGCCTTGATCTTCTCCCAAAACGGGACGCACATACATGCGTGGATGCCCAACAGGGCGGACTAGTCCAATATTTTCATTTTGACATTTTAAAAGGATTAGAACTCTTACATATATGTATATATCTCTATATTTAAAATTCATAAAAATTTCAAAATTTCAAAATAAAAATTACAACTCTTCCCATGCTCCTCCTGGAGGGAGGACGAGGTCAGTATAACCATGGAAATCTAATCCAGAATATGGAAAATTCTCCAAGGATGGCAACTATTGCTCCCACCAAAAGTAGAAGTCATCGTCATAAACACTTTGGATTGAACCACCACCTCCTTGGTGGAGGAAGATATCTCCCCACCTACTCAACCTAGGCTGATAGGGAGAACGAACTTGCAATGGTACTGCAGGACTCAACCCTGACACTCTCTCAAATAAGAAGGCTACTAATATGCTGGAATAACCAAAATTTTTACTCCTCCCTCTTTTGCAGTCGTAGAGCTGTTTTCTTATTATCAGGTTCACTCCTGAGCAGTAGTCATATAGGGCTCCCTACATACAGTCTACTGTTAGTCTCATTTGGTTCCGAGTTGCAAGGTGAAGTGATGATGACCCTACAACCCTCACTATAGTGCTCATCAACACCTGTAAAGGAAAGTTGCAAATGTGAACAATAGGGATGCAACTACCCCTCTTTTGAGTGCCTGGCTTGCAGTATATATCGATATAGTTCTGTACACTTAGAGGGTCACCGCTCTGTCGGTGCCTTCAAAGTTCGTCGGAGTTCCCTGTCGTGATAAACCAGCAATGAAATAGAAATCCTCTGATGTAATCTCTAAAGACTCACCTTGAAGGTAAAACATGCCCAAATCACGATCCCAATAATTTATCAAGAACTCTAAGAGGCAGACATTTGCCCGCATAGGTGAGGTACAGAAAAAATTCAATAACCCACTTTGACATAAAACATTCACTGTGGGGGCATCTTGAAGATCTTCTTGGTCCATGTCTTCATGTTCCTGCTTCCTCCACTCAAGCACCATCTTTCAATCTAATAATCAAGCAATTGCAAACCATCAGATTCATGTAAAATTTGAATTTTTTGACCATACACATTCTTTTTATACCTCGCGCAGTGTATGCGACTGTGTTTTAGGCAAGTCGCATACTGTATGCGACTGTCTTTTAGGCAACCCACGTACAGAACATGTATACGCGACTATTAAGATACCATACCCGTGTACACAATGTTCCTGCTTTGAGGGTGCTTGAAAACATGAAATTAGGGCTCAAAATTAACAATTGATTTGATCAAATGAAAGAGCATGGAGTGTAATTTTACCTGACACTTGCGGTTTTGAGAATGGTCCACCAAATCATCCACATCGAGCAATCAAAGGTACAGGTAAAACTTGTCTTTTTATGGTTAAAAATCAAATGGTGAGTTTTTTATTCATATTTTGAACTATTTATAGAAAATTTATTTTCCAAGTTGGTTTTTTCCCTATAGTTCATAATTTTTAAACTAATGCCATATCTTTTTTTCCATGTGACAGGTTTATCATCATTTTTAAGTTGTTTTTTTCTCATATAAGATGGTTTTTGGTCATTTCACATGCATTTTGCATTTATACCTACTCCATCTTAATCCTAGCATTAACACTTCGACCACGGACTATGGTATTTTTAACTAGTAGCTCCTTGTCTTTACCATTGTTCTTCTGTGGGTAGGACCTTTCTCCCATGAGTATCCTGATTTAGAACCTATTTATTGTCTTTTGATACTCATGATACAGCTGTCATAGGTTCAGGGGAATCTTTTTTAGCTATTTTTCACGCCAAATTGAGCCTCATTTTGGTCTCTTTTTACAAGCTATCCCTTTATAAGACTCCCTGCCCTTATGGAGTTTCTTTAGGCCCATGTCTAACTCCTTAAAATAGACTTGCCTGCTGAGTAAAATTGTCCGTTCAAGCTCGTTAAGAATATGCGAATGGGAATCCACATTGGTGGTAGGTTATCTCTTTATCGGACCATGTGGAATAATACAAGAAAGGATCACTCTCTTTTCGACGGAATTGAGAAGAGTATTCTCAGGTATAGGTTTATAAATTTTCCAGACCTGAAGGACTAAACTTACGAAAAAGGAACACTCGGTATGAGCTCAGTTTTCCCTTTTTCATGCTCTGGACCTAAACATGAAAAAGATTTCGAGTGTACTTTTTGTCTTTGTCATGCTCGTTAAACACCAAGAACAAAGCATCGAGTTTATTGTTGTAATCCCCATTTATCATACTCCAATGGATCTTTCTTAGTGATCTTGCTTTCCTTCACAGTCGTAAAACTCAACCTATATGTTGTTCTCAAAGGAGCGTTGGGTAGGTGGTAATTTAACCTTTTTCGGACCTCCCTGACTAAGTACAAAAAAGGTTCACCTTTTCTTCTACGGAAGTTAAGTGAGTTCTTCTGTGGTATGTTTTATACTTTTCTGGCCTTAGGAGACTAAATTGGATGAAAAAGGACCCCCCTGGAGTCTTCTTTGGGGTTTTTATACTCTCTAAACGTGAAAACACCAAGTGAGCATGTACTAGTTCGGGCTCATAAAATCCATGATTCAGTGACACTATCAAGCATTATTCCCTCTTCTCTTCAAGCTTGTCAAAAAATGAAGAGAGATTCGAGTTGACTTTCCTGGACTCGTTAAAATTTAACAGGGAAGTTAAGGAAGAAGTTTTCTTTTGGTTCTCAGTCAATGGCAGCATGTATTCCTTGAACATAGCACTCTCTGTTTTTTCCAATACTCATGTCTCAATGTTCACTTTCAATTTAACTATTACTTTGAGTTTCTTACTCCTCCTCTTGTCTATTCCACCTGGGGAATCTGATCTTGTCTCCTACATGACAGATAATTCTAATTATACTATCTGTAAAGTTAAAAGCTTCCTTGGGTCATCTCTATGTCATGCTCATTGTTCAACAACTTAACCCTGTGTCTGATCTATATCCTGATTCCATCATTGTCGTATTTTTTACTACTTATGTCTCCCTTTACCCAGTTCCTAGTCACTCTTGTGATGCATTGGAGGATCTATTGCCTTCCTTATCACAATATGGTTCTGCATCAGCACTTCCTAATGACGAAGACCTAGAGTTTTGACGATTGTACCTTAGGATTCACTTTCATTATGGGTGAATTCCTTTGCTTCAGTTGTTGATTATCACCTATTGGTTGACAATTTGTTGAATCCGATCCATGTTTGAATTCAATAAAATCTATTCACATGGCTTGGATTGTACTCGTTCTTTGGGATTTTTTATGAAGACCTTAGTTTCACATCCATGGAATAAGTTGTGCAAGATTATGTTGTGGTTACTTACACAGCTTGCAGATCTTTGAAGACTCATCATTATTATATATTGTGGTTGTGATCCACCTTTGTAATATACATGGTCTTGTACCCATACTATATGATGTACTAAAATATTGTAAAGGGGCTAGTGTTCCAGTATGTTGAACGTAGCATCCTCAGATATGACTTTGTATATGACATTATTATGTATTTGTTTCAGGTACTACCTCTGCTCCATCGAACTTCTGAGTTTTCCAAGATTAAGATTATAATGTATTTCGGCCATCTCTTCCCTCTGACCTCACACATTAGGGAGCATATGTTATCAACCCAAATGGCACTTCTCCATCCAAGTGTTGACATTCCCTATGTTGGTACACAAAAGGACATTTTAGGATTGAAGTTTGCCAAAATACTATAGATGGGCATGACATGAGATGCATTTATCCTTCAACCAACTTGCCATATGATCTTTCTAAGTGTTGATTGGCGTACACGATAATCTTCATTGAAACTCATGTACGTACGCGACTATTCCAGTTGACAACTCACGTATTGTACACGACTATCTCCATTGCAACCCGCGTACATCGGCATATATGGGTTTCCTTTAAGCAACTCATGTGTCATACGCGGGTTTCCTATATTAATAGTCGCATACATCTCCATTCGACATTAAAAAATATAAATCACGATTAATGGAGATTAGTTGGGCCCTAATCATTAACTACCCCAACTATCTCAACGTCCTCAACCTTCGAAACCACTCTATTTCCCAAAGTATAAATAGAGGCCTTGGGGAGAGCATTAATCAATAAATTTTGGAGAGCAAAGTTATGCTGGTAGTATATATTTAGAAGTATTGGAGCTACAGAACTGAGAGTCCTTTGGTTGCAAAGGAGTCCTTGTCTCGAGCGTTGGGTTATACACTTATCTCATTCACTGATTGTTAATAAAGAGAATTATTCTTCCAACATTGTGTTGAGTCTCTTTCATGTATTATGGTTGATGAATATATTTGATTAAGCACTATATATATTGTTTATCTAACCTATCATATATACATATATAAGATTGCACTTGGAGAATTTTCTCTTTGCAGGTGAAGGAGGTGCATCCTTGAAAGCTTTGGATAGAAGTAGAGTGGAAGAAGATCAAGCTTGGATCAACCGTCGATAATCGGGTGAGTCAAGTATTTCTTCCTATTTCCTTTCTGTACTTTACTAAAGCTAATTGTCTGCAAGTTTAGAAGTAAGTTGGTAACCCTAGAACCTAGGTTACAAGGCTATTTAATCCTGAAAAACACCTTATATGTGGAGGTGACCACGTCACTAAAGAGTCCCTGTCATGAGGAAGTTATTAAATTTCTGAAAAATCCCCCACCCCGACAGTCCTTATCGATCCTTTCCCTACCCAACATCAATTGATTGACCATCAATCCTTACATGGGCCTTCTTTGCCTTCTATAGATGAAGTTAAAATGATGTCAAGTGAATCAGTTAATATTAATACTCGATCCCAAAGTTATGACCCTTCACCAGAGAAGAAAACTGTTAATGTTTCACCATAAAAAACTTCAGCATCCCCTCATACCCCTACTAATGGTCTTCAAATTAAAAAAACTGTTCTTGATGCAATTATCCACCCACCTAAGAGTACACTTCAAAAATATGTACTTAATCCTAATGTACATGCCACCCAGTATTATAATATAGTCAAATATATGGCTCAAGAAACGTGTGCTATGTCAACTCTTGAGGTACTCCGAACATGTCCTGCACAACAGAAGAACTTGCTATAAGTGCTTGGAGCACTCGATCCTGAAAACAATAAAATTATCTCCTTCAAGATGGATGATTTTAAATCTAGGTTCTCCCATCTATTGGTTTTGCAATTGTCCATTAAATCTATTGGGAATATTATCCATCATACCATATTGGACAAGGGAGCCTCAACTTTGGTCATGTCTTTATCCTATTGGAGAGTTATTGGCTCTCCCGAGATCAACCATTCACACATGACATTGAAGGATTTTGATGGTCATGACTTTCAATCCTATGGATTACTCCCCTCCCTCCAGGTAGAACTGAGGGGAAAATCGGTCTCCACTCATGTTGAAGTTGTCAATGTTCCTTTAGAATACAATCTTCTTCTAGTTCAAAACTGGTTCTATGTAATGCAAGTTGTTGCTTCATCCGTTTTTTGGGTGGTACAGTTCCCATTCCAAGTGAATATTGTTACCATTGACCAGTTAGATTTATGTTCACCAGATGTGACTCCTAATACTGCAGACAATGTTTCACTCTTGGCTTCTATAACCCCTCAATATCAGAACATTGGAGTAGGTCTTCTAAAGGATTCCTCACTCATGGGAGTCTTTCCATTATCCAATCCTCCTCCTATTTTGTAGGCAGCATCCATGAACATGATATTTTATTCTACCATAGATAAATGAAAGTCGATTGCTAATTCGACATCAATCAGCCCTTTTGAAGAAATGTACCAGGCCATTCAGTCCACCAATGATACCACCATCAATGATAATCTTTTGGTGGCTTCAGATATGTATCACCTACAGTATTGGTTAGAACACCCCCCCATATCTAGATTATCTTTCGGTCCCCTCTGATGAGTCCATCATGGAAGTCATGTCCTTAGATTAGATTCCCTAGAAAGATCATCACTACCGATATTCTTTCCTTCCCAATTGCCATATGGTAGAAGACCAATTTGCAACAACGGTGTCATCTAATATTGTAACTAATCCTTGGCCCTCGGTACTCACCCATGATGTTGAGTCCGAGGGTAATTTGAGTAATATTACTAATACTATTTCATTTTATATATTGGTGAAACCCGACGTCATAGACAACATCAATGTAGGCCAGAATTCTTCCCCTTCAGAGATACAGTCTTATACGACCTTGTTCAAAGAATTTAGAGATATTTTCACTTGGACCTATGGAGAAATGTCAGTGATAGATCCTTCCATAATTGTTCATGAGATCAATACTTACCATGGAGCCAAGCCAGTTCATCAAAAAATTCATCAAGTACATTTGAGGAAAGCAACCACCATTAAGGAAGAGATTGAAATTTTTTTTAAGGTTGGTTTTATCTACCCCGTACCCTTGACTGAATGGGTGTCTAACATAGTCCTTGTCAATAGAAACCAGGGTACTATTAGAGTTTGTATCAATTTTTGGGATTTGAATCAGGCTTGTACTAAGGACAACTTCTGCACCCCGTACATTGATCAAATCATCGAAAACTGCGCTGGAAGTGTCATTTTCTCATTCATGGATGGATTTTCTAGCTATAATCAGATTGAGATACTCCCAACTGATCCACAAAAAAAGGATTTTCTATGCCCATGGGGGAACTTCGCCTATAGAAATCTACCTTTTTGTTTGAAGAATGATGGCACTACTTTTCAACGCACCATGTCATATGCTTTCCATGACATAAAACTAATCATGAAACCCTATCTTGACGACCTGCCTGCTCATTTGAAGCAGCAGGATCACCACGTTGACCATTTGAGAGCCATTTTTCTCAAATGTCACCACTATAATATCTGGTCAAATCCACATAAGTGTGTTTTCTATGTTGAGACTAGTTGAATTCTTGGTTTTGTTGTGTCCAAGGATCGCATCCGCATAGACCATCTGAAGATCGAATCCATATTGGCCTTACTAGGTCCAACAAATGTTACTAAAATCCAAAGCTTGCAAGGGAAGGAAATTTTTTTACGTCGTTTCATTTGTAATTACACTAAGAAAAATCACGGATTCATGCGTTTACTAAAGAAGGATACTCCCTTCATTTGTGATGACTTGTCACAACATGCGTTCAATAATCTGAAACATGCCATCACGCATGCACCTGTTTTACAACCACCCGATTATACCAAGGATTATTCCCTATATGTGGTTGCACCCCTTTCAACCATTGGTATGGTTTTGGTTCAGACAGATGAACATGATCATGAACATGTGATCTACTATCTGAGTAAGAGTCTTTCGGACTTTGAAACATGACACTCACACGTGGAGAAGCTTTCTTTGGCCACAATCATCGCGGGCTAGAATTTTCATCACTACATTTTGCTCCGAACAACCATGGTATCTGTAGATTCTAATCCCATGTATTACATCTTAACTCGTCAAGTTCTTGGGGTGAAATACTCTCATTGGATTGTAATTCTCCAGGAATTTGAGTTGGAATTTGCGAAATCCAGTTCTAAGAAGTCTCCCGTCTTTGTTGAGATTATGTGTGACCTTCCCCGTATTAATGAGGGAACATATCCCATCGATTCATTTCCCGATGAATCCTTGTTCCTCATTAGTATGTCTGACCATTGGTATGGAGATTTAATTCTCTATCTCCAAACATAATGATTTCAACCCAATTCAACCCATGATGAATGTCGTTGCATCCGCCACCATGCCAAATACTAACTTATTATCAATGACACCTTATATCATTGTGGCGTTGATACTTCATTACGAGGTTGTCTTATTCATGAAGAATATGTGATTGTTTTGAATGATTGCCACTCTAGAGCTTGTGGTGGTCATCTTTCTGGGTTGGCTACTGCCCATAAAATATTACGCACTGGGTATTTTTGGCCCTCAATATTTAAATATTGCATAGAAACCGTAAAAAATGCCCACCTTGTCAGTTATACACATAAAAAAAGCGCACCCATCCTTCTCGGTTGCATCTTTTCATAGAAGTTTCCCCCTTTGCAAAATGGGGCATCGATTTCATGCATTGTAGACCTACCTAAATCGAGGGGCATGGATACATTATTGTGGTCATAGACTACTTCTCTAAATGGACTGAGGCTATGCCTACTTATGTTGAGGATGGAAATACAATTGCTCTCTTTCTATTCAACCATATCATCGCTAGATTCGGGATCCCTATGGCCATTGTGAATTATCATAGGTCACATTTTCATAATAAGATGATGTCGAAACTAAGTATTAAGTTAGGTTTTCGTCATGACAACTCTACACACTACTATCCACAAGCCAATGGCTAGGTTCAATCTATCAATAAAGTCTTAAAAAATATGCTTCAATGGATGGTAGGACAAGCTAAGTCCAACTGGCATTTGCAAATTTTTTCCGCATTATGGGCATACCAAACCACTGTCAATACATCCACTAGTTTTACACCATTTCAGTTGGTGTATGTACTAGAGGCCACTCTTCCTATAGAGTGTGAAATTCCTTCTCTGAAACTCGTTGTAGAACTATTACCCAACACCACCATGGAAGAAGAATGTTTCTTGTATTTAAACAAGCTTGATGAGACTCGTCGTGATGCTACCTTAGAAAATGAGGTACACAAATGACAAATGAAATGTAACACCCCAGTTTTGACCCCATTTGCATGATGTATATAATGTAATTAATTGTGGTGAGGAGATAAAGGCAAAAGCCCCACCATCGATTTGGTTTTGTATGTTTCGGCAATAGGGACCACTGTGGTTGTACCTTGTTGCTCATGATCTATTGTTTTTCCCTGTTTTGTTGGCCGCTTCCTTTCCCCTCACGCACAGATTGATTGAGAATTGGCTCTTTTTCCATTTCTGTCTGTGTAACTTTCTTCAGCGTTGCGCTGAGGAGCTGTGTGCTATGGGATTTTAGATGTTGGATGGCCGTTGATTTCCATATCCGTTGGTTGAATCCTCCCATGTCTATGTTGGGAGTTCTGCTTATGTCCCAACTGTGGACTGTGTAAGGTTCTTGTCGTTTCCCTCATCAGACTAGGGTCTACGTTTATGTCCTTCTTTTTCCCAAGATTGAGAATCAGACTTGTCCCATGTTTTGAGACTGTGTAATGTTGCCATCGTTTCATTGTGAGTTTGTGGTTGTTGATGTACCCTGGTTTTGGGTTGCCGTTGAGTTGTTTTGGCCACGCTAGGGCCAAGAACAACCCTGAGTTGTCTTGTGGACCTGAACTGTGTTTCACCTTTTGTTTGGGATTGTCACCTGGTTGTCTTTGCCTTCTTCATAGAGCTGTGAATGGATTGTTTTGCTGCAGTATGCAGTGGTTGGTATTTAGACTATTGAGAGCAGGATTAGAGGTGGGATTTGCTTGGGAAAAATGGTGTTTGAGACCACCAAATTAGCATTTAGCCTTTCCTAGCTCCTTGATGACCTAGTAAACCTTACTGTGTGGGTTTGGATGATTGGAAAACCTTGGCTATGTGTAAGCCTGCATTGACCCTTATTCCTTGAGGAATCATGCCCAGCTCAGGGGTGGCAGTGTTACTGAGAGATTGATGAGCACGCTGGCCTATGGTTGGGTGGAACATTGCAGCGACGTAGCTGGTTGTGGGGCGAGTTCTTCATTAAAAAGATAAGTACTCCTGCCTATTCCATCTCTGCAATTATATCTACTATTTCATGAGAAATGATGACACGTTGAATGCTGGAATGTATATGTTGGCTTCTACTGAATGTTGAGTAATGATGTATCCTTGTATGTTTTATGCATCTTAGTATGTATTATGCTAAGATTGTTAATATCAGCATTTATCCCTATTTGTGTTCATGGGGCTGTTTTCCCGTTTGTTTGGTGTTAGTAGCATCCTCTTTGTCGGTTGGAGGGTCGGGGACGTTACAGAGTGGTATCAGAGAAAAGGTTGCAGAATGGGCCGTAAAGATGCAGTGACAGAGCGTATGTTGCAGAAATTGGGCCTCAAAGGGCCATGAAGAATCAGTTAACAAAGGCAGGGTGCCTACTACCTAGAAGAAAATAGGAGAAATATGTGAATGATAGGAGAAAATTCCAAAAATTTTCTAAGTCCAAAAATCATCGGATAAGCTAGGTGGAAATTCGTCCGATGCACAACGGACATAACCTAGAGACGGAGCCGCAATGGCGAGAAGCTTCATGAGAAGTCTTCCGATGTTGTGGCGACGACAGAATAAAGGGGAGGCTCACTAGAAGGGAGCCACAACGGCGGAAACGAAGCCTGGCGTTGAGAGCCGATGCCATCGGGCGAAATAAGCCAACAAAGAGGAAATCCTTTGAAATTTTTTTCTAAGTGTTTAGACCATTGGATCGTCGGAGAACTTAGTTGGAAGCCCTTCCGATACAGACCCCAGTGGCAGAGAGAGATAGAGGAAGTCTAAGCCGACGAAGCGGATGGAAAATCATGAAGGTGCCGCAACGGCGGCGGAAGAAAGATGATGAAGACTGCCGAAACGTCGACACATTTAGATGGAGGGACTTCCGATGCCACCGATGGAAAACAGTGGAATCCGGAGCCGCAGTTGCGAATGGAATTATCCAAAGACCGCCGATATGTCGGCAAAAATTAGTTGTTCAAGGCGCCGCGGAGGATTTAGGCGATTTGATCGGAAAAATTTAGAAGAATTCTGAACCGATACATCGGTGAAAATTAGTTGATTGAGCAGCGAAGTTTAGGTAATGGAAACACCGACACGGCGGCAGGAAAGAGGTGAAAGCACTGAGGAGAAAGAAGGATTTTTCGCCAAAATTATCTTGAGTGTTAAATACATCAGTGAAACTTTGTCGTTTAGATCGCCGATGTGGTGGTAGACGTCGGCAACAATTAGATGTTGAGGGTGCCGATACGGCGACGGAAGAAAGTAGAAAGGGAAAATTTTTGAAAATTCCTCTAAGTATGGAAACCGTCAACGAAATTTAGTTGTTTGAGCAGCCAATGCGGCAGCAAGTATCAGAGAAAAATAGAAGATGGGATTGTCGATAATTAGAGGATGGAGTTGCCGATGCAGCGGCGGAAGAGAAGGGAAGGTTTCGGCAGAAATTAGTTGAGGGTAGAGCCGCAGTTTCGGCGGAGATGTCCCAAAGATCACCAAAATGTCGGTGAAGGTTAGATGATTGAACAGCCAATGTGGCGGAAGATTAAGGGACAAGTTTTTTCGAAGAGCTGGAAGTGTCAGAAAAATTTAGACAATCGAGCAGCCGATGCGGTGGCGGAAGGAAGAAGAAAAATTTCTGAAAATTTTTCTAAGTATAGAAAACATCATAAAACTATAGAAGTTTGGACCGCTGATACATCGGGAAAATTTAGAGGATTGGACCACTGACACTTCAAAGAGAATTAGAGGATCGGTCCATCGATACTTCAGAAGCCAGAGGAGGATCAGCCCGAAACGTCGAAAAAATTTAGTTGATTGGACTGCTGATGAGCGTCAGATGAAAGATGAAGATTAGATTGTTGAAGTGTCGGAAGCTTAGAGAACTAGCCGTCTGACACGTAGAGGATTCTATTACTGATGATGGCTTTTGCAGCGCTAATAAAGGACTCAAAATCTTAGACAAATGGGGATCTGAAACGGCGGGAAACGTTAGCTGTTTGACTGCTAGGGGATAGCCTTTGGCGTCGCCGATGAAGTCCAGAAGCGTAGATGAACAGCGAAAAGGTATATTTTTAGTAGACTGCCAGTGGATTACAGGGATGGAAAAGGAAGAGAATTCCAGATGGCTGAAGTTCGCATTCCAGACCAAAATTTAGTGGTGTGTTTTGCCATCATTTTTTTTGAAAATGGTGTGGTTTTCACACCTAAGGTCAGAATGAAGCATGTGGATAGGCATTGGAAATATTATCCAGTAGGGAACTAGGGAAAGTCACCAGAATCTGAGTATGGAGCAGAAAAGTGCTAATGACGGCCACTACTGTCAAATGGACAAATCTGGCAAATTGCATGCCTAGAGGTAGTAAGACCATGAATTCAAACCAGCTATTGTGTGGAAGAGAAATTCCATGCAAAGATGAGGGATTTAAAAGGGAAAATTCCTTAATCCCTGTCATGCTAACTATATTATATTTTATAAGTTTTATGCATGAAATGCATGAGGATATGCTTTGCATACATAGGATATTGAGGATTATACATCTATAATGAACCACTAATGATAGTTATTGCATTGGTGTTAGCATTGGAGGAAAAACCAACGACAACATGGGCTTGGCTGAATATGTTGCTGATGCTGACAAATGTGACTAGAAACCCTCTGGAGGAAGGGATAAGGAAACTAGTCCATAATCAAAAGTTGGTGAGCAAATTCTGCAATCCTCTGCAAGATACCAACTAAACTTGTAATGTCAAGGGTGTAAGTAGGATCCATGCAGGTAATGGTTTAATTATGACAAATTCCAAGGAGTGGTAAAGGTAAGAGACCTCATACCATGTGGATATTTGAATGTTATACTACGTTCATATAGAAAGGTGCCATGCCTGTATATATTAATTGAGCTTAGTAGCCCAAGGAAAGTAAGTACTAATGATGTTGATTATAGTAATGCATGCTATATGAAGTAGTCATGGTTAGGCCATGCATGGTATGTTGAATGCATAGTATTCCTGAATCAATGAAAGGTAGCATTGAATGGATATGCATTAAAAATATTTTATGAATCTTGTAGTCATGCATTGAATGGATGCATATGAAGGGTGTGAGTGACTGATCGCATAAGTATAGGTGCAAATGTTGTGATGCATTGCATGAATGCATTGAGATGAGTGCATGTGATATTATGAATAACTAATGGCTGAAATGATGAATTGATGATAATTCTAGAACCATTTCAAGAGTTGTTATGGATGCAGGATGGTAAGTGCATGAAGAGGGTAGTCATGATCGATTGGATGCCGAACATGCTCTATGGAAGAGCAAGGTGGTACAAATGATACGCTTGTGAATTAAGGAGTATCTAAACATTTCATTTAATCACATGAATGATGTGACTATACCTTGCAAATGTTAGTATGATAAGGATTGCGTGAAGTAAATGAGTTTTGGTAATATTGATGTGATTAACAGCTGGAAGCAATTGAATTTTATAAATTCTGAAAATGCTTCAGTGATGGTTGCAGCAATGAAAATGTTATATGCATCCAGACTTACCAAGTGTTTGGTTGATTGAAGCTCAGGTTTCAGGTAGATTATTTAGAGCATGGAACTGAGAGTAAGACCATGACAAATGCTGGAATCTACCGTGTGAAAGAGCCAAAACTATGAGAATATTCTCATGGTTGTGAAAATAGTTGGTATGCATAATGGGTTGTTAAATTTGAATTGTGAATTTTGGATTTAAGAAATTGCTGACAACTACTGACTACTATTGGCTTGCATAAGATTGTGTCAGGAGGACGCATTGTAAGTGGGTATTCATATTATGCTAGAAGCATAAAATTATAATGGGAATAGTAGTGCTACTTACAAAATACCCACAAATGAGGATCACCTCATTGCTAAGCAAATCAATTTCTGTAGTAGACAGAGTGGCAAATTCTTATTGAATTTGATTACTAATGTAATTGCTTGGTTATGGAACAATCAATTTGGATTGTATTATCAGATAATGATTGACTGTTTGGCTATTTGATGAATGTGCTAGGGGTACACACTGCAAGAAGATCATGTGTGATAGTCTGCAGGAGCCAAACTCCATGGGAAGGTTTTCCCTTATCTTGGAAATGGGTTTCGGGTGAAACTCCATTGGACATTTTGGGAATCTCTCATCTACATTGCATGTTTGGTAAGCAACATGAGTGAGAAGGTATAGATTATGTCGGTAAGACATGTGGGGATATGAAATGTAAAAAGGATTTGGGATGGCTAACCGAATGACTGTCAACTCAGAGAAGGGATCCCCATTCCTCCTTAACGAATGAATACTGCATCATCAAATGGATAAGTGTTCTGTGACCCTTGCTAAGAATATGCATGTCGAATTATTAAAATTCCATATGCAGAACATGTTTTTATTTTATTCCCATGATGACCAATTGCTTGAGTATGAATAGGGCCTACATGGCACACACCGAAAAAGGGTGCACACTTTCCCGATGTTGGGTCATGAAAGGGTTTTCAATATTGACTACACCCTAGGGAGTGGACGCACTCTTGGTTTTTGAATATTTGATAGTGAATGATATGAAATATGATTATAGTTTTAGAGCAACAATGCTGATGAGTTTGCTTATATTGCTTGTGTTGTTAGGCTAAACAGATGCAATTTGGTGTTGCACACTAAAGAGAAAAGGCAAACGGTTGTTGTGAGGGGTTGCAGAGTAAGGGTTATTGTTGATATAAGTGTATGTTGATATAATTGTATGTTTGTATAAGTGTATGTTGGTATAAGTGTATTGTTGATATAAGTGTATGTATTATTGTTGATATAAGTGTATATTGGTATAAGTGTATGTATTATTGTTGATATAAGTGTATGTTGGTATAAGTGTATGTTGGGATGTTATATGCTTGGGGATCCATAAAAGATCCTAGACCTGGAAATAGTCATGGTAGAGTTCCAAGCCCAGTCGACACGAGGATGTACTGAGTGGACATTAATTATTTGATGTTTTGGAGTAGCCTGCATGATGACCTAACATCCAAGTCCATAGGCGATCCCAAGGCTTACCAAGCGAAGCAGTATCCTATGGAACAATGAGGAAACACACAATACAGATAAGTATTGGATTATTTTTCGTATGGATGTACATGTGTATATGATTTGGTTATGATGTTTTAAGCTCTTTCTCTAGAGAAAACACCGATGAGAATAAACTAAACATGTGAATCTATTCAATGTTTGGATAT
>LPNX010209326.1:537383-560566 GCA_001517045.1 Pseudotsuga menziesii | reverse complement strand
TACCTTTTTCATTACCACTAATTCCGAGCTCTCTAGGACAGTCACATGTCCACATGCACCCGTAGGATGCTCTCATAGTCCTTGCTCCCAGTGATACCTATATATATATATATATATGCATTGTGAAAACAAAAGATGGTTGAATGCATGTATGACTAAAATTGGAATGTGTGTATTTGCTTAAAGTAAATTGTGAATGCTGGAATAGTTAATTCCCTGCCCAGGAATGGACATGAATGAGCTCATGTGCCTGTTAGGAAGGCATGAAAAATATGAAAGTATCCTTAATGAGACATGAAATTTCATGCCAATTGGGCAGTTAACTGACTGCTTTTAATGTCTATATTATGCTTGGCCTGACAGAATTTCAATGGTGCATTTCACAGGTGAGAAAAGTGAAACCCGGTGGTGCACATTGATCATGGTAGCAGATCAAAAGTTGTTGGACTTGGCTGGAAGTCTCCTTGAAATTATTTCCAAGACCCAAGAAAATCTTGGAGAGATGCTCAAGATACAGAAAAGGCAAAATGAAATGAACCACCAGATTTTGCAAGACTCTATTGGCTTGCAAAGGGAGGTGAAAAGCCTTCTGGGAGCAATCGACAAAGGAAAGGAAGGTGGATCAGTGATGGGACATTCTTCCAAGCGACCTGTTAAGAAATGGTCCAGGCATGAAGACTTAAAGGAAATTGAGTAGGTAAAGATGAAGCAGCCAGTGAGATACTGGGGATGCGAAGGACATCATTTACGCCGGGACTACCCAACGAGGGAACATAAAGAGGGAAACACCCACAAAGTTCCTAGGCTTTGGGATAAGCTGAAAGCTAAGAACCAGCAGGAGAAGTTAGTGGAAGCTAAGGGGGGGCTTGTTCCTAAACGTTCAAAGTAAATAATTGAACGTGGGACAGATCTGCAACAATTTTGCAAATTTTGGATGTGCAAATTGTATATGTATTCCTATGTATTGGAACACTGAGGATAGTGTTATTCCAAGGGGAGGGGAATGTAACACCCTATTTTTGACCCCATTTGCATGATGTATATAATGTAATTAATCGTGGTGAGGAGCTAAAGGCAAAAGCCCCACCATCGATTTGGTTTTGTATGTTTCGGCAATAGGGATAGTTGTCGATGGTATATCGTGCTATCCGGCACATTATAGTTTGACATCATGTAAATACGCACATAAATTAAAATAAACCTACAGCCAGCTACAACAGTGTAACGTTGAATGAAAAGGGCATGATTCCAATGGATAAGGGGGGGAAAATGATGAACCTTGAGTCATGGGGGAAAAAGCTACATGTCATTACCCTGTTTGTTTTGCTCATCTCCCCTTGTCTCATCCAACCACCTTTTTAATGTTCTGCTGAGTTGTTGAGGCATTTATTGTTGGGAGTGGAGGGTGGCAGGATTGTCAGTCTTTGCCACACGCTTACTCCACCAGTCCTCTCTCCACCTTCAAGTGGGTAAGGGAACCATCACTACGTGACCTCTCTCTTGGATTTTGGGGGGGTTCGCTCTTACGCAAAGATGCACAGGGGGCCGGTTAATATGCCTCATGCATGGAGTCGGTTTTTTTGGCCTCCACCATTGCCAGACGGTGAAGGACCGCTGTGGTTGTACCTTGTTGCTCGTGAGTTGTTGTTTTTCCCTGTTTTTTTGGCCGCATCCTTTCCCCTCATGCATAGATTAATTGAGAATTGGCTCTTTTTCCATTTCTGTTTGTGTAACTTTCTTCAGCATTGCATTGAGGAGCTGTGTGCTGTGGGATTTTAGAGGTTGGACGGTCGTTTATTTCCACATCCGTTGGTTGAGCCCTCCCATGTCTATACTGGGAGTTCTGCTTCTGTCCCAACTGTGGACTATGTAAGGTTCTCGTCATTTCCCTCATCAGACTAGGGTTTGCATTTATGTCCTTCTTTTTCCCAAGATTGAGAATCAAACTTCTCCCCTGTTTTGAGACTATGTAATGTTGCCATAGTTTCATTGTGAGTTTGTGGCTGTTGATGTACCCTGTTTTTGGGTTGCCATTGAATTGTTTTGGCCACACTAGGGCCAAGAACAACCTTGAGTTGTATTATGGACCTGAACTATGTTTCACCTTTTGTTTGGGATTGTCACCCGGTTGTCTTTGCCTTCTTCACAGAGTTGTGAATGGATTGTTTTGTTGTGGTATGTAGTGGTTGGTATTTGGACTGTTGAGAGCGGGATTAGAGGTGGGTTATGCTTGGAAAAAATGGTGTTTGAGGCCACCAGCTTAGCATTTAGCCTTTCCTAGCTCCTTGATGACCTGGTAAACCCTACTGTGTGGGTTTGGCTGATTGGAAAACCTTGGCTATGTGTAAGCCTTCATTGACTCTTATTCCTTGAGGAATCATGCCCAACTCGGGGGTGGCAGTGTTGCTGAGAGATTGATGAGCACGCTGGCCTATGGTTGGGTGGAACATTGCAGCGACATAGCTGGTTGCAGGGCAAGTTCTTCATTAAAAAGATAAGTACTCCTACCTATTCCATCTCTGCAATTATATCTACTGTTTCATGAGAAATGATGACTCGTTGAATGTTGGAATGTATATGTTTGCTTCCAATGAATTTTGAGTAACTATGTATCCTTGTTTGTTATATGCATCTTAGTATGTATTATGTTAAGCTTTTTAATATCAACATTTATCCCTGTTCATTTTCATGGGGCTGTTTTCCCATTTGTTTGGTGTTAGTAGCGTCCTCTTCGCCGATCGGAGGGTCGGGGACATTACATGAAATGTCAATATGACAGATCCCTTCAACCTCATTCTTTCAACGAAGGTGTCCTGGTCTTGACCTATGACCAGAAGCATGACAAGTTGGGACCTGGAAAACTCGAATCTATGTGGTATGGGACTTATATCATCAGTCGGGTCTTAGAGAAAGGGGATTATGAGTTAATAGATTATGATGGGATACCCCTGGGAGAGCCTTGCAACTGGATCTACCTTTAAAAATAATATTCCTAGGACATCTAGCATAGGTTTATTGTAAATACTGTTTATAGAGTGCTTTGTGTTTTTTTGAAAAGTGTGGATTTAGTGTGAATCTAAGATGTGTCTTCCACAACCCTACTTATCTAGTCATATGTTTAAATGAAAATATGACAACCTATGTCTGTTTCGTGGATGGTTCTAATCGTTATACCTTGAATCTTGCGTCAACGGCCTAGGTACTGTACTCTCCTACCAGTGACCTAGTGAGTTCAGGAGGAACTTATTTGGGCCCCACAACAAACAATCTCGCAGAGTATCATGCATTGATTGGTTTTTTGACTGAAACCTTGGTTAATGATGTAAAACAAATTAGGTTTTACTTAGACTTGGAGTTAGTAGTACATCAGTTAAACTGAGTCTACACCATCCAAAACCCCCTACTCCTTCGTGCATTCCAAAGATTTAGAATTTTGGAAAGGTATTTTGAGCAGGTCTCTTATCAACATATCTCGATACATTTGAACACTGTGGAAGATTCCTTGGAAAATTTGTCTTGGATTGGTATCTTGCTCATATTTAAATCCATTTTAACATCAAATTCATGCATCGAATTACATAGAACCATAGGTAGACATTCATTCACATAACACATTTGCACACACATCTATAAATAAAAGTTATATATATATATATATATATATATATATATATATATATATAGTGTTGAGATACAAAAATATTGAATCCATAAGATTTCAAGTCACCCGAAGTCTGGAACTATCACAGTTTCAAATACATATACATAGGGAAAAAATGAAGCTTCAAATATTTCTATGTAGATATAGTACAAAAATGAGGTAGCCACTATGGGCTAATCCTCATGCTCATGGTAGCACATCACAACCCGAGCCACTTGACAGAGTAGTCTCCGAAGACAGCTCAAGACTCCTACAGTATGGCGCTAGTAGCACCTGGGTAGATCATCAATAAAGATGTCAGTATCCCTATAGTCAAGTGTTGGAGGTTCTCCTGGATCTCTTGCAGTTACTCATATGCCTCTGTGTTCCTGACCACCATATCTCTGACTAATCCTCACCTCTCTATAGGAAAATACCCTGTCGAACGAGAAGGATCTATCTCTGCACAAATTTTTTTTCATGTCTTAGCATTACATCATAAAAATTAAATATGAAATAAAAACAAAAAACATGTATAGTGGTATATTTCTTACCTTGATCATTCCATTGCTGTCCCTCTGGGAGTGGAAGGTCAGGGTCATCTCTGAAATAGGTCCCTGCATAAGCATAGTCCTCTACAATTAGTAGTTGGCTTCTCATCCAACTGAAGAAGATCGGTTCATAGGTAACCTTGGGGCCTTTGCCGCCACCATGGTGTGCCATGGAATCCACCCACCTGCTCATCGGAGGGTCCTTGGCATCCAACCTACTCAATGGTATTGGGGGTCTCATTAATGGCACCCTCTCTATAAATAAAGACACCACTATCGCTCCATAGCTAAATTTCTTCAGCTCCCATCTCCTACATTTGGTTAACTGGTCCTTCAGATTGACCATTAAACCCTCACTCGAGTTGAATATCGTAGGATCCATACACTCTATGGAATATATCATATGGTCTCGTGTAGTGAATTGAGATGATATACTACCTGCAGCCTTCTCAATTGTGGAGACTACAGTCCTTAAAGTTTTATCAACTATGTGTTTGATGGGGATTTTCACACTTACCAAATGGGTCCCCATAGAGAAGTGATCATCGATGAAGTCATCCACGTACAACTCACCACCTCGTGGACCTTTCAATGCCATTGGTCTCCCCCTATGAAACAAACTAGTCAATAAATAGATGTCCTCCACATCTATCGTCAAAATATGGGTCCCGACCACAAAGTGTTGCTGATATGAGTCCCACATGCGGATCATGTGCTCCAGAAGATGCACATATGCCCTCATTTCCTGGTATTCTAAATTATTTGAGGAACCCGCACTCAAGAAGGGCCCTCACGGTCATTGGGTCATTTCCCGCTTGCAAGTAATCCAACTCATGCTGTCTTTCCTTCCAAATAACCATTTTGTGAGCAGTTTTTCCTGCCAAAACAATTTGAACATCCATTAAAAGCATGTTAAAACCATTTGAAGAAGGAAAAATTGCAAGAGAGTGGCTATTTTTTGTTTTTTTAAAAGTTCCCTAGTCACTGGTGCACTTTCTTTAGGAGAACAGAGTGTCAACATTTTTTTCCCTATGTTGACATAGTACCCTATGCGCCTTTCCCTCTTTCGAGAGGTGCACCGACGCACCTCTCGAAAGGGAGAAAAGTGCCAACCTGGGTATGCTTTGTCCCCTTAGGAAAATGTTGCAAAAACTCAAAAAATAGACTTGAAATTAAAAGAATGCACTGTGAAAGTAAAGGGATCAAGTTTAGCTCCTACATGATCCAAGCGATTCGAGCAGAGGTGGTCTAGAACTCCTGGAATCCTCGTTTGAAAATCAGTTTGTTTCACGAAATTCACTCCTTCACTATGGTGAAAATCACAATGGTAAAAAATATTTACTATTCACAGCTTTTATATCAATTTTTTTTCTTTTTATTTAAAAATAATAAATCAAATATTTAAATTTTTAGGGTTTTTACCATATATTTTTATAGTTCTTATAATGAATTGGTTCTAACTCCATTTTCAAATATTTTAGGTCACATTTATGATGCATTTTGGCTATGTTATGAGTTTCTTTCGTCTTTTTCACACTCCGAGATTAGATGAAAAAGTACTGAGTGTCTTTTATACCTTCAACATGCTTGTTAAAAAATTAGTGAAGAGGTATCGAGTGCACTTTTACTATTTTTTCAGACTCGTTAAAACTGGATTATGAAAAAAATAACACCCCTTATGGAGTCACCTTTAAGCTCTTTTCAGGATCCCTAAACACGAAAATATTGCCAAACAAACTTGATGCTTTCATGCTTGTAAAAGTATTTGAATGATCATCTAGTCGATGGTAGTTTACCCCTTTTTTCAGATCAATTGGACTCATTTACGAAAACGTTACATTCTAGTTTATCACAACTAGAAGAGTTCTCCTAGGAATCATTTTATACTTTTTGGGGCCTCGGGGACTAAATCTATGAAAAATTCCACCCTGGAGTCATCTTAGTCAATTCAGAATCAATAAACATGAAACAAAGAATGAGTTTTCATTCATCGGAATAATAAAACCAAACTATGAAGGAATATTTTTGGGAATGAACCCCTTCTTTCTCAGGTTCATAAAACATATGAGAATGGAATCATCACTTGATGAGATACAATGAGTGTTTGTTACCCTCTTTGGACTTGAAAAAATGAAAAGAGGAACTCATCATTCGCAATGGGGAAATTAAGGGAATGGTAAACATTTTTTCATTTGTATTAATGGCAACTCACAATACACCTTTGAACATGGCACATGTCTGCATTTTCATTTTGAACAGTTGGGTATTCATCTTGTCCTAAAGTCGATCCACTTTCATGAGTCATTCAACTCCTTTGAGTCAATTCAAATAATGCATCGTCTTATCCTTGCATTACACCCTATACCCGTCTCATTTAAGTCAATGCTACCAAGTCATTTGTCGTGCCGTGTAATGTTCAAATGGAATCTCCTCTGCAATCAACCTCTTCAGTTTCCTTACCCTCTTTCAAAAGTTGGTCATATCTAAGTCAGTCCTATGTTTGTTTCATCACTTCAACATCATCGTTTTTTCCATGTTTTGTGTCGATGAGGGGGGAAACATCATGGCCCTCCTATGACGAGTCTATTCCTTTCGAATTCAACCCATCATCCAGGAATTAGACTTAGAAACCAAGTCAAGTACCTTGAATCTTGCATGCCTCAATGGTAGGTTTCCTCGCTTTCGACAGTAGGTCTTCATCAATGACCTTTGATTGGAAGAGTCTACTAAGTGTTCGAATCCAAGTCCTTCATTCACTCTTGGGATAATGTACTGAGATACCTTGGGAATCATTGACATCAATGGTGATCTCCCTCTCACTTGTTAATGGTCTGCATCAATGGCCAGTAATCAAGTAGTTTCTACCATGTTCGACATCAAAAAATCTATTCACGTGGTTATAATCATATCGTTTGGGGATTGGAATGAAGACCCTGAGTGGTTAGGTATTCACCTGAATATGTGCCTATCCTCAGGTTGCGACAGATGATTATTTGAAGTCATGAAATGGATCCACATTGTATGTTTCATGGTTTTGTTCAGTACTGAGTCTGGATAACATGGATCTATTTTGTATGTTCCATAGCCATGTTTATGTTTTCAGTATTATTGATCATGGATCTAAGTCTATTCTTGGTATCCACGACATATTCATCATCATGGATCTGTAGTATATTGGTCCGCAACCATGATCAAGTCAGATAAGTTGGTCAGTGGTCTTGTATTGAATGTGAAACTCATCTCTCTTTTCCTCTAATACCAGATTGACTTCTAACAAAGTATTTTACCTATCACATCCCTATAAATTCATACTTTGGGGGGAATTCTGTTGAACCTAAAATATACGCTAATGCTTCAATCCCTCGGAACACCTGGCTAAGAACTCTTTTGGACACTTTTTTCCCACTCTTAGACTTCCTGATGCATCTTTCCTTCTATGACAGAGCACCAGGAAGGGCTAGAACACCTTGCTCATTCAAAACAAGTGTTAGTGGCACCCTTTAATTCATTTCAAAGTGCGACGATGCACATACCTTCACTGTAAGGAGCACCGACAAGATTTAAAAGGAAAAAATAGAAGTTTCGAGAAGGTTCCAAGCGAAATCTCTTGTGGAGGATGATACTATATGTTAGAGAGAGCTGGTGCTTGACCTCTTAGCCCATAGGGATCATTCCCTATCCTTTTTCCAAAATATATAATCTCATTTGAACCTCCCTTGGCCTATAAAAGAAGGCTTCATGGATCATGTGAGGAGGAGACCAAGAAGAGAATCCTTATGTTGTGAGATTGAAGTATGGTATGGAGGAAAAGCTGAGAGAATGTTGTGAGAAAAGAGTTTGTATGAGTGGAGAATTTTGTGAGTGTGTCAAATACCTTATGGAGACAAAGCTATTGAAATCAAGTATTTGGTTGTAGCTTTCTCTTTTCAATTGATTTGTCACGTCCCCTCCTATCTGACAGGATGTGACTATGACACTGTTGTTGTTATCATTTAACTGGGAAATCTAGCCCCATAACATATAAAATAAAATGAATTGAAGTAAATACATACACATGCAGATGTATAATTCATTAGACAACGGAAGCAAATACATTCATTCACATTCAAACATTCAACACGTTCATGATAATTTACAAAACAAATACAGTTGTAGAGTTAAATACAAGAAATGCTTATCTTGAGAAGAAGCTTCCCCGCAACTAGCTATGTCTCTGCAAATTTTCACCCAACCATAGGCCAGTGTGCTCATCAATATCTCAGCATCACTGCCACCCCTGAGATGGGCATGCTTTCCACAAGGAACTAGGGAACAAGAGGCTTACACACAACAAGACCATACATCCACAGTCAAGCCAACACGCAGTTGGGTTTCACAGACTGTCCAGGAAATCCAATAAACAATTGGGTTTCAAAAACTATTAAGGAAACAAGACAATAACATAGGGGCTCCTTGGAATTACATAACCAAGCCAAAATTTACATCAAACACACAATCAACCAATTAACAGATGGTTTCCTTGGACTTACTCAGCCAAGCCAACCTTCTAGTCTAAACACAGTCAACCATCTAACAAATGGGTTTTCTCAGACTGTTAAGGCAAAATCCAATAACATAGGGTCCTTGGACTTACTCCACCAAGTCAACACCAGGATTCCCTTCCCAACAAAATACAATTTTTGGGTTATAGAGATACATTTGGCAACCACAACAGAAATAGAAGATGGGGAAAAACATCCCAGGATAGCAAATCATTTCAGGGAATGTCCTTGGGCTTCACAGAGGTAAAAAAGGACTCATAAAACCCCCAATTCATGGATCCGAATTGATAAAAACATCTATGGCATTACGGGAGCAAAAATGACCTCCCCAAACCCACAGATTGTGAATCTCTTCTGGCCATTCACGCAACAATAACAAAATGGATTTCCCAGCTTGGAGAAAGTGAGGAAATGGAAAAGGAACGTGAGGGAAGCTCCCAAATTTCCCATAGGGGAAAAATAGCCTCTTCCAAACCCCAAAATCATGGCCCCCTTCTTCCCATTCATCCAACAACATAGAAAATGAGTCTCGGGCATGGAGAAGTGAAGAAATCAGCAGAAAATTGTGAAGGGAAAGAGATTGTCTGCCTTCCATTGCATGAGAGAGACAAACTGTGAAAGAGAATGAGTGAGGAATGAAAGACATGGGTGAATAATGGCTTGGGCATGCATTTCCAAGCATTTACTTTCCCAAGAAGTCAAAAATACATTTTCCAAAAATAGGTGGCTTCCCAAATTCGAATTTGACTCCCATACTCTTCCCATCCCCATGAATTAACTTTCGCAACCAATTTATAAATGGTTGGGCACAAAACACAAAATGGGTAGTTGACAATTTTATGGGTTTTCTATTGACATTTGGTTTTTCCCCATTGGATCAAGGGTTTGAATATTCCCCCCTGCCTATTCCTTGTGAAAGCATGCCTCCATCTCTTTAACATTGTGCAGGCACATAGTTAGTTGTGGTATTTTTATTAATTTGCATTTTTACATGATGTCTCAAAACATATTGTACTTGGCTATCACATAAACCATAAGCATCGATTTTAATCGCGGATACATTAGACACTAAATCAATGGTGGGACTTTACCTTGAGCTCCACACTATGATCAAATAAAAATATTACATCATGTGCAATTCAATACCATGGGGTCGAAACTGGGGCACACTTTCCCCTCCCCCTTAGGGTCAAAACTGGGGTGTTACATGATTAATACAAAGGTGTTTCCCTTTCCCATATATGATTTGTGTGAATATCAATCATTTATTATTATATTCCTTGATCATTAATATAGATTTTTGATTTATTTTGTTACTCTCATTCCTTTTATTGTTTCTGATGTTTCTTTGAAGGAACAATAGATCTCATTGAGATCAGTGGAACAAAGACAAAATCTTTCAGATTTGAGGTAAAAGCACTGTTCATTCAAGTAGATCAGTTATCCAGGGAAAGGATACGTTGCTGTGACATTTTGTTCTAGATGTGTACCATACATGCTAGAGGAACAAGTAGTGTCCACACTGGTTGAAGTATTCCTACAAACATAGCTTCATTAAGCATGGTTCTCATTGTTTCTTGAATTGTCTTGTTCTTTCTCTCTACTACATTTTGATGAGGATTTTTTGGGGATGAAAATTGCCTTTTGATTCCATGAGTTTTCCAAAAATAATTGAATTCATTTGCAGTAAGCTATCCACCATTGTCACACCTTAAACATTTAATTTTGATATTTGTTTCATTCTCAAATAGTTCTTTATAGGATTTAAAATTCATAAAGGATTTTTATTTTTATTTGAGAAATTCCACCTAATTCATCCTTGCATGATCATTAATGAATAACATGAAGTAACTTTCACCATGCATGCTTTTAGTCCTTGTAAGACCACAGAGGTCAGTGTGAATTATTTCCAATGGCTGTGATGTTGTATTCTCTTTGATCTTGAAACTTGCTTTTGTTTGTTTCCCATGAAGGAAATGTATACAAACATAGTTACGAGGTTTTATGATCTTTGGTTAGTTTCTTACGAATCCATTCTTACTTATTTTTACAATATTGTCAAAGTTTAAGTGCCCCATCCTTCTATGCCACAACATACTTTCATCAATTTGACTAATGTAACATTATTCTTCATTTTCTAGAATGTATACATTGCTTGGAGTACTCACATCAGTCCGAATAAGTTTTCCTGAAATTTTCTTTCTGATTTCACACTTCTTGGAGTCAAATATGAAAATGTGCCCTTTATCACAAATTTGACTCACACTTGGGAGATTATATTTTAAGTTTTCTACTAACAAATTGTTTTTTGCTTTAACCTTATTTCTAATATCCATTGTACCTTTCCCAATTATTTTAGATGATAAATTATCTCCAAAAGTAATTTTTCCCTTTTGATCTCGTTTTAGGCTGATGAACTTGCTTGGGGTCTCCTATCATGTGCTTTGAACACCCATTATCCACATGCCATAGTTTTTTCTTTTTTGTGACACATAGAGTTATTGAACATTTTTCTTTCACATCTTCTATTCTTTTCCAAGCCTTTATTGTCTCCTTGTCTCTAGGTGTGGCTCCTTTTTCAATAGGATTCAATGGTTTACAATTTCTAGCTATATGCCCAAGTTACCACATTTGTGACATTCTTTGTCATACCTTTGTAAAGGTGCAAAGGAATTACGACTTCTGCCTTTTGGAGGAACACTAGAATTGTCTTCCTTGTAGAGAGATTTCTGATTATGTTTTTGGTTCATCCTACCATCAAATTCTTTATGCCCAAAATTGTTACAAACATAGAAATTACCCAAAAAGAGTTGCATATTTTTGTTTTTCACTGGTCTTCTTGGCATTTTATTTGTCCTCCCTTCATTTTGAAAAGAATAATATTTTTGACTATCTCCATTTTCGATTGGGTCTTTGAGTACATCAACATAACTCTTTTTGTTTCCATCTTGTATTGTGGGAGATGATTGTAACGACATCATTCCTTTGTCATAACCCAATCCAATTTTATTACTAGATGATCTTTGGCAACTTAGGATGTCATATAGGTTTTTTGAGTTGCTCACAAATTTTTATTGAAAGGATTCTTCATCAATATTCTTTCTAAGAAAGAGTAATTCAGGCTCAGATTTCTCTAATTCTTGCTCTTGTTTCTCTAATTCTTTTTTTTTTCTTGAGATGTTGTTTTAGACCGTTTTCAACCTTTTTAGCTTCTTCAAGTAACTTGATTTTTTAAGTCAACAATAATTCTTTCTGTATCATTGTTTTTCTTTTCAACCTCTATCACTTTGGTTTTTAATTATTGTACATCCTTTTATACTTCCTTAATTATTCAATAGCACTTATGATTTTTTCTTGAAGGTTTACCACTCCTTCTGATTCCTTTTCAAGGTTTTTTCTCTCTATTCCCATGAATAGAACTTTTGATTCTTCATCTTCACCAAACTCATTTGAGCAACTATCATCCATGGAGTAAAAGTTCTTGTTTTTTTTTCTTCCTATATTGCCATTTGTTATTCTTGAAGTTTTCAGGGAACTCATCATTGTCCTCATGTTTGGGATAAGGGAATTTGGAAGAAAAGTGACCAATTCCCCCACAGTTGAATCATTTTAAGGGCAATTTCCCTGTGTACTTATCTACACCTTTCTTAAGATTTTTAACAACAAGTTCTTCTTCATCATCAGAGTCTTCTGATTGAATCTTTTGTTTGAATTTCTTGCCTAATTGAGATGCCTTGAAAGTTTCTTCCTTCTTTTGAGAGTTATCTTGTCCAATCCTCATCTCATAAGCTATGAGGATCCCATATACTTAATTCATGGTAAGTTGGTTAAGGTTTTCTCTATCTTCTAGGGTTGAATTCTTAGTATTGTAACCCATTGGAAGTGATCTTAGTACTTTTTCAACTATTTCAATTTCTTCCCATTAGACTCCTAGCCCTTGAATTGCATTAACAATTCCGTCTATTCTCTCAAAGAAGTATGATATGTTCTCTTCTTCCTTCATTTTTAGACTTTCAAATTGATCTTTAAATTTCTAGAGTTTGGCCATTTTTACCTTGGTATCTCCTTCATAGATGGTCTACAACTTGTTCCAAATCTCCTTCATTGTTTTGCAATGCATTACTTTGGAAAAATTTGTTCTGTTTAATCCAGCCAAAATTGCATTAACAAATTTTTCATTGTACCCAAAAAAAATTATTCCTTCAAGATCCGTGGGAGGATATTTTGGATATATATACCTTATTTCTACAGATAACCAAACTTCAAGTCCAATAGAAAATAAATGACTTCTCATCCTAACACTCCAGAATGCATAATCCTCACCATTAAATAGTGGAACCTTGGAGGTCATTTTTCCTTATTGATCCATAGTGATAAACAATCTCTCTTTAGGTGGTTAAAGTTTAGTGAAGAGACCTTCTCTGATATCAATTGTTTGAAAATCAAGTAATACTGAGAGGGGGGTGAAATAGTATTTAGGTATTTCTTTATTTTTTTATCACCTTATTTAAAAATAGAAACAACAATAGAAACAAACCACATAATTATATCGTGGAAACCCAAAAGGGAAAACCACAAACACTTTCTATTAAAAAATTATATTTACAAGTATTTTGCAAGCACCAACTTCTTGGATGCTGCAACGCCAAAGATTTTTAGCTACAACTAAAGGATGCACCGACACCATGCTTACTAGAAACAACTAGAAGGATGCTACGACTTCCTACAGGCTTTTGTTGCCTTCCCTTACTCCTCCCAACCAACTTTAGATGATTATGTGTTCTATGTTTTTTGTACACTTTATGATTTGCAATTGGTGGGTACAGAGACACTTTACTTGAATGACTAGTGGTTTTTTTATATACCCTCAATCATGCCTATTTACCTAATACTCACAACTCTTCATCGACACCCTTAACAAATAAAACTAATTTACAATTACCTTCTCTATTAATCCTGCTAGTTTAACCATATGATTACAAAATATTCGAATTCATAATCTCGACTCAGACATGTTACCTTTCAATTTATTTTATTCTTCAATTTACAATATGTCGATATTTTCAATTCTGATTCAAACTGATTGATTCTGATTTCGAATCAAACTTACGAATACACAGTCTATTCCAACATTTATGATTCCATCATTTCGATTTTTTCAATTCTGATGTCAAACTGAACTTCGTCGATTCTGACTTATCGATTCTAATTTCAAACTATGATTCTGACTTGTTGATTCAATGTCGAACTACTCTGTTGACTTTGACTTGTTGAACTCCGTCGATTCTAAATTTATCATTTTTGATGTTAAACTATGATTCTGACTTGCTAATTCAATGTCGATCTAGACTTTGTCTACTCCGACTTGCTAATTCCAATGTCAAACTCCGACTTTAACTTCAACTCCGACTTGTCTTCGACTCTGACTCGTGACTCTAGTTCTGACTGAAAATTCATATTTTGACTTCGATTGCGACTCAACTGAAAATGGTCGACGAGCAATCGACTTCGACTGATAGTAGTTGAAAATAGGTCGACAAGAAGTCGACTATTGATTTACATAGACTTGACCATAATACAATAATTCGACACCAACCTTAGATACTTTTGACTAAATATGGTGAGGACTGAGTTGCTATCCTTTTCCTTTGTTAGTAACGAACTTCTTTGACATTAATGACAATCATACCCAATACTTAGAAGTAGCAGTTACAGTGTAGTATATGGAAATAGATACTCCCCAAATTTATGCCGCGTTGGATAACCACTTTAGAAGACCATCAATCAACAATAGTGGAAGTTGGAGGTAACATTACTAAGAAATATATTTCTATTTTGATTGATCCAGGATCTACTCATAATTATGTTTCTCCAAAAGTGGTGGAAAATTGTTCTCTTGTAAAGGTAAAGCATAATAAGTCGTGGTTAGTTCAATTAGCTACCGAAACAAAAATAAAAGTGAGTGAAGTAGTGATGGAATGCCCCATAGATTTGATTGGAATCCACACCAAAGCAAATTAAAATTTCCTACCATGACGGTCCTATGATGCTCTTATTGGCATGGACTGGTTGGAAAATATTAGATCCAAGGTAGGCTATTATGAAAAAGTTCTTGAATGCATTGATGAATAAGGAAGGAAAGATTGGTAAGAAGAATTCCCAAGCATGTTTGAGTAAGGAAAATTTTATCCTTACGATTAAGAAAGTTTTACAAGAAATGTTTTCAATTATATGCAGCTCATATATCAAATTCTCTAGAGGACAAAGCTCCAAGGATAGAATATTATCGATTGCTGCAAGAGCTCAGATATGTGTTTCTAGATGAAGTGTCGGGACTTTCGCCAAAAAGAGACATTGATTTTACAATCGATTGTGTTCCATGGGCAGCGTCAATTTCCAAATATCCTTATAGAATCAGAACACCAAAATTGGTAGAGGAAAAGATGCAACTACACGAATTAATGGACAAGAATTATATAAGAGCATGTGTGTCTCCATGGGGAGCACCGATGTTATTTTTCAAGAAGAAGGATGGGACTTTAAGGTCATGTATTGATTACAACAAGTTAAATAAAGTGGCAATCAATAATAAGTACCCATTTCCCATAATTGATTATTTGTTTGATCAAATGAAGGAAGATAAAGTGTTTTCAAAAATTGACTTGAGGTCTGGTTACCATCAAGTGAGGATAAAGGAAGAATACATTCACAAGACAACTTTCCAGACAAGATATAGCCATTATGAGTTCATGGTGGTTCCATTTGGTCTTGCCAATGCACCCACGACATTCATGTGCCACATGAATAGTGTTTTTAGCAAGTATTAGACAAGTTTGTATTAGTATTATTGGATGGTATTCTTGTTTATTCAAGGAATGGAAAAAGAGCATGAAGAACATCTAAGAATGGTGATGCAAGTTCTTAGAGAGCACTAATTTTATTAAAGTTAAGAAAGTGTAGATTGTATCAAAGAAAGGTACAATATTTGGGTCATGTTTTCTCAAAAGAAGGAGTTGTAGTGGTTCCGAAAAAGATTGAACCCATAATGGATTGTCCTACTCCAAATAATGTTACCGATGCTAGATATTTTATGGGTATTGTGGGATACTATAGAAGGTTCATTGAAGGATTCTCCAATATCGCTCGTTTGATTACATCATTGCAAAGTAAAAATGCAAAGTTTGTATGGTCTGAAAATGTGAAAGCTTTCAGTAGTTGAAGAAGTTACTTACCAACACTCATGTCTTGAAGATTGTAGATCCAAAGAAGGATTTTGTAGTATTCACAGATGCTTGCATTGAAGGATTAGGTGGAGTGCTTATGCAAGAAGGATTTGTTATTTTCCATGAGTCAATAAAATTAAAAGAGCATGAGAAAAATTATGCAACTAATGATTTATAATTAGCATCCATAGCACATGCTCTCAATATGTGGAGATATTATTTGTTGGGAAGAAGTTTTGAGCTTAGGAAATAACACATGAGATTAAAGTATTTGTTTAACCAACCAAGCTTGAATGCTAGGAAAGAAAAATGGTTGGAATTTCTATGTGAATTTGATTTTGAAATTAAGCATGTAAAAGGGAAAGAGAATAAGGTTTCAGATTCCCATAGCAGAAAATTTTACGTAGAAACATTAAGTATATGCAAATCAGATTTGAGTACTAGAGTTCTTGAATCCCAAAAGAACGATGGAAATTACCTTCAAGTTAAAGAAAATTTGCAACAGGGAAAATTAGATGAAAAAGTGTGAAGGATAATAGCTTGGAGAAGATGATATTGCTATTTATAAAGGAAGTTTGTACATTTTTAATTGTGTATATTTAAAGAAGTTAGTGATGAATGAAATTCATCAAATGCCATACTCTAGACATACATGTTAACCAAATACCATAACAACAACAAGAAAGCAATACTTTTGGCATGAAATGAAGAATGACATATCATAATACATTGCTTGGTGTCAAAGGTGCCAACAAGTCAAGGTATAACATCAACACCCAGCAAGACTATTGCAGCATTTTCCCATTCCAGAATGGAAGTGGGAGATAATTTCTATGGACTTTATAATAGGTTTTCCAATGACAGTGAGGAAGAATGATTCAATTATGGTTGTGGTGTACATGCTTCTAAAGGAAACACATTTTATTCCAGTCAAGTCCACTCATAAAACAAGTGACACAATGAATATGTTCATGAAGAAAGTATTCAGATTGCATGGGTTTCCCAAGGCAATAGTTTTAGATCAGGATGCAAAGTTCACTTCCAAATGTTGGAAAGGGTTCTTCAAGGAGTTGGGAACTCAATTGAATTTTAGTAAAACATATAATTCTCAAATATATGGTCAAACTGAGAGGGTCAATCAAGTTCTTGAAGACATGCTGAGAATGTATGTGATGGATAAACCATCCAAGTGGGAGGATTACCTATACTTGGTATAATTCACATACAATAATGGACATCAAGAATCATTGGGAATGATTCCATTTGAATAATTGTATGGAATAGGATGCAGAACTTCAATGAACTGGGACATTCCAATGAATAGGGTAGTCCTTGGGCCAGAAATGATTAAGGAAATGGAACATGAAATTGTTAAGATCAAGAAAAATTTAAAGGTTTCCCAGGAAAAATAGAAGAGTTATGTAGATTTGAAAAGAGTGCATAAGAAATTTAAAATTGGGGATCATGTTTATTTAATAGTAAAGACAAGGAAAAGTTCCCTAAAGTTGGGAAGTTGTGCAACGCTGGCACCAAGATATTGAGAGCCATTTGAATTCCTTGAGAGGATAGGACCAGTTGCATATAGGATTTCATTTCCTGTTAACATGAGAGATCATAATTTTTTCCATGTTTCTTTGTTTAAGAAGTATGTACATGATCCTAATCAAATAATTGATTGTAATGTGCTACAGGTGGAACCCAAGGGAAAGTTCCAAGTACTAGAGCCTATGTGCATCCTCAAAAAGAAAGTGGCATTTCTCTAGAACTGATACATCATACAGGTATACACATAATGAAAGCACCTTGGTCCTGATGAGACTACATGGGAGTTAGAGGATGCCATGAAAGAGGAATACCCATTTTTGTTCAATTTTTTAGAACACCGAGGATGATTTTTTTCTAAGGGGGAGGGGAATGTAATACCCTCATTTTGACCCTTAGAATGTATTATATTTATATGTAAATGGTGTGTATATGCGATGTATGATTTCATAGCACTGAGATCAATACCAAGGCCCCGTTAGTAAATGCTCAGGTTTATAGGAAAGTATTTTATATTTTGCTATCCATGTGCTAGTAAAACATGGAAATTGTAAAATCATGTAAATATTTATAATGCAATAAAAATGCCAAGGGTTGGGTATGGAAGCGACTAAAATTAGGGGGAATGTGTATCCACTAGGGAAAGGTGAGGGGTTGTGGGATTGAACCTTATGTTTCTAAATGTCATCTTGAGAACCCATCTTGACTTCATTGCTGACATTTATTTCTGTTGTAAGAAAGTAGTTCAAAAATCAGCTCATGCATTCATGGAGAATGGGAAAACTCAAAAATTTGTATGGTTGAGTATGGACATTGTTTACTTGACCCACAAGTAATTTTTACTATTGGGATTTCATTTTACATCCTCCCCATTACATTGTTGATGTTGGCCCTGGGAAAAGAAAACCAAAATAATCATCGAAAAGATGAAAATTTTGGTCGCAAGATTTTCATCACAAGACGAGGAAAAGTCACAACAGAAGGAGCCACGACAGAAGAGGAATAACTCAAGTAAAAAATAAGAGTTCGAATGATTTTGGGGAAAGAGTTAGTTAGACTAAAATATTTCTTTTATTAATAAAGCACGATTGTATTTTGGGTCGAAAGTGCATATTTTTGGATGTAACTGAATGTATTAAAATAGAAAGGCATCCCGCCAAATGAAAGTTGAGAGTCGGTCAACGATTGAATCAAGGCTTGTAAAAGAAGAAAAGATTATAAAAGAATAAACCCAAATTGTGTGTGGGTTGGTCGATCATAGAGAGAGTTGATTAGTCAGAGAATCGATACAGGATGTGTGTGGATCGATGATTCAAAGAAGAAGATAATAGAGAGAGAGAGAGAGAGAGAGAGAGAGTAAAACCACAAAGAATGAGATGAGATAAGAATGTATAGATTATAAAGAATATTTAAAGAAGATTTTGTAAGCTGAGTGTGCAAAACAAAGGTTCTAACCTACTTCTCATGCCATATGAAGAGCACCTTTGTGGTTTTTCCTAGATGGGTGTCTATGTTATTTCTTGTCTTTGTGTACCTTTGATGTTTATGTTTTTGTTGAATGCTTGTCTATCGTGAATGTGTTAATATGAATATGTCACATAGACTCTATTACAAAAATATATTAGGTTAAATATATGCTAAATTCCTTATGTTAATTACTGCAATATGTGTCAATGGATCAGTGGATAGTTATCTTGAATGAATGAATGAAAATAGAAGTATAATTCTTGGTTTCGGTTGAGAAACCTGATAGTATTTTAAGAGTTAAATCCCCAATATAACTGTAGAAACCTGGTTCTGAAAGTCCCCATAAGATATCTCAGGTGAGAGTTCATATGCATTGCAAGTGTTACCGATGGAGTCCTGCTCCATTAGGCCAATATCTTGGGTTTGTTGATGAACAATGGATATGAACCTAGGTCGACCGAAAGTATGCCAAAAAATGGTGATGTTTTTGGGACCATGAATCATTCTCACAGGGATATGTTTTGGCACCCGACGAAGCCAAAAATTCAATATTGGTTTGATTATAAAGCACTAAAATTTGCACAGGAGGAAAGCAAAGGATCATGACTGAGTCCAACTACATGGTTGGAGTGTTACCTTTACACAAACATCCATGAGATTTTATGTAGTGAATTTCCTATCATATTGCATGACTGGTTATTGAAGCTAACAACCCATAGGAAAAAATTCCAAGGAGGAGAACTAACCAAGTGGAGTCCTCGGATGATCTAGTGGCTAAAACAAACTAGAAATCCTATATCTAGGGTTGTCAACTTCTGGGTTGATAGTATTTTGGGAGGATATATCGCAGAAATTGCAGTGAATGTGATAAAGTCATACAATGAAGCAGAAAGATCATTTTTTTAAGGACTCCATGGTCAATATCTCAAATATTTGAAACTACGGATTAAGATGCTTGTGTGTGATAAAAGGGATCATGAGAATGGAGTTTGATGAGTAAATATTTATGTGCGGAAATCTGGGATATATTGTAAGAAATATTGTGAGAAGAATGGAGAGGGATAAACTGAGATGTTTTTTGGTAATAGAGAGATTGATCTAAAAAGTGGACGTCTAAGGACTAGAAGAATATTTAGGCCGGGAAAGAGAAGAAGGACCGTGAAAATAAAAGGAAGTTGTGGTACGACCGGAGGAGAGGACTACGAATTGGTGTATCACCTTGACGAAGGATATTGCAATGAAGAAGAGGAGTACTAGATTATATCTGAAGAAGCTGAAGAAGAAGAAGAACTAGATCCAGATCCATATTATGACATACTCGCAACCCCATGTACATCACCTAAGGTAAGATCTAGAAACACATCACCCAATCATTTTTCTAAACAGACTAATAGTAATAGTGGAAATATCAGTCAGGGAAGTCCTACTAGCAGAATATTTAATTCAGCAGTACCAATAGTAAATAGAATGGTTGGGAATGATAAAAAGCTACCAATAATTAATGGAAACTGGTTAGAAGAACCTAAGAAACATTGGTTTCTATGTGAATCCATATGGACCATGTGACAGGTCCAAGATGCAGCCATCAAGAAATCTCGGATGATCACAACCCTCAGAGGTCATGCGTTGGACTGGTGCATGAAATTTTCTGTGGTTCCAATGGGAATCCCGTGGAATACATTAGATAAAATATAGGTACGATTAATAGATAAGTTCAAGAATCCCAAATCCAAGTCACAGTGCATTACATAAATGAAAGAAAATAAGTAATTTCCTACAGAGTCTGTTTGGGACTTCGACCAAAGATTCAAGACCATGATGGATAAAGTAAGTTTTCAGATAATGGATGTCTAGCACAAAGAATGGTTTATTGTGATGATGTTACCACACATATGTATTCCTTTAATGCAACAAAATATCGTATCACAGAGAAAGGCTCTTGAGCTCGCCATGAGTTGGAAGCCTTGACGATAGAAGAAAATGGTGTAGACATGATGCAGATCCAATCGCAACTTTTCAACCTTACATTGAAACTTTAGGATATCAAGAAAGGAAAGGAGTTACAAGAAGAATTATAGTGTAGTTTATGCATAACTGAAGGACATCATAAATATAATTTCCCACTGTTTATGAATTATGTCACATCAGGAGCACTGAATCCAATGAATACACAAGGGATTCCTTGGTGTAGAATCTTCCAGAAAAGAGGGCATTGGTTGGAATAATTCCTATACTTACAAAAAAATCGTAAGTGCTCCAACTAGTCTATAATGTGAGTTCTATCGGTCAGTGAGACACAATGAGAAAGATTGCAGAGAATATTAGTTGTTGCAAGAGAAATCAAATGACATGTGCCTGATAAAAAAAGATAAATAGATGTAGGCTGAGTGAGATCAGGCACAATTTCCTCAGAACTAGTACCCTCAGGCTCAATATCTGAAAAAAAATAATACCCTCAACCCTAGGGGGGTGGAATTTTTAGAGGACGAGGACAAGGAGGATAATTTGGTCATGGAAGAGGCCAAGTTATATGTTATAATTGTGGACATCCTGGACACTTTTCTAGGGACTCCACAAATCCTACTACCACCTGTTCATATTGTAAATATTTTGACCAGACTGTCGAAGAATGTACTCAGTTGATTGCGAAATGGAAGGCTAGGAATGTGGGAATCATAACCCAACTCAAAATACCAATCCAAACATACAAAATATCTATGTTGAAACAAGGAAGCCAAATATTATTCTTGTAACAAGACGAGGTGTTGCGACTGGAGCAAATCAAGAAGAGCCATATGGACAACCGAGTGTGTGATTGACAACACAAAAGAAAGCACCATTAGATGTCCAAAAAGAAAAGGAGATATTCTTGGACCCTTGACATGAGTTTGTCGACAGAAATAAAGCATCAACTTCTTCTGTTGAACCAAATGAAGGACCAATATTGGAGATTCCTCAATGATTCGACCAACTATTCCAGAAGAAACAGAAAAAAATGTTAGTAAAGAAAGAATTCTTTAACATTTGTCTTGAATTAATAACAGATAAAGATGTTGTCATAGAATTAATAGCCTTAGTAGAAAAAACTCAAGTACATGTGCGACTAGAAAGAATGGTTAACCATATTGGGAAAATCTTGAAGACTAGTCATGAACTGAGAATGAATGCCCATATAGGATATTATGACATGGACTATATTATTATAAAATGATGTTAACATTCTTACTAGAAAAACATGTAGAGCATGGGAAATAAGATACTAGTATAGTCTCATGTCTAGCTCAGACTAGAAAATCAGTCGAAGGTTTTACCTATCGGTCAATTGAATCAGGTTCTTGTTGAGATAGAAGGACTTAGAACTTATGACGAATTTGAGGTGATCGAAATTGTTGATGACACGAATCTGTATCTTGTCCTTCTGGGGATCAACTGGGTCATTGATAAACAATCTATTATCAATTTCAATAAGAGGATATTCATGTTTGAAGATGAAGAACTAAGGGTGGTCGCACCGCTTGATCCTCTAGAATGCCATAGGTATGTCGAGTAGGTAAATAATGAAGGAAAATATGGATACTTGGAACATATATACAACATTACTTTTGCAATGGATGATTATGTGAATCCAACGGTTGACGAAAAACTCAGTTGCTGAAGTGTTAGTTCCTGCACATCAGATTTAGGAGAAGCTTTAGAGAATTGACAAAACTGATTGCATGAAGTGTGAATGATAATATGTGCACGAATTACAAAATTCATGCAATGTGTAGGTATCAAGGTATGTGATATACCTACTTATGAGGTTTTTCCAAACATGGAATCTTTTCTAACAAAATTTGAAGAAAAAGTAATAGAACACCAATGCATGTTAGCTCTGGACTTCGCATTGAAGGTGACACCTGCAAGATAGCGGGTCACACATAAATAATTTATCTCATAATGGCCCCAATGGCAGAGATTGATGGAAGTCCAATTTGGAGAGAAGGTGGTGTACACTAGTCAGAAATACAAAGGAATTACTAATACTGTTGAGCATATCGTGGATTATAGAGTAATATGGGAGGCATGTCTGCGACAAGAATGGGTCCACCATTTTATACACACATTAGACATGATACTAAGGAACGGGTATACATCGGTTGAGCTGTGATGGGAATAGTTGTTGTAAAGGAAAGTATCCTATGGCTAGGGTTTAAGAGGCCATCAACATACTGGGGTT
>LPNX010209326.1:425766-537346 GCA_001517045.1 Pseudotsuga menziesii | reverse complement strand
CAATGATTTGGGAAGAAGAAGGACATCACATCTTTATTAATCTTGAAAACAAGTACAAGTATACCTTCTCTTCAAGTTTGTCACCTCATGAAACCTTGATCCGGTTCTACTGCTTCTCTTCTCCAAAGAAATCAGCCTCCAAGCTCTGCAACACAAAGGGAAGACCTCTAGGGCAATGGTGTGGGCAAAGAGAGTCCCGATTCCTCCAGCATAACAATGCAGAAATTCAAGCCCCCTCTCATGGACCTCCCTACCTCTATTTATATGGGTGAAATAAGGTAGTTTCAAAGGTTGGAGAAGTTACAGCAGTTAAGGAAATTAAGTTAAATAACTTAAATAATCTCCAATTAACTTGTGTTTTAATGTTTAAATGCTAAGAGGCACATTCGTGGGTTTGCCTTAAGGAAAATCGAGAATGGACAAAAAAACGCATTTTTAGGGTATTTTTGGGAATTTTCAGACTTTGGTGTCTTCTAGAAAGTTTTAGCTAACTGAAATACCTTTCCAACGGTTCAGATATGAGGTCAAACAGAGTTACAAAACTCAAGATATGGGTCCTCCAAGACAGGTTTTTTTTTTTTCAGTGACTTTCAATGACTTTCATGAAGGGCCGTCATGCGACGGAAACATGGGAAAGTGGTCACAAGCAGAGATGTGTCATTTTAAGATATAAAATATGCCCCCTAATGTGTGAGGTTAGAGGGGAAGAAAATAGCTGAAATACATTATAAAGGAAAAACTGAGTATGGAGAGAGCAGAGAATCCAAGATCGAAAGGCTCGAACAAAGCTACCTGTAAGAGAGATAAATGTCAAAAAAACTGATCTCTAGGATATACACATCCATATAAAAATCATCACCATAAAGATGCAGGTGGATCCAACAAATGTATAACTGATGAAACTATCATGGTCGCTCAATATGCAAAAAGGCGCCATATCAAATCTAAAGGAGCCATGGCCACAAATGAACAAGGTGGATCCATGCTCAACAATCGATCATAGCCACAAAAATACAAGGTGGATCTATGTCTCAGCAAAATGTCATATAAAATGTAACAAGGTCTTACGCAACTTGGGCAATAGCAAAAGATGGCAATGCTATCGTCGGCCCAAGGTCTTCAATCCAAACCGCCCAAAAAAGGTACGAATCCTAACCATGCGAAATAAAGGAGCTGAAGTCGAACATGGAGGAAGTCGTTTGATTACCGGTCAATGATGAGAACCGTTAACAAATGCGAGGGAAACCACCATTAATGAAAATGGTCCCAAAGGTACCGAGTACATTCTAACAAGTGTGATTACAAGGACTTGAAGTCGAACACTTGAAGAATCCATCGAGTAGGAGACATTAAGGTATCCCCACTACCCAATAGCGAGGGAAATTGCCATTGAGGACAATAATTCCCAAGGTACTATCATAAAACTCTAAATCTCGTCCCTAGAGCAAGATGTGTTGCAGTCGATAGGAAGAGATCCATTGGAAGGAAGGCATTAAGGCATCCTTCATCATCCAACACGAGGTAAATCAAAGACTAATTGGATTTGGAATTGGTACTGAATTTCATGACAAGGAACACGGAAGACATGATGTAATGAACTGATACCAGGGAATGGCCGACACAAAAGGTCAAGGTAACTGTAGAATGGCCAACAAAGGTTTAATCCTTGAACAGTGAGCACGACACAAAAGTGACTTAGGCAGCTTTTGACATGAAATAAGACCAATGAAACAAATCTATAATGTAGGAAAGATTAACAGATTCCCATATAATTGGAAAAGAGACCAACTGGAGGAGTAAGAAACTCTGAATCAGGATTAGGTCAAAAGACTAGGACCCAACTGTTGATAAACTCAAAACTGGTGCTTTGTTCAAGGAAACAAGACTTGCTGCCATGATATAAAAAACATGGAAATAAACCTCCCCTTCCCCTCTTTCTTGTAAAGGTTTAACGAGTCCAAGAAAGCAAACTCGGGACCATCTTCATTTTTGGCAAGCTCGAAGAAAAGAAAGAAGAATGCTTGATAAGGAACTGATTTGTGGATTTTACGATCCTGAACTAGTACATGCTCGACGGTGTTTTCATAGTTTAGAGAGTCTGAAAACTCCAAAGAAGACTCCAGGGGGGTGCTTTTTCATACAATTTAGTCTCTTGAGGCCGAAAAAATATAAAACAAACCAAAGAAGAACTCTCTTAACTTCTGAAGAAGAAAAGGCGCACCTTTTTAGTACTTAGTCAGGAAGGGCCGAAAAAGGTTAATTTACCACCTACCCAATGCTCCTTCAAAAGCAGCATATAGCTTGAGTTTTACGAGTGTGAAGGAAGGCAAGATCACTCGGAAAGATCCATTTGATTATGAGAAATGGAGCTTACAACAATAAACTCGATGCTTTGTTATTTAGGGTTTAACAAGCATGACAAAGACATAAAGTACACTCTGAATCTTTTTCATGTTTTGGTCCAGAGCACGAAAAAGAGAAAACTAAGCTCATACCGGGGGTTCCTTTTTCGTAAGTTTAGTCCTTCAGGTCCGGAAAAGGGATAAACCTATGCCTGAGAATACTCTTCTCAATTCAGTAGAAAAGAGAGGGATCCTTTCTCGTATTATTCCACATGGTCCGAGAAAGCGATAACCTACCACCAATGTGGATTCCCATTCACATATTCTTAACGAGCCTGAATGGACAAGTTTACTCGGCAGTCAAGTCTATTTTAAGGAGTCAGACTTGTGCCTAAAGAAACTCAAAATATTTCCCGTGAAGTTTTAACGAGTCCGAAAAAGTCAACTCGCGGCCTCCTTACTGTTTTTAACGAGCTCGAAGGAGAGCAGAAAGAATGCTCTAAATACGAGGAGACGAGTGTCATCGACAGGCGAAACTAGTTCCAAGCACAAGGAACAAACCTATGCATAATGCAAGGAAAGTGAGCAAGATAAGGACACTCGGGGAACGTCTCCTCAAGGTAAAGGGTGTCAAGTTGCAATGGAAAAATGATACAAGGCTTAGCGACGATGAGAATAAAGATGAGGGATTATACAACGAGCTAAAAGTGTGGAAGCCGGGATCAGGCTCAAAAGCGCGAGTAAGGCACATGCAAATGCAATTACAAATTGAAACACAAGGCGAGGCCAGTAAATAGTTGTGAATCCAACTACAAATCCTGTCTCCAAGACACAACAACATCAGAATCATATTCAGAAGAAACGATCTAGTGCGGGTCACTTTGGTAGAAACACATGTGACTTTGCTATCTTCTATAAAAGGGAAATTCAAGGCAGAATCAACCGAAGAATATTCTATAGCACCAAGGCTCGAGGTTTTATAATCAGTAAGATCGACCTCAGAAGGAGAGCAAAAATCAACAAGGGAGATAGAGTCTGCAAGAACAAACGCAACATCATGGGAGTTGAAAAATTCAAAAGAAAAATCAAACTCATCAGGATCACTGACTTGTTGTTCAAAGGAAGAGTTAAGAGACTCAACAAGACCAACATAAGAAGAAAGTTCAGGCTTACTAGGAAAATCAGGGTTAGACTTAGTCACAACTGAACCAACATCCAAAAGAAGGTCAGACTGTATCAAAGACTCAAGGAAGACTTCATCCAAAGGAAGGAGATCATCTGAGATAGGACACATGTCTAAACTTTCAAATGGATCAACAAAGTGGAGATTAGGCCCCACAATATGTATAGGATGACTCACCTGTTCAACTGCTGGGACCAAGTCCCGAGAAGGTAAGCATGAAAACAGAGGCTGCTTATCAGTAGCAATTGAACACAAAGGACAAGAGGCCACATAGTTCACCTGTGGCGGGTTAGTGTCTACAGAAACACTGGGAACCAATAAAGGAAAGACTTGGTCTCTGGTTGGGTCAGGAGACGGATCAAGAAAATCCAACTGATCGATAGTGACAATTTCTTCGCCATGATTAAATTACATCACATGAAAGAATGTTGACACCACAGCTTGCATGGCATAGACATAATCACGTCCAAGGAGCATATTAAAGTCCAAGGGGTCTTCTATCACCATGAAGTCAACTAAGACGGTCTTCCCACCCAAAGTAACAAGTGTTTGAGCAAGAATTCCCAAGGCTATACAAGTTCTTCTATCAAACGCCAGTAACTGACTAGCAGTCGACATAAGGCTGGGAGATCCCATGCCTCACCAAGCACGAGCAGAAAAAATACTAACTGAGGCTCGTTCATCAACAATACAACGAGCAATCGTATAAGGTTCAACTTTGACCTTTATTTGGAAAGGTGCAGTGGAAGGAAGGCGCGGCTCAACTAGGCTATCCCAATCAAAGGAAGCAATCCGAGGGCTTGGTGGGGGTTGATCCGAAGCAAGTTCAGTGCCCCCTTGTTCAGTAAGTTCTGAACTGGCAGTGAAGAAAATGTGACTAGTAGACACTTCACTCTCCAAAGGAAGAGTGGGATTGATCGATACTGGAATCGATTCAACCACTTCGTGAAAATCACTCTCTGAAGGGAGAGTGGGATTGACCAAAGATGACATTGGTTCAATCACATGAGGATCACTCTCTGAAAGAAGAGTGGGATCGACCAAATCTGAGATTGGTTCAACCACTTGATCAACCAAAGGCTGAGTAGGATGTTGAGAAACCATAGGGTGTTCAGAAGAACAAAATCCATGAGTCTTGGACCATACTCTTCGCACCTCTGCGATAGCAGGGCATAGGTGAGTAAGATGATCTCCCTGGCATAACACACAAGGGAACTTAAGATGATGCTTCGAATGACCAGTTTTCTCAACTGAGTCAACATGACTAGCAGTGGCTGACTGTTTGCTCTCAACATGACCGACAGAGGATGAGAGTTTTCCCCCAACATGAACTACAGAGGCTGGGTGACTGGGTCCAACCTCACTAAGAGAGGCTGGTTGTTGAGAGACTATAGAATGTTCAAAAATGAGATGACCATGAATCCAAACTCTTCGCACCTCCGGGATAAAAGGGCATTTATAAGTAAGGTGGTCTCCCTCACAAAGCTTACAAGGAAACTTGGGCTTATGTTTTGAACGGGTAGTCTTTTCAACAGTGTCAACATGACTTACAGTGGCTGACAGTTTGTCTTCAGCATGACTTACAGAGGCTGAGAGACTGCCCCCAGCATGACTTACAAAGGACGAGAGACTGGGTCCAACATGACTTGCAGAGGTTGGACAGGCACCATCAACATGAACAACAGAGGCTGAATGGTTAGGATCAACATGCTTTGCAGTAGTTGAGTTTGTGTCCCCAGCATGAACAACAGAGGCTGGGTGGATGGATCCAACTTGAACAACAGAGGTTGGATGGGGAGGTTCAACTTGAAAACCAGAGGTTGAACGAATGTCTTCAGCATAAACAACAGATGCTGAGTGACTAGATCCGACATGACCTGGAAAGTTTGGAAGGATCCCACCATCATGATCAATAGATGCTAGATGATGAAGATCAACTTGACTTGCAGAGGTTGAATGCTTAGATCCAACATGGCCTGCAGAGGTTGGATGGGTGCCCCCAGCATGAACAACAGAGGCTGGGTGGTGAGGTTCAACTTGACTTGCAGAGGTTGAATGGGTGCCCCCTTGCTTATGTGATTTCTTCCTATTCCTCCTTCTTTTACTCCTTTTAGACTGCCGGTTACTAGTATTAGTACTTTCACCGCATGAGGTAAGAGGAGGAGAATAAACTACAGGTGAATGGGAAGCAGTGTTTTGATGCCCTTGATATAAGGAGCTTACTTGAGAAGCATCATGAACATTCAGGATAGTTGGAGTGGAAAACAACCACACCGGTAGCCCTAAGGTGAATCCAGGAAGATTCAGGGTGGCCATCAAGGGAACACCAACATTCCCCATGAGAGGAATAGTACAAGGAGTTCCCAGCATGGGGATCTCTTGGTTGGTGTTCGAAGGGGTGTCAGCCATAGTTTCAAACTAGGAGACAAAGTCTGAGGTTGATAGACAACCAAAATTACTAAATACACTCCTAAAGGCACACTAAGTACAAACAAACCACACAGCACTCACTAAAAAAATCCTAAAGCCAAACAGACAAATAGGTATAAGATATACTTTCCAGAAGAAAGTTGATAGATAGTTACTTGGCGTCCCTGTAGATGTTCTTAGGCACAAGCGGAGGAATCACCCACCGCCCTCCCACACTTTATACCGGGGTTACCTTCCAAGCCCGTCCAAGGTCAACCAGAAATAACCTTCCGGTGTACCTGTGTATGAACCCTAGATGTCAAAGAGACTAAAGGCTGCCTTAACTATATTGACAGTCTGGGGGGACAGTCATCAGCCGAACTCGTACGCATGGGCAGGGTAGCTGAGCCTGAAACTCTGTCTAGGACAGAATCCCCAGATGCGTAAAAGTCCTGAGTTACGTTTTGACAAGGATTCGGAGGGTTATCTCCTCTGTCCAAGCCTCCACGCGGCCTAGTGCTTAACTCCCATTTGAGAGGAGCTTCCCAGATACAATCAAAGTAGAAAAGGATTTGCCTAGTGATAGGCCAACTACGTCTAAAATTTTAACACTTGTGGAGAGTTGAAACTCCCTAATCCACAAGTCTAGCCTGAGCTAGTTGGTGTATGACCCTATAAAATAAAACTTGCTAGTAAATTTTTAAATTATATCGTTTATTTTAAGGGCTGTTTTTAGTCAGAGGGTAAATGGCATGAAAATTATGTGGTGTTTTGACTCAAAAGTTGAAACGAAATGACTAAGCAAAGAGATATGAAATGCAAAAAGCAAAAACTATTCTCTTTATATTTTCAAATAGAAAACTTGAAAGCCAAAAAAGAACAAATTCTTTTTATATCTTTTCAAAAACAATGATATGCCATGCAATCTAGACTAAAAACCTAATCTACATGCATATAAAGCAAACATATGTTTTTGTATTTTTCTTTTATATATGCAAAATAAAAATCAGCCTATTAACTAATGCAAGCAAATACTGTAAGCAAAGAAAATAGACAACTACTCTACACCCCAAAAGCAAACCTTAGGTTTCCCTAAAGTTAGGATATAACCTCTCTTGAAAAAAAGGCTTACAAAGGTAAACAAGCCAACAACTTTGGAATGAAGAGACTGAGCAAAAAAGACTGACATAAACAAAGGTCAAGAAGTCCTAAGTATCAATCTGAACCTACAAACAAAGGCTGCTCAGTACCTTGTCCAACAAGGTCAAGCCAAAGAAGGAGGTGGGGGGCAAGCAGCAAAAACAAGTATAGGTTCTTTTTAATTTTCTTTTATAAATGCAAAAGAAAAACTACCTACAAAGAAAAGTATGCAGATAATAAGAACAAAGCAAAAGGAACTCTACTATACAACCACCAAACAAACTCTAGAATGCCCTAAAGTCAGTATAAACCCTACTTGGAAGAAAGGCTTGCATAAGAGACAAGACAACTATTTTGGCACGGTGAACTTAACCAGCAAAAGAAGAAGGAACGCAACACCAACAAGCTTCTGAAATCAAACAAAGATCACTGACATAGGCTGACCAGAAACATAAACCAAAAATCAAACCAAGCAAAGAAGGTGGGGGAAAGATAAAAGAACAAACTCTAATGCTATAAAAGGCTTACCACATAGATAAAGAACAACTAAAAGAAGATGACACTAAATCCCTGGAGTCATGCACCTGCAAGGACCCTAAAAGACCTACCCAACACACCTTCAAACAGAAGAAAAATCACAAAAGAGGAAAAAACACTATTTAAAGGGGGATTCATGACTGTCTATAAGTGCAACCCGTGAATGACTCGCGACTGTTCAGTATAACAACCCGCGAATGCAAGCAAGTATTCGCGACTGTTCAGAAGAGCAACTCGTGAATGGGTGGAAAAATTCCCAAAAAGGTCAAAAACCACCTTAAGAAGGCAGAGGAAGTGTGCTATCAGATTTATAAAGTGTTCCTAAGTGGCAAGAAGGACCTGCAACAATGCAAAAGATTGAAATAAATCAAGAGAAACCCCAAACAGACAAGGCTATCCCTAGCGGAGTCGCCAGTTCTGTTGTAAAGGAAAGTATCCTATGGCTAGGGTTTAAGAGGCCATCAATGTACTGGGGTTGAAAGAGAGATGCACAATGTCCAGCAAGCATACATAAGCAAGTTCAGAGATGAGAAAGGTCCACACCTGATAAACTGAAGGCTGGTCCAAGCTTTCTCTTCAATCCTCTTCCTGCTCCTCTCGCTCCAAGAGACCTGCAAAACAAGTTATACCTTCCTCAAACCATTATGACCACATCTAAAGAAATTATAATCAAATAAATCTGAAATAATAGTCTGAATAACATCATCATATGATCATAAACAGAGATTCAATCACACATTGAACAATGATTTGGGAAGAAGAAGGACATCACATCTTTATTAATCTTGAAAATAAGTACAAGTATACCTTCTCTTCAAGTTTGTCACCTCATGAAACCTTGATCTGGTTCTGCTGCTTCTCTTCTCCAAAGAACTCAGCCTTCAAGCTCTGCAACACAAAGGGAACACCTCCAAGGAAAAGGTGTGGGCAAAGAGAGTCCCGACTCCTCCAGCATAACAATGCAGAAATTCAAGTCCCCTCTCATGGACCTCCCTACCTCTATTTATATGGGTGAAATAAGGTAGTTTCAAAGGTTGGAGAAGTTACAACAGTTAAGGAAATTAAGTTAAATAACTTAAATAATCTCCAATTAACTCGTGTTTTAATGTTTAAATGCTAAGAGGCACATTCGTGGGTTTGCCTTAAGGAAAATCGTGAATGGACAAAAAACGAATATTTAGGGTATTTCTGGGCATTTTCAGACTTTGGTGTTTTCTGTAAAGTTTTAGCTAACTGAAATATCTTTCCAACGGTGTAGAGATTGGGTCAAACAGAGTTACAAAACTCAAGATATGGGTCGTCCAAGATAGGTTTTTTTTCAGTGACTTTCAATGACTTTCATGAAGGGCCGTCATGCGACGGAAACATGGGAAAGTGGTCACAGGCAGAGATGTGTCATTTTGAGCTATAAGAAGTACACGATAAGAAGACTGTTGGTGAAGTGTGTATTTGCGTTGACCTAAGGAAGTTGAATGATGCCTGCCTGCACAACCCATTTCCAACCCCGTTTACAGATGAAGTATTGGAGAGTGCCAGGGATCAAGAAGTCTATTCATTTACTTATGGATTCTCTAGTTACCATTTTCATTAGAATCACAAAGGAGGATCGATGCAAGAAAACCTTTGCGACGGAGCTGGTATGTTTCCAGTATATGGTAATTCCTTTTGGACTCAAGAATACTCCTGTTATGTTTTCTAGGATAGTCGTGGCTGCTTTCAAATATTTTATTCATAAGTTTCTTGAATTATATTTTGATAACTAGATGGTGTTTGGGCTCATAAAAGATCATATCGAAAGCCTGAAAATGATGTTGGAATGATGTCTATGGTACCATATTTCCCTTAACTTAAAGAAATGCATTTTTTGTGTCCCGTTTGGAATTCTACTGGGTCATGTGGTTTGTCGTGATGGAATATTGATTTATCCTACTAAAATTGCACTCATTTTCAACCTACCACCACCCTCGACCATAAAGCATCGAAGAATGACTTTGGGACATACAGGGTACTATCGAAAATTTATCTGAGGAAATGAATAGGTGACTGCCCCTATGGAGAAATTATTGAAGAAGGATATTAAGTTTCAGTGGAGTGAAAAAATCCAAGAGAGTTTGGATGTCCTGAAGAATAAGATGGTTACAACACCCATATTAGTTTTTATGATGGAAGAAGGAGTTTCATGTACATGTCGATGCATCATCTGTCGCACTTGACGTTGTACGCATGCATCCAAGCAAAGGATCTATTGAACACTGGTCATGAACGATAATGAATGCCAAGATAAGAGATTATGACATGGACTATATTATTATAATATGGTGTTAACATTCTTACTAGACAAAAATGCAGAATATGGGAAAGAAGAGACTAGTATAGTCTCATATCCAACTCATACTAGAAAATCAGTCAAAGGTTTTACCTATCGATCGATTGACTCAGGTTCCTGTTGAGATAGAAGGACTTCACACTTATGCAGACTTTGAGGTGATCGAAATTATTGATGAAACGAATCTGAATCTGTTGATTCTCGGGATCAACTGGTTCATTTATAACCAAATTATTATTAATTTCAAGAAGAGTATATTAGCGTTTTAAGATGAAGAACTAAGGGTGGTTTCACTGCTTAATCCTCTAGAAGGCTAGAGGTATGTCGAGTAGGTAAATAATGAAGGAAAATATGGATACTTGGACCATATGTACAACATTACTTCTGCAATGGATGATTATGTGAATCCAACAACTGGAAGAAAACTCAGTTGGCAAAGTGTTAGTTCCTACACATCGAATTTAAGAGAAGCTTTAGAGAATTGGAAAAACTGATTGCATGAAGTGTCAATGATAAGATGCACAAGAATTACAAAATTCACGCAACGTGTAGGTATCTAGGTATGTGATCTACCTAATTATGAGGGTTTTCCTAACCTGGAATATTTTCTAACCGAATTTGAAGAAAAAGTAACAAAAGCCCAGGTCATGTTAACTCTGGACTTTGCATTGAAAGATACACCTGCAAGCTGGCGGGTCGCACATAAACAATTTATCTCATAATGGACCCAATGTTGGAGATTGATGGAAGTACAATTTAGAGAGAAAGTGGTGTACACTAGTAAAAAATAAAAAGGACTTACTAATCCTATCGAGCATATCACGCCATTAGGGGAATTTTGAGGTCTAAAATGGGCCTCATAAGAGATATAATAAAATATTACGAGTTAGGCATTTTGTGAGGAAGGTATATTTACAACTCATCTCTTACACTATAACCAATGCAGTTATGGTTAAGTTAAATTGAAAAGATGTCTAAAATAAAACCAATAAAAAAATCATCTTGATATGACTAAAAGTAAAGTACTTTTGAGTACATAAATTACTTTTAAATATAATATGATGAACGTACTTATAAAGTAATGTACTCATAAAATAAAATATATTAATTTTTAAATTTGAAATCTTAAGTTGCTTCTTCAATATTCAAAATATGTTTATAAACCATGTATTTATAATTTTAAATTTTAAACATAAAGTTAAATTTAAATGAATAAATTGTCATTTCTTATATATATAATAAAAATTATTTTTAAAATATAAATATAAAACTATAAATTAAAAAAAAAAAAATTAAATTTATTTTTCATCTTTTTAATACACCTTCAAAATCACGTGTAAACTCATTTTTAATAGTTTCTTGTGAAATATATTATATATCATTTTTAACGCAATAATTGATAACATCATTAAATTATTTTTAAAAAAAATGTTAATATTGGGATGAAAGAATAGTACATAAATTTCTACCATGAAAAAGTTGAGGTAATATTAAGCAAATGAGATTCTATGTAATAAACATTATTATTATATGTAATAAAAATTATAATAATATAATATCTTATTATGATATAATAGTTCATTTATAATTGTTACATTAAGATTTTATGCATGTATTTGGTTTTGTAACTTGAATACACATGTCTAATTTATGATAATATAGATGTAGGCGTTTCAAAGGTTAAAAGGTGATAGTAAAATATGAACTTTGAATAATACCTAAATTTAAAAAAAACGTATTAATATTAAAATTCAATGGAATGAGAATATATATACATATATTATAATATAATATTTTCTTTTTATAAAATAAATAAACATATATATATATATATATTTACATTTAAATTATAATTATAATAGATTCTTATATATATATAGTAAGTATTTAAAAAATAAAAACTATTAATCATCAAATTGTTTTTATTATAAGATGTTAAGTGGTTTTGATTTTAAAAAAAATTGACATATATATTTTAAATATTAAAAATGTAATTACATAATTTTAGTTTTGAATAGAGCATTTACTTTTTTTACATTGAAATATAAAAAAATAATTACATATTTAGTTTTTTGGTATTTGTAATTTATTTTATATTGAAATATAAAGAGTACTTTTCTTTCTAAGTACTTTAAGAGTACTTTAATACATTTATATTATATTAAAAAATAATCTATGGGTACTATTTCCATAATGAGTACTTTACTTACAACATTGATATAGTTAACTATGAGTTTTCACTCACCATTTACAATTTGACAAATAAACATCTTTAACTCAACCAATGCCACCTCAACTATTATAGATGATGCCATCCTCTAGAATGTGATTGGTTCTTTTAAAGTGAATTTTGATAGTACATTTTTTGTTTGAAGGCCCATTTTTTACCTCAAAATTTCCCTAATGCATTATCGAGTAACATGGGAGGCATGTCCGCGGCAGGAATGAGTCCACCATTTTATACACACATTAGACATGACACTAAGGAATTGGTATACGTCGGTTGAGCTGTGACGAGGAACAATTGAATGGGAAGAAATAGCTTCCATATTTACACATACGTTTGAATTTGTTGATGATCATCCTTTAATTGATGTTGTTCTACAAGTAATCAAGACTAATATATGTGAAGATATTCCTGTATCGATAAGGCATTTTAATTAGAGCAGCATGATAGTCCAACGCTAGATACAGTGCTATAATGTAACAAGTGAACCCGATGATGATGATCCATGTGACATAAATATTCTTGAGTATGAAGGTACTCAAGCGGTGGAAGGATTAGGTGTCTCAAACGAAAAGTTTATGAATCCGTTGAAGATTATTCTTGAGTATGAAGGTACTCTATAGAGATTCCAAAGTTTGCCAATATTGGGGATTATTGGGACAATGAAACTATCGCAAAGATTACAGACTTACTACATGAGTTTCAAGATATGTTCCACAGTACGTTTTCTAAAATGATGGGAATTATCGAAGACCTTTGTCACATACCCCAATTTTTTAAAATAATGTAAATTATTTAATTATATTCCTGAGACATTATGTTAAATTTAATGCTAAGTAGGAATTGATGATTCAGCAGAGTCAACAGAAATGGAGTGTAATTCAAAATATTTTATAATTAATAAATAAATTGTGGAGACAACAACATGGGAGAGCTGTTAAAAAGAGGTTACTGGTCAAACTGGTGGATGGAACTAGGTGGAAGGCAAAATACAAGTGGAAGCATCCTCAAACACTACCTAAGTTGCAGGTGGCAACTTCCCTATATTTGGGGTCGAGATCCCCCAAGAAAATGGGATCAGAGCAGGTGGCTCATTAAATGACAACTAACCCAAAAAGACCTAGGCAATCTTTTAAAAGTACTCAATGAAGAGAGCTAAGGCTGCTCAGATATTTTCCAGAGAGAATTCATTCAGGTGAATGTTATTCAGGAAATCTATTGAGGAAAGAGGGAAAAAAAAAGAACAGTAAGGAAATTGTTCTAAGAGGATTGCTGCAGTAACTTGATTTCATTACAGCTTTTTGGCTGAGAGAACTGACTGATAGTTCTGAGTTAATGCTGAGTTTGAAGACTGGTATCTGACTTTGCTGCACCTAGTTCCAGCCAGGGAGACCAGAGCAAGCTCGGGGGTCCTGAGGAGTCGTTGTTTGAGCGCTCTCCAGGAGTTGGTAGGGAGGAACGGCCTCCCATTGTTGTTGTTGTCCTAGTTTTAAATAGGTTCTGTTACTAAACTATCTTGCTTAATGAGTATGAATGAATGAATGTTATGTTTATATTATATGACAGAAGAGTTAGTCAGCTTAATAGCGTAAATGTTTTAGTATATTAGTGCTTCAATCTGTTGATGAAAAATAAGACCCACTGTGTTTTTCCACATCTGGGTTCACCAGACCGTAGTCCAGCACAGGGGTAGTATAAAAAAAGGATAATATGATAGTAATAAAAGAAAGAATGATGGTAAGATTACAGAGTAGTTTTACTGTGTTATTGTGCAGAGGAATTATCGTGGAATGAGAATAGTATTATCTGTATAGTTCTGGATTTTTAGTTACTCCCAGTAACCTAAAAGTTTTATAGATTTACAGTCTATTCCTTTTTAAATCTTAATGACTGTTTTATTTCAGAATTTAATGAAAGGACAAAATAGTTAGATTTCAAATTTATTCTACAGGTATCTTAGTTTTGAGTAGGATTCACGTACAAAAGAATATATATAAGTGTACTTAGGTTATCCACTTGTAACCTGTTTTATCCAGTGTTCCTAAACAGATTATCTAACTGTAGATTATAATTTTTAATAATATTGCTGAGTAAAAATACAAACTATGTAGTAAAAAGATTTAGTTTTTTTTTTAATTTATTTATTTATAATTGTTAACTGGTTATTCTTAAAAGAAATTATTATAGAATATAGAGGATGTAAGCACACAGTATATACATAATAATTAATCTTGTGCTTCATAACTAATCAAAAATATAGTTGATAATTACAGTATTTATAGTACAGATCTATAAATTATTATTAAATACAAACAAGGTAATATATTATAATATCACCAGTAAGTGGGATTTATGTGAAAGAGCTGTGCATAACAGATACAATGCTTTCTGTAAAAGAAATACAAATTAATATAAATTGCAAGCTAACAGTTATACAATAACAATACCAACATTTTCAATTAAAAGTAACTAAGTATCTAGCAGTACCAGAACAATAATATTTTGTATATCTATGCACTAGATAGACATATTATGTAATTTAAAAATACTAAGTACAAGAACAATATGAAGGGATAATTTAGATAATTTTTAACTACTACTAGGTTACTTATAAAATTTCGGTACTTAAAAGGGAATAACCTTTAGTTACTCAAAGTACTTCACTATAAGTTTAAATCAGGAAATTAGAGCCACATTCTGCTCATCTTATCATGTAAATCTATTTAACACAAATTATCTGAATAAATTTACAGTTATAATATTAAATTAAGAAAAATTTCCCAAAATCAAAGAATTACTCTTTCACAGCCACGCTCACAAAGTATGGTTATATTAACGCAGGTAAACAAAGAATTAAATAACTTGCAGTAAAACATTTTAAGCACCCGAAAACAAAGAGGCTGTTAATAACTTGTATATTTAGGTTAGGGTTTAAAACCCTGTAAGTATATAATAACAATCGAAAAATGGAATCGAGGGTTTCTAAGCCCACATTCCAAGTTATCTTTCAACTTGAGTTTTTACATAGTAAAGGCTGAGTAAAATATTACTGAAGCCACGGCTTCTACATGGTGTTTAAAAACACAGTTTTAATACACAACGACACCCAGAGCTAGAGCGCATGCAAGCAGCTCAAGGGTCCTTTATAACTAGGAGAATAAGCTAGAGTACAAGATAATAATTAAACAAAAACCCTAAAGGAAGCAGTTCATAATAGCATAACCCTTTTTGTTCCGCATGAACCAAGTAAAGAGGAACGACCATGGTTAAAAACCAGGCTTACCCGTAACCTCGAACAACCGTTGAACCCACATGCAACCAAGCAAAGGAAAGGGTCGACCTGCAACCAAAAAGAGTGCATTCAAAACTCTGTTAGAAATGATTTCATTAATCTAAAACTAAATCAAAGAAATGAATTTAGATTTGGCAGTCACCTTACCAAAATTCTGAATTAAAACGTGACTATTAGCAAACAGTGTATCAACCACGAAGGCAAGCAAGAACACCGTCTGCAGAAGGAAGAAGGAGTTAACAGCGTGGCATTTATCTCAATGCTGTCCTAGGAAACCATATCTCAGCACTGATGAAAAGGAAGGCAGTTACAGTCAAGGGTTCGAACTTCAAATACCAGGCGAAGGGATAAACCCTGAGAACATTCTCATTACCCTCGTAAACACCAGATAGAGTGGCCACAACACCTCTTAACAGGTAAAAATGCTCACGCAAGGAGAAATAGTATCTGGGGAAGCTGCTATAGAGCAGGGTAACGACAGTTCTTGGGAGCTGATACAACAGAGGAGAAGTAAAGCCCGAAGGCGACGGAAAAAATGGCGAGTTAGGGTTTGACCTCAACCTTTTATCAAACCAATGCATGGATGAGAAGTAGCCACGTTACCACGTAAAATCTTTTCTGCGTTATGGGTATTTTTTACATAGTCCAGGTTTCCAACTTTTCCAAATGTTTCCCAATCATTTAACTCATCCATAATTTCGTCATGCACGTAGTATGGAACCTATATTTTTCATGTCATAGCAAGATTTTGTTAGCAATCATCAAAGGTATGATCAAACCTATGACCCTTATGATTAGGCTATGATCATATGCAAGGTATAACCTTCACCTTTGTTTATAACTCATACTCTTACATAAGTTCTCTTACATAATACAAGTTTTCACAAAGTATTATTTTTCATAAAAAGTGATAAGGGCTTTATAAAGCATAACTTAAGAGACAATGGATAATGATATTTGTCTTAATACAAATATTTACTTGGATTATCCTACTAATTAAACAACCATAGTAAATTTATCTTTTAACCAAGTATATTTGTTCATGTAAAAGAGTTAAGGAGTCCATTATGGTAAAAGAAGATAGAGTGTAATGGTATAGATAATCCATAGATTTAAAACCTTGTAATGTGATTTAGTATTTAATATATCTTTGATTTACTAACCCATGTCTAGAGTGGTAAATACAATAACACCTCTTTATTTACAAGCTTGAAATATCTAAGATAAAGAGTTTTAGAAGTTCACCTTAGAAAAGACCTTTAACTTAAATTGTCTTAAACTTGGTTATAAGTCAAGCATCCAAATGAATGACTATTTTGGTTTTGATCATTCTACATTTTTTTAATAGAATCATTGATAACATGATTATGGGGTGGAAGTAATATACTTTTACTATTGGTTCTTTTTAAGAAGTTGTAGATTTATCCATAGTAACCTTGATATTGTAATGTTCACCTTTACGTTTTTGTCATAGTCATCTAAGCTACATTAAAACTTGCAAGAAGGATTGGCAACAAAATAAATTGATGAATATATTATCTGAATCAAATGTTCTTAAATACTAGGATTTTCCACATATGAAGATGAAACCCTTTAAGGGTTCTCAAGGTAAGGGTTAACTTTGGAAACTGAACGAATCAGTGTAATACATATAAGACTTGGTAGGACAGAATAGGTTTATTCTTTTATTGTTGGGTAGGTTAATTTTTGATAGCAGTAGATTAGTAATCACCTTCTTTATACACTTTACTATGTAAGAATACTTGTATCTTTTTTTAGGTATAAACTGCAGATTATCGTTTTCTAAACACAAACGATCTAATTCTGAAGATCTTTGACACTGACATTTAAGTTAGAGATCAGACAGTTTAGTAATGTAAAGAATTATAATTCTACATCTGCAAGGATATAAAAAAAAAGAAAAAAAGAACAGATACTAAAATTTACCTTAGTAAGCAGTGTTTTGTGTTTAGCCACTAATGTTCACTGAACTTGAATTGCAAATAAAAACTTGTAATTAAAAAGACTTTAGAATTTTAATTGCAGTAGCCAAATCCCTTTACCTGTAATCTGTAAGGAAAGAAGAAACTTTATGCATTAGCTCAAAAGCTAAGTAAGCCCAGTTTATGCATGACAGCCCCCTTATGGTCGCAAAAAGAACAAAATCAGTAAAGCTGAAAAGAACTGTTCTACTACTAATCATTGAATTTCAATAGCAGATAACTAATCAAACATTTAATGAATGCAATTATTAAAATTATATGCATTTGAAAAATTTTAAATTTTTCAGAAAATTTTGGGGTTTGACATGTGGTATCAGAGCATGGTTCAAATACTAGGCCTTAATGTGGCCCAACTAGTTTCTGCATAACAGTAAAAATAATGTACTAAATTGTATTTTGTTTCATGTAAAAGCAGAAAATTTCTTTTTCTGAATCTAACAGACAGGTATGGAGAAGCTAGGAGAATATACTGGGGAGGAGTCTCCAAACACTAAGACAAGACAGATGTCCAGAGAACCTGTGTTAGAGGAGGTAGCTGCACACTCTTCGGAACTGATGCAGACTATAAAGGATGTAAATACTGAAATGGAATCAGTCAAGAAGGACAATGAAAGGATTCTGAAAACTCAAGAGGAGTTAAATCAAATTTTGATGGAAAAATTTCAGACTGAAGGGAGAATCAAAAGATTTGAATCTGAGGAAGCTAGCCATCAGAAAGGATCTAAAAAGATGAAACTGGCGAAAACTGAAAGCAGTTCCTCATCTGAAGGATTCAGGGAACAACAAAGCTATTACTCTACTAGTGACAGTAGTGAGGCTGAGTTATATAAGAGAAAGAAAAAGTACAGGCCTTATGAAGAGATTTCCAGGGAGTTCAAAAAAATAAAACCCCCAACTTTCAATGGAGAAACTGAAAAAGGAGAAGAGGCTGAATCCTGGTTATCTGAGATGAGGAAATATTTTTAGATATACAACTATTCAAATTAGCTGAAGGAAAGAATGGCCATCTATAATCTCTCTGGGAAGGCAGATATATGGTGGGAAGATCTGAAAAGAGTCAAGGGGATCAAAGAAAAAGAGGTCACTTGGAGTACCTTTAAAAGGTACTTCAAAAAGAAATTTCTGTCCGAACAATACTATGAATAAAGGGCGAAAGAATTTTATGAGTTAAAGTTATGATCCATGACTATGAAGGACTTAAATAGTAAATTTTTAAGTCTGTTAAGGTATGTACCTTATTTAGTTGATGAGAAACCTAAAGTACAACGGTTTCTCAGCTATCTGCCATACCATATCAAGGACAGAATCGAGTATGAAAATCCTAAGACTCTGGAAGAAGCCATGAGGAAGGCAAATTTCTGTTTTGAACAGAACAAAAAGAAAGAAGGTATTTACAGCTGGAAGGCTAAAAAGAACAGCAATCAACCTGAATTCAAGAAAAAGGAGTTTGTACCCCAAAAGAATTTCAGGAATAATAAGAACATAAATCATTCTAATGGTAAGAACTTATAGGGAAACAGAAATGGTGCTTCTAATAATTCCAATAATTCCAATAACTTCAAGGGCAAGGAAGCTTCTAACAATCATGGAAATTTCACTAAGAATTTCAAACGGAAGGAGCCTGTTAAGTGCTGGGAGTGCAATGTCCCACACTATGCTTCAGTTTGCCCAAATTGGAAAAAGCCAAACCGCAATATTCATACTATACAAGATGAAATGACTATTGGAGATTTTTCAAGGAATATGCCCCAAATCAATGCAGCGTTGGAGAACCGCCAAGCTGATTATCAGACTTCCATGGTGGAAGTAGAAGGTATGGTTAACAAAACCCCTATAACCATTTTAATAGATCCAGGAGCTAGCCTTAGTTACATTTCACCTCAGATAGTAGAAAAGTGTAATCTGACTGTTGAAAAGTTTGATAACTCCTGGTTAGTTCAACTAGCCACTGGGACAAAAAGGAAGGTAATCTGTTATGTTAAGGAATGTGCTTTAGATATGAATGATTTTAAAACTACTGTTAAATTAAATGTTTTGCCACTTGGCTCGTATGACATACTTATTGGTATGGACTGGTTAGAACAGCATAAGGTAGTTTTAAACTGTTTTGATAAAACCTTTACATGTGTGAATAATAATGAACAACTTGTAACAGTTAAGGGTATTCCTAGGAAAACTGTAATCAGACAGATTTCTGCCTTACAACTCAAAAGAGCAGTTAGGAAAGGGTGTAAAGCCTATGCTGTAACTATTACAGATGAGGTAAGTAAATATGAAAAAGATAAAATAAAAATAGAGGATATTCCTGTGTTAAATGAATTTATTGATGTTTTTCCGTAGGAAATTACAGGATTACCTCCCAGGAGGGAACTGGATTTCACTATTGAGCTAGTACCAGGTGTTGTACCTAGCTTGAAAGCTCCGTATCGTATGAATATTCTGGAACTTAATGAATTAAAATCACAGTTAAAAGAATTAATAGATAAGAAGTACATTCGACCTAGTGTGTCCCCTTAGGGAGCACCAGTAATCTTTGTCAAAAAGAAAGACGGAACTATGCGACTTTGCATAGATTACCGTCAACTAAATAAAATGACAATTAAAAATAGATATCCGTTGCCCCGCATAGATGATTTGTTTGATCAGCTACGTGGAGCTACGGTGTTTTCTAAGATAGACCCGAGATCAGGATATCACCAGGTAGGAATTAAAGAAGAGGACATTTTCAAGACAGCCTTTAGAATAAGGTATGGACATTACGAATTTGTCGTAATGCCATTTGGGCTTACTAATGCCCCAGCTATCTTTATGTGTTTAATGAATAATATAATGCATAAATACTTAGATAAATTCGTTGTCGTATTTATCGATGATATTTTAATTTATTCTAAAAATGAGGCGGAACATAAGGAACACTTACATATAGTTTTACAAGAGCTGCGAGAGCAATAGCTTTTTGCGAAGTTCAGCAAGTGTGATTTCTTTAAGAATGAAATCCAGTACTTAGGTCACGTAGTGACTAAGGAAGGGATTTCAGTGGATCCTGAAAAGATTCGGGCAATCGAAGATTGGCTAGTACCAAAAGACGTAACAGATGTTAGGTCCTTCATGGGAATTACCGGTTATTACCGGAGATTCATTGAAGGCTTTTCTAAAATAGGTAATCCTATCACTTCTTTGCAAAAGAAAGGAAAGAAATTTGATTGGAATTTAAAATGTGAAGAAAACTTTAAGAAATTAAAAACTTTATTAACAACTGCGTCTATTCTAAGAATAGCAGATCCTAATAAGTATTTTGTGGTATGCACCGATGCTTGTAATGATGGTTTAGGCGGAGTGCTGACTCAGGATGGGCATGTCATTGCTTATAAGTCCAGGAAGTTAAAGATCCATGAAAATAATTATGCCACTTATGATTTAGAACTTGCTGCTGTTATTCATGCCTTAAAAATGTGGCAACACCACTTAATAGGCAGAAAGTTTACTTTAATGATTGATAATAAGGGTCTAAAATACCTTTTAGATCAGCCCAACTTAAATGCAAGGCAAGCAAGATGGTTAGCCTTCTTAAGTGAATACGATTTCGAAATTCAACACATAAAAGGAAAAGAAAATAAAGTGGATGATGCTTTGAGCAGAAATGCAAAGCTGCAATTTGCAGCAACAATTAGCACTTACGCATCTGATTTAAATGAACGGCTGACTGAAGGGATAAAATTGGATGAAATTTATCAAAAATTTCAGGTTACAGCTAAAGAAGAACCTACGGAAAGTTTAATAAAAGGTTATAGTCTAAATAAAGATGGATTTTTATTGTTTAGAGATAGACTGTATGTGCCTAATGTGCCTAAGGTTAAATTTCTGATTCTGGATGAAGTTCATAAAACCCCTTACTCCGGGCATCCAGGCTACCAGAAGACGGTCACTATGTTAAGAAAAGATTATTTCTGGCCTAATATGAAATCTGAAGTAACTGAGTATATAGCTAGATGTTTGGACTGTCAACAAGTGAAAATAGAACATCAACATCCAGCTGGTTTACTGCAACCTTTGCCTATTCCTAGTTGGAAATGGGAAATAATCAGCTTAGATTTTATTACTGGATTACCTAGAAATCAAAACCAGAATGATTCAATTATGGTGGTAGTAGATAAATTAAGTAAAGCAGCACATTTTATTCCTGTTAAAACCACTTACAAGGCTGCAAACATAGCTGACATATTTCTAAAGCAAATTTTTCGGCTACATGGTGTACCGAAGGTTATTATTTCAGATAGAGATCCTAAATTTACAGGGAATTTCTGGAAATCCTTGTTTAAGGGATTAAACACAACACTGAATTTCAGCACCTCTTTCCATCCTCAGACGGACGGACAGACTGAAAGAGTGAATCAGGTGCTGGAAGATCTGTTAAGAATGTACATTAAGGATCATCCAGGTAAGTGGGAGGATTACTTGCATTTAACAGAATTTGCATACAATAACAACTATCAATCATCAGCTAAGTTCAGTCCTTTTGAAATTCTGTATGGGCGTAAATGTAACACTCCTATCTCCTGGAATAATCCAGTAGATAGATTAGTGTTGGGACCCGAATTATTAAAATAAATGGAACATTTTGTGAAACAAGTGCAGGAGAATTTGAAGGTTGCCCAGGATCGGCAAAAGAGCCAAGCAGATTTGAAAAGAACTCCTAAAGATTTCCAGGTGGGTGAGCACGTGTTCATAAAGGTAAGACCAAAGAAGAGCTCCCTAAGACTGGGGAGTTGTGCAAAATTAGCACCACGTTACTGTGGCCCGTTTGAAATTTTATCTAGAATTGGTCAAGTTGCATATCAGCTAGCGTTACCACCTAACTTAAAAGTGCACAATGTTTTCCATATTTTTGTTCTGAAAAAGTATGTTCATGATGCTACTCATGTGATTGATTGGAATGTTGTACAGGAGGAACCAGAAGGAGAAGTTCTGGTGGAACCGGACTGTATCCTCGGGAGGAGGGAAATTACTCTACGGAACCACAAAATTGGATAGCTGAAGGTGCAATGGAAGCACCTTAGTCCTGAAGAAGCTACCTGGGAACTGGAAAGTAAGATGCGGGAAGCATACCCGAATCTGTTCCAGGAGGTTGCAGAGGATGAGGAATAAGTAACATCGAGGACGATGTTACATTTTTAAGGGGGTGTGTATGTCACATACCCCAATTTTGTAAAATAATGTAAATTCTTTAATTGTATTCCTGAGACATTATGTTAAATTTAATGCTAAGTAGGAATTGATGACTCAACAGAAATGGAGTGCAATTCAGAATATTTTATTATTAATAAATAAATTGTGGAGACAACAGCATGGGAGAGCTGTTAAAAAGAGGTTACAGGTCAAACTGGTGGATGGAACTAGGTGGAAGGAAAAATACAAGTGGCAGCATCCTCAAACACTTCCTAAGTTGCAGGTGGCAACTTCCCTATATTTGGGGTTATGATCCCCCAAGAAAGTGGGATCAGAGCAAGTGGCTCATTAAATGACAACTAACCCAAAAAGACCTAGGCAATCTTTTAAAAGTACTCAATGAAAAGAGCTAAGGCTGCTCAGATATTTTCCAGAGAGAATTCATTCAGGTGAATGTTATTCAGGAAATCCATTGAGGAAAGAGGGAAAAAAAAAGAACAGTAAGAAAGTTGTTCTAAGAGGATTGCTGCAGTAATTTGATTTCATTACAACTTTTTGGCTGAGAGAACTGACTGATAGTTCTGAGTTAATGCTGAGTTTGAAGACTGGTATCTGACTTTGCTGCACCTAGTTCCAGCCAGAGAGACCAGAGCAATCTCGGGGGTCCTGAGGAGTCGCTGTTTGAGCGCTCTCCAGGAGTTGGTAGGGAGGAACGGCCTCCCATTGTTGTTGTTGTCCCAGTTTTAAACAGGTTCTGTTACTAAACTATGTTGCTTAATGAGTATGAATGAATGAATGTTATGTTTATATTATATGACAAAAGAGTTAGTCAGCTTAATAGCGTAAATGTTTCAGTATATCAGTGCTTCAATCCGTTGATGAAAAATAAGACCCACTGTGTTTTTCCACATTTGGGTTCACCAGACTGTACTCCAGCACAGGGGTAGTATAAAAAAAATGATAATATGATAGTAATAAAAGAAAGAATGATGGTAAGATTACAGAGTAGTTTTACTGTGTTATTTTGCAGAGGAATTATCGTGAAATGAGAATAGTATTATCTGTACAGTTCTGGATTTTTAGTTACTCCCAGTAACCTAAGAGTTTTATAGATTTACAGTATATTCCTTTTAAAATCTTAATGACTGTTTTATTTTAGAATTTAATGAAAGGACAAAATAGTTAGATTTCAAATTTATTCTACAGGTATCTTAGTTTTGAGTAGGATTCACATACAAAAGAATATATATATAAGTGTACTTAGGTTATCCACTTGTAACCTGTTTTATCCAGTGTTCCTAAACAGATTATGTAACTGTAGATTATAATTTTTAATAATATTGCTGAGTAAAAATACAAACTGTGTAGTAAAAAGATTTAGTTTTTTTTTTATAAATTTATTTCTTTATAATTGTTAACTGGTTATTCTTAAAAGAAACTATTATAGAATATAGAGCATGTAAGCACACACTATATACATAATAATTAATCTTGTGCTTCATAACTAATCAAAAATATAGTTGATAATTACAGTATTTATAGTACAGATCTATAAATTATTATTAAATACAAACAAGGTAATATATTATAATATCACTAGTAAGTGGGATTTATGTGAAAGAGCTGTGCATAACAGATACAATGCTTTCTGTAAAAGAAATACAAATTAATATAAATTGCAAGCTAACAGTAATACAATAACAATACCAACATTTTCAATTAAAAGTAACTAAGTATCTAGGAGTACCAGAACAATAATATTCTGTATATCTATGCACTAGATAGACATATTATGTAATTTAAAAATACTAAGTACAAGAACAATATGAAGGGATAATTTAGATAATTTTTAAGTACTACTAGGTTACTTATAAAATTTCCGTACTTAAAAGGGAGTAACCTTTAGTTACTCAAAGTACTTCACTATAAGTTTAAATCAAGAAATTAGAGCCACAGTCTGCTCATCTTATCAAGTAAATCTATTTAACACAAATTATCTGAATAAATTTACAGTTATAATATTAAATTAAGAAAAGTTTCCCAAAATCAAAGAATTACTCTTTCACAACCACGCTCACAGAGTATGGTTATATTAACGCAGGTAAACAAAGAATTAAATAACTTGCAGTAAAACATTTTAAGCACCCCAAAAACAAAGAGGCTGTTAATAACTCGTATATTTAGGTTAGGGTTTAAAACCCTGTAAGTATATAATAACAATCGAAAAATGGAATCGAGGGTTTCTAATCCCACATTCCAAGTTATATTTCAACTTGAGTTTTTACATAGTAAAGGCTGAGTAAAAGATTACTGAAGCCACGTTTTCTACATGGTGTTTAAAAAAACAGTTTTAATACACAACGACAGCCAGAGCTAGAGCGCATGCAAGCAGCTCAAGGGTTCTTTATAACTAGGAGAATAAGCTACAGTACAAGATAATAATTAAACAAAAACCCTAAAGGAAGCAGTTCACAATAGCATAACCCTTTTTGTTCCACATGAACCAAGTAAAGAGGAACGGCCATGGTTAAAAACCAGGCTTACCCGTAACCTCGAACAACCGTTGAACCCACACGCAGCCAAGCAAAGGAAGGGGTCGACCTGCAACCAAAAAGAGTGCATTCAAAACTCTGTTAGAAATGATTTCATTAATCTAAAACTAAATCAACGAAATGAATTTAGATTTGGCAGTCACCTTACCAAAATTTTGAAGTAAAACGTGACTATCAGCAAACAGTGTATCAACCACGAAGGTAAGCAATAACACCGTCTGCAGAAGGAAGAAGGAGTTAACAGCGTGGCATTTATCTCAATGTTGTCCCGGGAAACCATATCTCAGCACTCATGAAAAGGAAGGCAGTTACAGTCAAGGGTTCGAACTTTAAATACCAGGTGAAGGGATGAACCCTAAGAACATTCTCATTTCCCACGTAAACACCAAATAGAGTGGCCACAACACCTCTTAACAGGTAAAAACGCTCACGCAAGGAGAAACAGTATCTGGGGAAGCTGCTATAGAGCAGGGTAACGGCAGTGCTTGGGAGCTGATACAGCAGAGGAGAAGTAAAGCCCGAAGGCGACGGGAAAAATGGCGAGTTAGGGTTTGACCTCGGCCTTTTATCAAACCAATGCATGGATGAGAAGTAGCCACGTTACCACGTAAAATATTTTCTGCGTTATGGGTATTTTTTACATAGTCCAGGTTTCCAACTTTTCCAAATGTTTCCCAATCATTTAACTCATCCATAATTTCGTCATGCACGTAGTATGGAACCTATATTTTTCATGTCATAGCAATATTTTTTTAGCAATCATCAAAGGTATGATCAAACCTATGACCCTTATGATTAGGCTATGATCATATGCAAGGTATAACCTTCACCTTTGTTTATAACTCATACTCTTACATAAGTTCTCTTACATAATACAAGTTTTCACAAAGTATTATTTTTCATTAAAAGTGATAAGGGCTTTATAAAGCATAACTTAAGAGACAATGGATAATGATATTTGTCTTAATACAAATATCTACTTGGATTATCCTACTAATTAAACAACCATAGTAAATTTATCTTTTAACCAAGTATATTTGTTCATGCAAAAGAGTTAAGGAGGCCATTATGGTAAAAGAAGATAGAGTGTAATGGTATAGATAATCCATAGATTTAAAACCTTGTAATGTGATTTAGTATTTAATATATCTTTGATTTACTAACCCATGTCTAGAGTGGTAAATACAATAACACCACTTTATTTACAAGCTTGAAATATCTAAGATAAAGGGTTTTAGAAGTTCACCTTAGAAAAGACCTTTAACTTAAATTGTCTTAAACTTGGTTATAAGTCAAGCATCCAAATGAATGACTATTTTGGTTTTGATCATTCTACATTTTTTTAATAGAATCATTGATAACATGATTATGGGGTGGAAGTAATATACTTTTACTATTGGGTCTTTTTAAGAAGTTGTAGATTTATCCATAGTAACCTTGATATTGTAATGTTCACCTTTACGTTTTTGTCATAGTCATCTAAGCTAGATAAAAACTTGCAAGAAGGATTGGCAACAAAATAAATTGATGAATATATTATCTGAATCAAATTGTCTTAAATACTAGGATTTTTCACATATGAAGATGAAACCCTTTAAGGGTTCTCAAGGTAAGGGTTAACTTTGGAAACTGAACGAATCAGTGTAATACATATAAGACCTGGTAGGACAGAATAGGTTTATTCTTTTATTATTGGGTAGGTTAATTTTTGATAGCAGTAGATTAGTAATCACCTTCTTTATACACTTTACTAAGTAAGAATATTTGTATCTTTTTTTAGGTATAAACTGCAGATTATCGTTTTCTAAACACAAACGATCTATTTCTAAAGATCTTTGACACTGACATTTAAGTTAGAGATCAGACAGTTCAGTAATGTAAAGAACTATAATTCTACATCTGCAAGGATATAAAAAAAGAAAAAAAGAACAGATACTGAAATTTACCTCAGTAAGCAATGTTTTGTGTTTAGCCACTAATGTTCACTGAACTTGAATTGCAAATAAAAACTTGTAATTAAAAAGACTTTAGAATTTTAATTGCAGCAGCCAAATCTCTTTACCTGTAGTCTGTAAGGAAAGAAGAAACTTGCTGCATTAGCTCGAAAGCTAAGTAAGCCCAGTTTATGCATGACAGTCCCCTTATGGTCGCAAAAAGAACAAAATCAGTAAAGCTGAAAAGAACTGTTCTACTACTAATCATAATTAATAATCATTGAATTTCAATAACAGATAACTAACCAAACATTTAATGATTGCAATTATTAAAATTATATGCATTTGAAAAATTTTAAATTTTTCGGAAAATTTTGGGTTTTGACAACCTTGGAGAAATGAAGATTCCATTGAAGCTCGATGAAAAACCTATTAAGCAATGACTCTATTGACTCAATCTGAGGTACAAAGAAAAGGGTAAGACACAGTTACACAGAATGTTAAATGCGGGTATCATAGAACCTGTTGAAGAATCTGAGTGGATCATCCCAATGGTAGTACAAGATAAGAAGACTATTGGTGAAGTGTGTATTTGCATCGACCTAAGGAAGTTGAATGATTTCTTCCTACACGACCCATTTACGACCCCATTTAAAAATGAATTATTGGGGAGTGTCAGGGGTCAAGAAGTCTATTCATTTACTTATGGATTCTATGGTTACCATCAGATCATAATTACAAAGGAGGATCGATGCAAGACAACCTTTGCGATGGAGTGGGGATGTTTCCAGTATACTGTAATGCCTTTTGGACTCAAGAATACTCCTGCTATATTTTCTAGGATAGTTGTGGATTCTTTCAAATATTTTATTCATAAGTTTAGTGAAGTCTATTTTGATGACTAGATGGTATTTGGGCTCATAAAAGATAATATCAAAAGCCTCAAAATAATGCTGGAATGATGTTGACGGTACCAGATTTTCCTTAACTTAAATAAATGCATTTTTTGTGCCCCATTTGGAATTATACTGGGTCATGTGGTTTGTCATGATGGAATCTTGGTGTATCCTTCTAAAATTATGATCATTTTCTACCTACCACCATCCTCGACCATAAAGCAACTAAGAATGACTTTGGGACATACAGGGTACTATCATAAATTTATCAGAGGATACGCAGAGGTGACTTCCCCTATGGAGAAATTATTGAAGAAGGATATTAAGTTTCAGTGGAGTGAAGAATTCCAAGAGAGTTTGGATGTCCTGAAGAATAAGATGGTTACAACACCCATATTAGTTTTCCCATACTAGAAGAAAGAGTTTCATGTACCTGTCAATGCATCGTCTGTCACACTTGATGTTGTACTCATGCATCCTGGTGAAGGATCTATTGATAATCCTATTTCCTTTGCTAGCAAAAAATTATCAACAACAGAGAAGAACTATACCATGATTGCAAGAGAAGGCTTAGCTATGGTATATGCACTTCAAAATTTTCAACACTATTTACTGGGTGGACATTTCAAGCTGTGCATAGATAATTCTGTGTTGAAATACCTGGTCAATAAGCCAGTGTTGGGGGGGAATATATGTCGATGGCTTCTCCTCTTCCAAGAATTTGAATTTGATGTCATTGTTAAACCAGGTCAACTAAATTAAGGACCAGACCATCTGTCGAGGCTAGAAAGCGGAGAAGAACCTGGTACTCTCGACGATAGTCTTCATGATGCGCAACTATTTATGGTCAAGATGTTTGATGATCATTATAGAGATATTATACAATTATTGAGTAGGTGATATGCACCAGATAGATTCAGTACAACGCAGAAGAAACAGTTAGTTGTAAGAGCTGTAGATTTATAGTTAATCGTTGGATAGTTATACAAAATGGGACCAAATGAAATCCTTCGTCTATGTGTTTTGGAGCATGAACTACCAATGATATTGAATGAAGCGCATGTTGGTATTGCAGGAGGCCATTATTCCAGAAAATACACAGTGCATAATATTTTACAAGTAGGATTGTGGTGGCCCAACCTACATGCATACGCCAGAGAGTACTATTGCAACTATGATATCTTCCAAAGAACTCGAAATCCTTCGCAACGAGATAAAATGTCGCTAGTACCACATATAACTTTACAACCATTTGATAAATGGGTTGTTTATTTTGTTGGACCTATCAACCTACTAAGAAAACTAACAAGTTCCTGATACATTATCACTGAGATGGATTACTTCACTAGATGTGTCAAAGCAACACTAGTAAAGGATTGTACTGCTGTGAGTGCTGCCATATTTTTGTTTGACAATGTTGTGACCCGATTTGGATTCTCAAAGATTTTGATAAGTGATCAGGGAACACACTTTGTGAATCAGTTGATCAACAGATTAACTGAAGTATTCTAGATTCAACACCGGAATACGAGACTGTATCATCCACATGTGAATGGTGTTGTCGAGGAATTTAACAAAGTCCTGGAGAATGCATTGACAAGGATCTGTAATGCTCAAAGAGATGATTGGGGTCAGAAAATACCTATGGTACTATGGCCATATCACACCACCTGTAAAAATTTGATAGGAAAAAATACATTCAGAATGGTTTATGGACAAGATACTTTCACGCCAATGGAATATACTATACCCAGTCTCAGGATAGTTGCGATAATGGAGATGATCGAGGTAGGTGTTGTAGAATAAATACTGTCGCAGATGGTTTAGTTGGAGGACGAGATATTTTTCACAAGTTATCATCAGAATGTCAAGAAGGTGTGACATAAATATTGGCACGATTGGAACATTAAGAACAAGCAATTTCATACTGGAGATCTTGTTATCCTATATGACAGTAAGTTTTTGAAGCATATTGACAAGATTAGAACACAATGGCTGGGACCATATATTGTCATTCAGATCATTGAAGGAGAATAGTACAACTGCATAACTTAGATGGTACAACATTCAAGGGAATGGTGAATGGAAGTCCGCTCAAGTATTATTAGGATAGTCACAATTTGGTTGACTGAGAGTTGAAAAAAAAGAAAAAAATTTCGTAAATTTTAAGTTTATGAGTGTTTGGTTGCAGACTTTCTATTTGTCATAGAAGAAGAAAAAATGTCGCAGAATTTATGTCCGTCGTGGAAAAATAAAAGTGTCGTAGACTATCTATTTGGAACCGAAAAACAAGAGGTATCACAGACTCTTTATCTGTCGCAAGTAAAGAATTATTGTCGCAGGCTCTATGCCTGTCACAAGAAAAGAATTTATGTCATGCAATGAAGTTTATTTGCAAGTGACAATTGGCTGGTAGTTAATGTGAGGATGTGGGAGATTTTGGTTGTGTTATTTTTTGCCACTTCCACCATTAATGCATAATAAATACCATTGAAGTGATAGGTGAAGTGATGGTTTGATTGGTGGTTTTTTTGTAATGATTAGAAATATTTTTCCATGTGACAAAAATAACTGCCACCTTTCCATTTATTGCAATCTTGTGTGAACAAACGATTGAGTAAATTGTTGGGGCTCGGACCTTAAAGGTCCTTAATTTTGGAAATTCCGTGGTTTTGGTGCTAAGCTTGTAAGCGGAGTTGCGGTCCAAAATAGTCTTAGGGGTTTCGGGGTTGGGTCAAAGCCCCTCTTTTTGTAAATGACCCATGGTTTAAGCCCATGGTATTGTAATAGTGCACTTGTATAAATAGGCACTTATGTAGAGGAGTCAGGTACGATTTTTATGATGATAATTTGATGCGAAGAAGCTAAGGTCTATTTTAGGGTTTAAGGTTAAGTCCCAGCTGAGTGCGTGGACGACCTCTGCAGCTGAGTGCGTAGACGGTTTTTGTAAGAAAGGTTCTGCAGCTAAGTGCGCAGTTTTGGGTGATTGAGAAGATCTAAAGTTGAGTGCGCAGATCAGAACTGTGTTGTTTGTAAAGTGTTGAATATAAACGCAGTTCTGTGGACATAGCCCCTACACTGGGGGTGAACCACGTATATCTTGTGTTGTGGTGGTTCTTTTATTTTGTTCCTGTTATGTTTTATGCATTTGATAAGTAGATGAATGATAAAGTAATATAAATTGCTAAGTATTAACTTCGATGTGAATTCCCAGTTAAGGGTTAAGCAAAAAACTGTCTTTTATCTAACTGCGAAGCTATTTAAGTGAATTTCGAAGCTTTGCATTGCATAATTGTTCTTTGTTAAGACTAAAGGTACAGTAATATCCCTCTTTTGCTTGCAGAAACCTGATTCTACGGCACCCCATAGCTGTTTCAGGTGAGACTGCAACCTGTTCACAGGTTGTTGCTGAAAGGGCCAACACTGTGGGTCTGTTTGTTGGTGTGAGATAAAAGTATAAGAACCTGGGTCTGCCCTAAGCACCAACAAATTGGTTCCGTTGCTGGTTGAACCAGTATCTACTTCAAGAGGGATCTACGTCATATCGGGAGGGATATGTTTTGGAGGCCCTCAGTAAAAGAAATCAGTAACTAGATTGAAGATACTTATCTGAAATTTGCTGAACAAGAAAATAAAGATCCTCGTCGTAGATCAGACAACTTCTTGCAAAGGTACGTTTTTTTTGATATTTATGAAATTTTCTTTGGTAGTATCCACATCGAATTGCACCAGTGGTTATCCAGGGTGATAGAAAGAAAGACAAACTTCAAAGAAGATTAGTCTCCTGACTAGACCCCAGAAAGAATTAAGATGTTGAAAAGTGTGAACAACGCGGTATCAAGAGTTGTTGACTTCTGGATAACGCGAACCCTTGAAGCATTTGTGACAGAGTTCGCCATCGATACACATACTTCTTTCAGTGAAGTAGAAAGACAGTTTTTCAAAGGACCAAGGGGTAAGTACCTGAATTCATTAAGTTTGAAAATTAAAATGCTCTTGGCTGAGAAAGGCATATTGCTTATCCAATCAGATTGCTAGATTTATTGATACTAACCTATGTTTGAAAGCGAAAGTGACTTCGACGAACAAAGTGGTTTGCTTCACAATGGTAAAAGATACAAGAGAACTCTTGGATCCTATACCCTAGGATAGAATACCGATTATACCTCATTAAGCCCAGAAGAGTCTGAATCTGAAGAAACCCCTTTTGTTAGAAACCCTCCTATAACTCCACAGTGCAGATCTGTTATCCCTAAGAACCCGTCGCAGTCTGAAAGTAACCCTAGCCTGAGTAGTCCTGTCATAGGTCAGTCTACCTCAGTAAGTTCCCTTCCTCCTGTTACCAGTCTCCCTCCTCCTCCCCCTCCTCCCCCCACTCGATTCACTATGGCCCATATGAAGGATGATATCAAGCTCCCAATTTTTAAAGGAACTGGATCAGAGGATCTAGAGCAGTTTTGGTTCTTATGCGAAGCTGTTTGGACTGCTAAGAATATCATGGATCAAAATACAAGAAGAGTGCAGCTGGTTACCTCTTTCAGAGACCAAGCTTTGACCTGGTTTATGAAGTTTTCCAGTACTCAAAACTATTCCTTGGCTGATATTAAAAAAGCAATGATCAAAGAATTCAAGAAGCCAAAATCAGAGTCATAGTGTATAACTGAACTGAAAGAAATTCAGCAGAAGCGAGGTGAATCAGTTTGGGACTTTGATCAGAGGTTCAAGGTTCTATTGGATCAAGTTAGTTTTACTATTGGACCATAACAGCATAAAGAATGGTTCATTGCAGCACTATTGTCTCATATCAGGACTCCACTTATGCAACAGAAGGTTGCTGATCAGCAAGAGGCGTTGGAAATTGCTATGAAACTTGAAACGACTCCTGTTGGAGATAATTCTGGAATAGCCCAAATACAGGCACAGTTAGCAGAAATGGCTTTGGAGCTTTGCAACATGAAAAAAGGGAAATCTATTCGTGAAGAGGTGTGGTGTACATGATGTAATACAGAAGGTCATGACAAAGAACAATGTCCTACATTAAGAAATTATTTGAATACCGGTGCACCGAACCCATTTAACTCTAATGTCCTATATTGTGAGATTTGTAGAACAAATGGCTAGCATCAACCTGAAGATTACTATCTGCTGCAGAGATATGTTCAAGTACCTAAGAATCCCTACTGCAAGTTTTGTAAGTCAGTTGGACACAATGAAGACGAATGTCGCAGCTTTGACCTCATGAGAGAGCGAACCTATGATGCTTATAGGGTACAACCCGATGCACAAGGCAATGATGGATATGGTTACCATGGTAGTACATCAGGTTGAGGTAATTTCATAGGTCATGGTCGTGGTGGTATGCCTGGAAGAGGTCGAGGCCAGGTTATTTGCTATAACTGTAACCAGGCAGGACATGTAGCTAGAGACTATCAGAACCCAACTACGACATGTCGATATTGCAGAGCAGTAGATCATGTGATTGAGCAATGTCCACAGTTGATAGCCAAGATACAAGAAAAAAATGGCCCTCCTACTCAGAATATTCAGATGATTGCTATAGAGAAAAGACCTGTCCTAGCCATTAACGTTGTTACAAGGGGTGGAGCTACGACGCAAGTGCAGAGTAAGGGGAAACAGCCTGACGAGGCTTGGGTCCATAAGACCCCAGAGAAAATTCCAGCCTTCGATGTTGGAAGAGAAAAAGGAACATTTATGGAAGCTAAAAAATACTTTGCTGATCCGAGAACATCAGTAGCAACTACGCAACAACATCACCAGCAGTCACAGTTCCAAGAAGCTTCGCCGGATCAAGTAAGTACACTAACATCATTTTTACAGAGTTGTATGAAGCTATTAAGAAATCAGAATGCTTTGAATGAGTTACAAAAAGTTATCGCGTCTTTTGAACCTTAGCGAAGCTCTGATAGAGGAAAAATTGTTAATAGAGTTAGAAGGACTCGAAGAGAAATGAGATTGCATACTCAGATAGGAGATTATGACATGACTGATATCATTTTAGACCTGGGCTCAGAAGTGAATGTCCTAACTAAGCATACATGGGAACAAATGGGAAAGCCTATGCTTGAATGGTCCCCTATACAGTTGAGATTAGCCAATCAGCAAAAGATTGTGCCCTTGGGAAGATTCCCCAGTGTACCAGTGGATATTGATGGAGTCAGTACCTTAGCATATTTTGAAGTCATTGAAATAATTGATGATAGCAACCCCTATCCATCCTTGCTTGGAATTGAATGGGCAATAGACAATTATGCAGTAATCAACCTTAAGAATAGACAGATGACTTTTGAAGGAAAAGGCTTGAGAGTCATAGTACCATTGGACCCTTCTCAAGGAGAAAGGTACACAGAGCCAGTCAGAGATGAAGATCAGGATGTTTTGGATCATATCTACAACATCACAGCTAAAGAAGAATACTATGTTAACCCTATTGTTGAAGGTATAATGGATTGGTAGTGTGACAGTTCTTGCATGACTGATTCAGACGAAGGCTTAGAGAATTGGCAGAATAGACTTTATGAGCTACATGGACATTGATATGCTAGAATTACCAAGTCTCTCAGATGGGTTGTCTCACAGACAAGAGTATTACCTACTTTTGATGGCTTGACAGACCCAGAAGATTTTATTGTACAATTCTCAGAGAAAGTACCAGATTCATAGAAAATGGAGACTATAGATTCAATATCCAAAGCCACAGTTGCCAGTTGGTGGAGTGGTCATAAAAAGTATATTCATAGTTGGGGATCTTGTCAAAATTTTCTTCGCCTGAGATTCATGGATCAACCTCAGGACGTGCGAAGCAGAATTAATGGTAAGACTATCCCTCAGGAACATTTGGAGCAGTGTTATGAAGCATGGAAGCATGTACCTTGTGAAGAATGGGTACATAGGCTTGTACACACTCTAGAATCTGTAGCAAAGAACTGGTATGCGGAGGTGGAGCTTCGCCATGGTACTGTAAGTTGGGTTAGTCTTGTTGATAGTTTTCTGCTCACATTTTCTATTAATGAGGTTTTCCCTGCTTTGGACGCAGCTATTAGGATGATCCATACTAAGGTGTTTGATGATAAAGAAATAGCGGAGTACCAACCTGATTGGAAGGACCAAGAAGCTACTGCAGTAGAATGCTATAACCTCTCCATTGATGAATATGATGACCCTCGCAACATTAATATTCCTGAGTCAGAAGGACATTGCAAAGTACATGGACCAGCAGTCAAATCACCTTAAATAACTCAGCCCTTGAAGACAAGGAAAGTAAACATTGGATCAGAAGAAATTCCTAAGTACGCTACCATTGGAGATTATTGGGACGAAGAAATGGTAAGCAAAGTGACTGAACTTCTCCATGAACATCAGGACTTATTTCTGATTAAGTTCTCAGAAATGAAAGGTATCCTTGGTGATATAGGAGTGATAAAAATCCCTTTGAAAGCTGATGCGAAGCCTGTGAAGCAGCGCCCTTATAGGCTGAACCCTAAGTATAAAGAAAAAGTCAGGATGGAGCTAGATAAGATGCTCGCTGCAAGAATCATTGAGCCTGTCAAAGAGTCCAAATGGGTCAGCCCTATGGTGGTATAAGAAAAGAAGAACAAGGGAGAAATCAGAATCTGTGTTGACCTGAGGAAGCTGAATGATGCCTGTTTACATGATCATTTTCCTACTCCCTTTACAGATGAAGTTTTAGACAATGTCAGAGGTCAAGAAGTGTATTCTTTCACTGATGGATTTTCAGGTTACCATCAGATCAGAATTGCTCCAAAGGATCGACATAAAACAACCTTCGCTACATAAATGGGATCTTTTCAGTATACTGTTATGCCCTTTGGATTGAAGAATGCACCTGCTATGTTTTCCAGAGTAGTCATATCTGCATTTAAGGAATTTATACATAAGTTCTTGGAAGTTTACTTTGATGATTGGACTATATTTGGTTTATTGAAAGATCATATAGCTAGTTTAAGGATTATGCTGGACAAGTGTAGACATCATCATATTTCATTGAACCTGAAGAAGTGTATCTTTTGTGCACCTTTTGGAATTCTACTAGGTCACATTGTATGCAAGCAAGGATTGATGGTCGATCCTTTGAAGATAGCCATTATTGTGAACTTACCACCTCCAAAGTCTGTTAAGCAACTTAACACTATGCTTGGTCATACTGGATATTACAGGAAATTCATTAAAGGATATGCTCAGATTACAGCCCATATGGAAAAGAAGTTGAAGAAAGATATTAAGTTTGAGTGGACTCCTGAATTCCAGGAAAGCTTGGACATTTTGAAAGAAAAGATGGTAACTGCCCCTATCCTAGTATTCCCTGACTAGAGTAAGTAGTTTCATGTTCATGTCAATGCATCTTCCATTGATTTAGGTGTAGTATTGGCTCAGTCAGGTCAAGGTAATATTGATCACCCTATTGCCTTTGCAAGTAGAAAATTGTCCACAGCAGAAAAGAATTATACTACGACAGAACGAGAAGGTCTAGCTATGGTTTATGCCTTGCAAAAATTTCGACATTATTTGTTAGGATCTCATTTCAAGATGTTCACTGACCATTCTGCTTTGAAGTATTTGGTTAACAAGCCTGTGTTAGGTGGAAGGATATGCAGATGGCTGATTTTGTTTCAGGAGTATGACTTTGAGATCATAGTTAAGCCAGGAAGACTTAACCTGGGGCCTGACCACTTGTCGAGGATCGAGTCAGGAGAAGAGCCCACTAGTTTAGACAAACGTATTCCTGATGCCCAGTTGTTTTCCATCCAGATGACTAATGACTATTTTCAGGATATTGTTCAGTAATTGTCTACAGGTTTTGCACCCTCTGAGATGACAACACAGTAGAAGAAGCAGCTGACTTTACCTTGATAGCAGGACAACTATATAAGATGGGACCAGATGAAATACTACGCAGATGTGTCCTGGAGCATGAAAAGCCATTGATTTTGGTTGAGGCACACTCTGGAGTAGCAGGAGGTCATTATGCAGGAAAAGCTACAGCACAGAAGATTCTGACAGCTGGATTGTGGTGTCCTATGATTCATAAGGATGCAAGAGAGTACTGCCATAGCTATGATATCTGTCAGAGGACAGGCAAACCATCCAGGAGGGATGAGATGCCTCTGGTTCCACAGGTAACTTTACAAGCATTCGACAAATGGGCTATTGATTTTGTTGGACCAATCAATCCCCTTGCAAAGAAATATGGAGCAAGATACATTATTACAGCAACTGATTACCTTACTCGTTGGGCCGAAGCTCAACCAGTCAAGGACTGTAGCGCTGCTACAGCTACGAAGTTCATCTTTGATAATATCTTATCGAGGTTTGGGTGTCCTAGAATTCTTATGAGTGATCAAGGATCACATTTTCTAAATAATACCATTGAAGCATTGACCGAAGAATTTCAAGTATATCATCAGAAGAGTACTACCTACCATCCTCAAGCAAATGGAACTATCAAAGCCTTTAACAAGATTCTTGAACATGCTTTGACGAAGGTTTGCAATGTTAACAGAAATGATTGGGATCTTAGAATTCCAGCAGTATTATGGGCTTATAGAACCACTTGCAAGAAGTTGACAGGCCATACACCTTTTAGGCTGGTATATGGACAAGAAGCAGTTATGCCCATGGAGTACATTGTTCCCAGCCTCAGGATATCTGCCTTCACAGAGATGGATTTGGAAAAGATACTAGAACTAGAAGAAGACAGATTCATTGCAGGTTTCCAGCAGCAAGTACAGAAAGCTAGAGAAAAACTATGGCATGTAGACACATTAAGAAGAAGCATTTCCAGAATGGTGATCTTGTGCTCTTGTATGATAGTAAATTCATGAAGTTCCCAGGTAAGTTCAAGACACATTGGAAAGGACCATAAATAGTTCAGAAAGTTACCGATGGTGGTGCAGTTCAGTTAGCTAAATTGAATGGAGAAACTTTGCCCTCCATGGTGAATGGAAGTAGATTAAAGAAGTACAGGGACAAGCATGTTCCCCCTGATCAGAAGTAATAATAAGAAAAAGAGTCTAAGTACCAAGAACAGTTGAAATTGGGTACTAGACTATAATGAAGCTGTTCTCATAGAGCTTGGGCAAATTGTTGGAAAATTCACGAAGTGTCGAAGGCTATGGAAGAAATCCTGTCGTGGGTCGAAGTTCAAAGTTCTGTCGAAACTTGTGTCAGGTTGTGTCGAAGGCCCATATTGCGGCGAAGCTGAAGTTAGTGGTTGTGCCGAAGAAGAAAGGTGTGTCGAAGCTTAAAATGTGACCGTTGTAAAAAATCATATTTGGTGGCGTCGGTACGTTAACTATATTAACTGCTTGTAATGATGAGATTTTGGCAAATCTAGCGCCGTTTGGACAAGATCTACCGCCGATTCAGTAAGATTTGGTGTATTTAATGCACATTTATGGTATATTTGGTCGTTGGATTCTATAAGAAGACACCTAGACCTGCGAATGTTGAATTACGCATTTCCTTGAGTTGAGTCCATGTCAGTTGATTGCGAAGTTCAAGAATTGTTGAGAGAATTTAGAGAGAGGGGTTTGCAGAACCTTATGAGAAACCCACCTGCATCTGCACCTTGTGAAGAGACTCCCCCAGCGCCGAATCAACCAATGTAGACACGATCAACCAGAAAGAAATTTAAGGCAGAATTCCGTTCTAAGCATAATGAAGAAAGGCACAAGCCATCAAGAAAGACACCGGAGGATCCCGAGATGACTCCCCCTGGTTCGGCAAAGCTCCCACCTGAAGTTTTTGAAGACTTCAGTGACGATGAGAACGTTGCATCGTAGCGTCCACCATATGTTCCGCCTGTTCGACCAGGAGTTCAGCCATCTCGGCGGACAGCCAAGTTCACGTTACGAACCCCTTCGCTGCCACAGGGTGTGCAGTTGGTCAGAACGAAGGCAGCTTGAGGGATGGGGTCACTGATAGATTTAGAAGGCCCAATGATTCCCATGACCATCATAAATATTATGAAGAGAAAGATGACGCCGAAAGATATTTCGAGAAGGAAGATAGCAGAATGAGAGACGGTCATAGGGAACACAGGCATTCTGCTAAGGATGAAAGGATGAAGGATAGAGAAATCCATGGCAGTGGTAGAAGTAGCAGAAGGGATGATGATGATGACAGGCATATAAGGGATAAAGATGGTAGAAGGATTAAAGATGATGCTTACAAAGATGCAGACGGATACAGAGCTCGACAGAGTGCAAAAGGAGATAGTGGAGAAGGAGCAAGCAGCCGAAGATATCATGCGCAGCCTCAATAAGCAATTTACTATCTTCTCCAACAAGATTCTTCCACCAGAAAAGCAGCAGAGTGTCCCGAGACGGGACACTAGTGAGTCTTAGGGTCCTGTTGGGGCTCGGAACTTAAAGGTCCTTAATTTTGGAAACTCTGTGGTTTTGGTGCAAAGCTTGTAAGCGAAGTTGCGGTCCAAAATAGTCTTAGGGGTTTCAGGGTTGGGTCGAAGCCCCTCTTTTTGTAAATGACCCATGGTTTAAGCCCATGGTATTGTAATAGTGCACTTGTATAAATAGGCACTTATGTAGAGGAGTCAGGTACGATTTTTATAATGATAATTTGATGCGAAGAAGCTAAGGTCTATTTTAGGGTTTAAGGTTAAGTCCCAGCTGAGTGCATGGACGACCTCTGCAGCTGAGTGCATAGATCAAAACTGTGTTGTTTGTAAAGTGTTGAATATAAACGTAGTTCTGTGGACGTAGCCCCTACACTAGGGGTGAACCACGTATATCTTGTGTTGTGGTGGTTCTTTTATTTTGTTCCTGTTATGTTTTATGCATTTGATAAGTAGATGAATGATAAAGTAAGATAAATTGCTAAGTATTAACTTCGTTGTGAATTCCCAGTTAAGGGCTAAGCAAGAAACTATCTTTTATCTAACTGCAAAGCTATTTAAGTGAATGTCGAAGCTCTGTATTGCATAATTGTTCTTTGTTAAGACTAAAGGTATAGTAATATCCCTCTTTTGCCTACAGAAACCTGATTCTGCGGCACCCCATAGCTGTTTCAGGTGAGACTGCAACCTGTTCGCAGGTTGTTGCCGAAAGGGCCAACACTGTGGGTCTTTTTGTTGGTGTGAGATAAAAGTATAAGAACCTGGGTCTGCCCTAAGCACCAACATAAATGTATACCATATCCATGCCAAATTTTGTCATTTTGTTACATCCAACTGATCATGTTGAACTATTTGTCTGCAACTGTAAGCGTCGAAACTATTTTTTCACAGAGTATGGTCATTTTCATCTCTAATATGAGCACCGTCCAAGAATCAACTCTTGAGATATTGTCTCCTACGCCAATTATGGAAGACACCATAGAAGTGGCCTCATAGTTGCCAAGAGTTGTAGAAACCATTCTACAGTCCCCAATGATTCTAAGAGTTATTTTATGGCCATACCTATCGGGTACATAAAAGAGGAAACTATCTACCAGTCGAAAACCACAAGAAGCATCACCTCCAATGGTTGATGAAGCAACATGATTTGCATCCATGTTTTCATCTTATGTCCCACCAAGACCAAGAAACGTGCCTAAGGTCCTAATTAGTAAAACCGCCAAATACCCATTTTTACGCACCATCCATACCTAAAGGATTTCGAGTAACAACAAACATTATTCCAAATTTGTAGAATATGGGATTTGTCAACCATGACCTGCACAAATTCCCAAAACTGGTGATGGATGGATACCTGACTTCTTTCCAAGAAATAGAGGATGGTCCTATCCAGATAGTTCCAATGGAATGGGAAAGAGGATTGGATAAATATGGTCTACTGTCACTGATGCACATGTTGCATTTTGGTCACACATTAGAAGTGAATGTCTACATCAAGCAGTTACTAGTATGTTTCCATGGTGGGTGTTTGTGGCTCGATAGAAAGACTTTAGTGGATTTCGAGTTGATATCATTGATCATAGGAATCCCTCTTACAGGATTAGATCCAATGTGGTTCTTTGTTGGGAAATACCAATATACATCCTTGACAAACAAAATGAAGGACAAGTATGACTTAACAAGAGATAAAAGAGGCTTTTCAATTGCCTCTATAAACGACAAGACTATTCAGTTCATAGCTAAGTTTCTATCTAGCAAGCTACTCAGAAAAAATGTGACTGAACCAATTTATCGCTGGAACAATTGATGGGGTAGAGTAGTGCACAGCGGGTGTCCAGATCAATGTGTAGAACTATTTTTTAAATGAGATGTCACCAGATGCTGAAGAAGTGTAGGGAAAAGGTAACCCTTTTCACTATTCTTGGTTATTAATTTGTATTTCTTTTGTCACATGGGCAGGATCGACAAACTACCAAGGGGTAGATGTTCCAGACCCATGCCAAGGAGATCGATACCCGAATCTCTGGATCAATAAAGAGAAACTTGATCGGAAGAGAGATAATAATGTTGAGTTCTATCTACAATATGAGGAAATCCAACATTTTGTTAGAAAGAATTCGTGAATAACGGAAGAAATAGTTAAGCGGTTTTGTAATATTATAATATTTTCGGTCGAGGATCATGACATATTTTTAGAGCCACAACAAGACTCGCAGAAGCAATGTTTGGCTACATAGTTTTAGTTATTTGCTACCGAAATTGATTCAATCATTTAGGATTGGCCTGTAGAATGGAAATTTCCTATCGCAGAGGATCATCTATCTGCATTTGAAGAGTCATGAAAGGATGAGCCATCGATAAAGAAGAATGGAGACCAGGGAGGAGATCCACCAGTGGAGAAAATCCACAAATCTCTCCCCCTCACATTCAAGATGAATCCAAAGCGAACCCAATAGATCCAGAGTTGGAGGATAAGAGAAAGAACTCAAAGAAGTCTAAGAAGAGCTGAAAGAAGAGGAAATTCATTCGATCAACTGGAATCGTTGGCCTCACATATGAGATTATAATTTTCATTCAGATCAGATGGAAGAGATTACAAGTCAAATATGTTGAAAAATGGATAAGCAACATACAGAATTGATAAGCAGTATAACCGACTTACTGTAGAAACTTTGTAATCAGTGAAAGAAGTATGAGTGGCAATCGACCAAACTCCATACTTGACTGTGTCATTGGAACAAGCTAGCCCTTCTGAAGAGCAACCTGTCGAGGAATCATTGACGCCAACTCCACCAATAAGGATTCAATTACTGAGTCAAGAAATTGACTTAGGAACACCATATTTGAATACCATGGTCAAGGAACTTGGTCATGTCACCATGGATTTCTCCATTCTATCGATGTATGAACAGCATATTATTCAGAATCCTGCAGTGGCAGAAATGAAGACTAGAAAGTGTGTGTTGCTTAATCAGGTCACAAAAAAATTAATACACTGAATAAAATAGTGCAGAACACATAACAACAAGAAAAAATGTCGCAAGAGGGAAGGCATCAACTGGATGTGGTTGTTACACTAGCTTGTAGCTTCTTTGCAGATGAAGGCATTACAACAGAAATGTTTTCAGAATCCAAAGTCTTTCGAATTGGCGAAGTAACTGAGAACCTACGTAAGAGGGTCATGGAGCTGGAATTACAGATGAAGCCCAGTACACTTCCATAGGTACTAGAAGAGCATAAAAAAGAAGCAACTAAGGCTGTGACAAAGATTGAAGAGGTGGAGGCACTTCATTCCAAAGCAATCAAGCAAGTTTCTCATTCATGGGAAGCTTTGATAAAAAATGAAGAATTGGAATGAGTAACAGAGAAGTTGCATAATGCCAAGGCACACTTCAATAAACTGAAGAATGACCTAAAGAAGCTTCCAACAACCAAAAATATGAGAAAGGTTGTTGATCTGAAGAAATTACAGCAGCAGGAAGCAAGACTCAGAACGCATCAGTAGAAAAGAACCAATCGGGTCAGAGAAATTCAAGCAGAGGCAGAGAAATTTACAGGTATCATTCAACCTATACATGAAAAGGTACAAAAATCCTTGGCATCAATAGGACTGACAAATTCAGAACACATCAGTTCTGAACTTTTGGAAAACTTGAATACAATAGAAGCAGAAGTGTGATAGGAAACCAAACAAGTAGTGAAAATATTTCAATATTTTCAAAGCAAGGTCGCACTAACAGAGATTTCAGAATGATGTGGCTTGGGACAAGCCACATGTTAGTGTTGGGGTCCCATTGGCCATAGGAAAATATGACCAAAATAATGATTGAAAAGATGAATATTCTGGTCGTAATATTTCGATCGCAAGACTAGGAAAAGACGCGACAAAAGAGGAATAAAGCAAGTTGAAAAGCATAGTTCAACTGATTTTGGGGAAAGAGTTAGTTAGACTAAAAGCTTGATTTTAGTAATAAAGCATGATTGTATTTTGGTTCGATAGATATTTTTGTTTATGTAACTAAATGTATTAAAATAGAAAGACAGCTTGTTGATTGATAGTTAAGAGTCATTCAATCGTTGAATCAAGAAGTGTAAAAGCGGAAAATCTTATCAAAGCATTAACCCAAGATGTGTGTGGATCGATGATTCAGAGAAGAAGAGGAGAGATAGAGAGAGAGAGACCAAAACCAGAGAGAATGAGAAGAGAGAAGAATGTATGCATTGTAAAGAATATCTATAGAAGAGTCTGCAAGATGAGTGCACAGACCAAACGTCCTAACCTATTTATCATGTAAGATGAAGACAACCTTTGTGGTTTTTCCCATATGAGTTTCCACCTTATATCTTGTTTATGTGTATATTTGATGTTTATGTTTATGTCAAATGCATATCTGTGTGAGCGAGTTAATATGAATATGTTACACAAATATATTATGTTAAATATATGCTAAATTATTTATATTAATTACTGTAATATGTGTCAACGGATCAGTGGAATATAGTTATCTTGAATGAATGAATGAAAACATAACTATAATTCTTGATTTCAGTCGAGCAACCTGATAGAATTGTAAGAGTGAAAACCCCAATATAACCGTAGAAAACTAGTTCTGGTAGTCCCCATAAGATATCTCAGGTGAGACTTCATTTGTGTTGCAAGTGTTGCCGACAGAGTCCTACTTTGTCGAGTAGCTATCTTGGGATTTATTGATGGACAAGGGATCTGAACCTGGGTCGACCAAAAGTTCGCCAATAGTTGAACAACCATAGATCAATTTCTAGCTTGCCATTCATTCCCAGTAGTGAAAATGAAAAAAATCACAACTTGGAAAGATCCCACGTTTTGAAGTGCCAAAAAATGCCCATAAATTCACGTGAGTTAAATACAATGGGGGATCCATAAAAAAACCCTAGGACAGAATTGAGAGTGCTAAGAGTTTGAAAATCCGTAGGAAGACCCACATTTGGAAGCCCGAAAGTGAAATTTCTTGTTTAACAGTTACTTGGCCAAAAATTGGAAAAATACAAGAGTCGATTGCAGTGATAGAGAGTTCATAGGTTGGAATTGCTTGATAAACCCAATGAAAGAAAGGATCTCTGAAGGTTTGGAAGGTTGGACGTTTCTATGCCCACCTTGAAGAGAACTATAGGGAAGGGGCGCATGAGGGACTGTGTGGCAGAGAAGGTGACCTTCCTTGTGTTGGGTGTGGTAGGTTTTGTGGGTGCCAATGTGATCTGAATCCAAATTGAGATACTTGCAGCTCTGTGGTTGAGCTCACTGGCTTAGCTACTTCCTTCCCCACCTCCCTACTTGCTTCACAAACCCAGTTGCGTGATGGATTAGCATGAGTGTGTGTGCTTATAGTTGTGAGTGAGCCGAATTAGTTCCTCCTTAGTGTATAGATCACCCATATCGAGGGTGGTCTCTCAACTGAAAGAATATAGGATAGACAGAGACCTACAAGTGGGTGGAACATTGCTCTTCCATAACTAGTTGATTGCACAACTTCAATTGAAAGATAAGTGTTCATTGCTATCTCTGATTATGCCTAATTATGTGTTATGAATGACTGTACATTGTGTTAAATTGAATTACCTAACCATGTAGGAATTGTTCAAATTAAATTTCTATGAATAAAATGAATATGAATTGTTGATGTGCATGGTTTTATTGTTATGCATGTGATGAACATGCTGTTATAAAAATGTTGTGTGTGTGCATTGATAGAGTTTAATTTTGTTGTGTATGTTTATTGATAATTTCACATGCATTTAGTTGTTATGCATTTCATAATATGACCTTGAGGGAAAAAAATTTCACCCCCTGTATTGCTCATGTTCCCTCCACGGGTCAGATTGATGGGAGGGGACATGACATTTTAATGGATGGGATGGCTAATGAGATGCTTGTAGTGCTCAACAGTGAGGAGGTTGGCTAAAAATGAGAGAAAATGGGTTTGTTTGAGAGAGAGTGGCACTTATGGATGTTTTCTTTTTCCAAGTGGCTTCATAGTCCAGCTTTGGGTGGTCTTCGTAGCTAATACCTATGGATGGGAGGGAAAATGCTCTTACATAATCAACTTATTGGATCTTTTTCTATTAAAATATAAGTATTCATTGTTGTATATGAATATGCAATGATTATATTTACTTCTTGTTATGAATATGTTTTTTTTTGCACGATATTTGTGAATATAGTTTTAATTATGTTTTTCTTATACTCATGCACGTAAATTGCATTTCTTAGTTTATGTTTCCCATGGAAGGATTAAATTAGTTTTAGATTCAAATATTTCCCCGTGAGGTGAAATTTTGAGACTTAAAATCCATAACAACCCCCTCTTATAGTCATAATCATGGATGGGGATATTAAATAGTGGTAGCATAGAAGAAAATTAATGTAATGGTGAAAATTGGAGTACCCCATCACCTCAACGGTCTTACAATGGGTGGTTGGGTACATGACAAGAGGCGTTGGCCACCATTTAAATGTGATACATGGAACCAACAACATAGGTAGATTTCAATGTTGATTCCTTCTTTAAGATTAGTTAATTTTATGATATTTATTTATATTACTACCTTGTATTTTCATTTTACACTTTGACTAAGATAGTGAGTTAGGCAACACACCTACATTTATGTGTCATAAGTTTTTGGAGAAATAAGTATATTTTTTTGAATAGAACATATATATTAAAAGACTCGAAGGTAAATCTCTCATGCCTACCTCCCATTTGTAAACCAAGCTATCCAATACAATGATAACCATTTTAATACTAATCCTTAATTTACTATGAATAACTTGAAAAAAAAAATGGAAGTAAAGAAATAAAAAGAAGAAATGGCAAGTTGTCATTGAGAGACTACCATGGAGGCCTATTTGGAAATAAGATACAATGACTTCCTCAGGAAACCACTTGTAATATGGGTGGGAGTAAACTTTCTACCTGACCATTTGCACCGATCGAACGACCAACACTGCATGATGTGACAACTCACGCGAGCCAGGTCGTTCGATCGATGCAAATGGTTGGATAGAAAGTTTACTCCAATATGGGTGTGTATAGAGAATCATACTAAGCTCAATAGGGTTGTTTCATCACATAGTTTTTATGATAACAAAACAATGGAACTTTGTTTATTGACTCTCAATGTTGAGTTACAAGGGCTTTGCTACTATCATGTCGACATTGGAGCTTTAAAAATATATCTAATTATTTATTTTTTATTAACTTTGTGTGAAAATCAACACAAGACAAATATCAAATAGATTGACACCATTTTGTGGTTAGTTGAGATTTTATGTTTAACCATCCATATTATTTAACTAATTGAGGTATTATGTTTAACCATCTATATTATTATAACCAACCTTTGTTGAAATACTTATTTTTTAGGCATGCTAGTTTTTTATATAATATCTATTTAAACTTTTGATTTCTTATTGAAAAAATATTATAAGATTTTAATTCATACTTTATTGTACCACTCTATCCTTATGCTTTCAATCCACGTCAAGCTTAGATGTGTAGTACTTGAACTGTTCTCCACCATAAAGGTAAGATAGAGGCAGCCCTAAAATCTAGGTACCTCTATCCATAAAGGTGAGGGAGAAGCAATAATAAAATCTAGTTATCTTTATCCAAAGGCAAAAAAATAAGTGGCCTATAATGGATTTTGTAAGGTACTTATGCAAATGAATAGAGAGTGACAAAAATATATAATATATATATATGGCTTAAAATGAATTTTGTGGGGGCACTTATGCTATGAATAGAAAGTGACAAATAATAATAATAATAAGCATAATTGTAAAATATAATAATCCTAAGAATTTCTAGAGTATGGTATAAGGTAGAGATAGTAAAACCAACCTAAAAAATTAACTATAAACACGTCGACAATTAAAAGCCATCATTGTTCATCCCTAAGCATGTGATATAAGAGCCATCGGTTGGATGTTTGGCGATTGATCATACCATTAAATCTTGCTGTTTGTTGGTTGGTGGAGAGGATAACAACTAATCATATCAACTGTTTGATCTCTATGCAATTGATAACTTTTTTATATAATTTATAAAACATTGATTCAAATAAATCTAATGAATCTCATGGTATAAAACTAATTACATTATCATAATTCATAATAAATTCTAATGCTGTTAATAAAATAATATAGTTATCTATATAGATAAAACGTTAAGTTAATAAAATAACATAGTCATCTATATGATAACAACTTATTAGTCAAATGGATGTAGCTTGGGTGGTTGGGAGGAATGAATGTTACCTTCCCCACCCAGGTTCTACTCTTGTAGGTGACATGATGCTCTTGTGGAGCCCTTTGTAATAAATGTTGTGAATGATGAGCTGACCATACCTTGATTCAGTTTGAATATCAAATATTGAGATTTATTTATTATATTAAAAAAAAACAACTTTTTAGAGTTTTTATTTTTTATATTGTATTTTCGAATTTATTTTTATTTTATTTAATAATACTACTTTTGAAAATGATTTTTTACTTTTCAAATATTCTTAATTATAATATATATATAATTTTTAAATTTTGATTTTAAAATATTCTTAATTATAAAATGTCAATATTTAAAATAATATATTTTTAATTTGAATTATTTTTCAAAATTATAATTTAATTATATTAATTTATTTATGTCACAATATATTTATGATAAAGTTGAAAATAATACATTTTAAACATGTGTTTAACTTTACTTTAAACGCATGTCTAGTAAAATAATATTAAATGTTATAAACAAATAACATTAAATTTAAACATTTTGCCAAAAAAAATTGTATATATAAGTGTTAATTATAATGAATAATATGTATTTTTAAAATAATTTGGTTTCAAATATCAAGTAAAATAAAGTTTTTTTAATTATCAAAATTAAGAAAAGAAAATGGAAAAAATATTTTACAGATTTTTATATATTTTCTAAGTTTTAAAGTACTTTAGAAATTTAACATTAAAAAAAAAATTGAGTGTATGACAAAATTTTAATTAAATCTAATTTCATTTAGAATTCCATTAAGTCCTTTAATTTTTTCCATATTAGAGAATATTATTTATATCACATGCATATAATATATTTATATAAAGAAGCAAGGTATTTAGATGAGAAGACTCATACTAGAGCCTTTGCTTTGACTTATGCAACTCAAGACTGATATTGTTTCAAACCAAAAATTCTCATTTTTTGGAATTTGTGAGTGCACTAACCTTGAATGCTAAAAAAACATGTTGTTAAGACAACATTAAGTGATGTCTAGCCTATGGCCTTGATCTTTTGACTATATACAATATTCTTTATAGCCTAAACAATAGCCTCTAGACCCATAACTATAAATAAACAAAAACACAAAATCATAACTACAAGTGCAGATTGAACTCAAATCCTTAAGGGCCTAGTCAATTGTATCATCAAGAAGGATGGGGAAAGGGTTCTATACACAATGACTATTTTTCACCCTCTTAAGTGATCCTCCTTTAAAACTCATTTAAACCTTGAATGACCTAAAGAAGAAAGTGGTAATTTTCATTAAGATGTTTCAACCCATTCCAAATTTCTTTCAAATCCCTATTATTAACCTCCTTTTTTCATTTAGCTATCTTAACATGAGATTTTAGTCTACAAATATACATCCACAATGATAGACAATCTAGTATACCACTCCAAGAGAAGTTTTGTGTTATGATGTGGGAAATTTTTGCATCAATTTTGGAGTTGGGGTTGTTCGCCTTTTCTCCTGGGACTCTTCTTCCAATTGCTAAAAATAAAAAAATCATTGTGAGATTATGTCTCTCATTAAAACCCTTTGCAATCCTCTATGCATTTGTTGATCTCTATTACTTACTTGACCAACTTTTGTGGGGCTAGTGCTTAAGTTTTGTGAGATGGTGGGTTTTTGTTATGCACTAACTACACAAAGGAGTGCTTTGTAGCCTTTGCACAACCCTCTTCATTATCCAAGCTTAATATTGTCTCATAGTCTAGGTTAGGCATCCAAAGGTCCATCTTGCTCAAATAAACACTCTTCTTTGGTTTCCCTTCCTTATGTATGTTGCACAACCAAGAGACCACTATAGAGGTCATATACCAAAGGTAGGATATCAAAATAGAGGTATGCCTTGCTAGGTATCCCTCCACCCATCATCAACAAGATGTGGCCTACATTGCACTTGCATCCTTGCCTCTTCTTTTTGGTCTATGAGTGATCTGAAGTAGTTTTCTATGTCCCTCTTCTTCTCAAAAGCTCTTGCATATTGACACTAATCAAGGAACAAATTGTATGGCTATCAATATTTGCACGGAAAGTCCTACTCGTGTCATAATTAACAACCAAGTTTTGGTCATTATGATTAACGAGTGGTGGTATTGTATGTCTCTATCACCCCATATAAAGTTTTTAATTTTATAATGTTAAAAAAAGCTATAGAATTTAATACCCACTCTTTTTAGAGATTTCAATACAAATTGTGCTTTCTAATTTATTTTATTATCTATTATAAAAAAAAAATCCTTTCATTTTCAACAAGATTTTAAGTGATAAAAAATAAATAAAAAAATATTTTTAATAATTTATTTTTTTGAAATCTAAAAAACAAAAATATCCTTATCTATCAAATAACAATGGAAATAAAATTTATATTTAAATTTACAATAAAATAAATAAGTTAAAAAATTATTAAATATCTTTGAAAAATTATAAAATATATTAAATACCTTTTACTTTTCATAATTACGTTAAAACCTAAATAATTTATATATAGATAAGATATCTACATGATAACTATGTGATGAAACAAATTTCTTCAAATATAAACTCTAGGTAATAGTTTCATATTAAATTTACAATTTTATTACTTAGATTTCATCCGTATTTTAAAATCTATTTTTATTAATAATATGGTGGGATTATTTTTTAACATAAATATAAAGGATTAATATTATATAATCTATTTTTTTATTATTGGTTGTATTATTTTTTTTTACATAAACATAAAGGATTAATATTATAAAGGATTTGTGTAAAACTTAAACATATATTTTAAAATTAAACAAAAATAAATTTATTGTTCTCAAACATTATATACAATTCTTAAAGATAACATAGTAGAAATGCATGGCCTCAGGCTTTCTAACAAAATATAAAGCTATATTGTCCAATTAACCATGGAAAAGTAAAAAACATGAGCACACAATTTTACCAAATTTATGCCCTTTCGTGGAAAACCCAAACAACTTCAGTTGACAAAAGAATTCAAAATTAAGCAAAATAGCTTTATTGGGATCAAACATCATATACAATTCTTAAGGATAACATAGTAAAAATACATGGCCTAAGGCTTTCCAACAAAATCTAAAGCTATATTGTCCGAGTAACCATGAAAAAGTAAAAAACATGATTAAAGAATTTAACCAAATTGATGCCCAAATAGGCCTCTCAATGGACACGTCATCATGCCCCATACCATGGACTACTTGATTATTACATTTCTCTAGTAATGCGTTGTTTGTTGCATTGTTTGCTCCTCGTCAACCTTATTCTTTAATGAACCAATGGAGACAATAGTGAGACTAGCAATAAATTGTGAACTTCTAGTAAACCCCAAGATGATATAGTAATGCATTTATGAGTCAACTCAATTTTTTTCATTTTTCAAATTATGCTCTTTCAGAATTGCTTCCATCTCCTCCAGCGTATTTTCTTTATTTTTCAGTCGAATACTTAAATCATCAATTGCTTTCCTCATCACTTTCAATTGACTATTCCAATCCTTCTCATATTTTTTATAAGCTCATCATTTCCTTCTCCCCCATTTGGTCATAATTTAGAAGAGAGGGTAACACTAAAGAATGAACACAAGAGCCTAAATTTATTCACACATTCAAGACTAAATAAAACCCATGAATAAACCAAACCCTACCTAAAATACCCCCAACATAGGGCATGTTCAACATTAAGGGTGTAATAACCAATTTTCTAAAAATTCCCAAGAGGGCCCGTTAACTCCAATCCAAGCATAAAATCAAAATCTGAGACAAAACAAGTTTTCCTCCAAGAGAGAAAACAACTTACCTTTATTTCTAAACATGGTGTATCGACGAGAGGCACCACCCGGGCATACTCATACTACCAAACCTGACCACCATTGGCATTACTTTCCAATATGAACCTAAGCTTTCCTCTGTCACTATTTACATTGTATTCATGAGGACATTCTATCAAAGCATAAACGATCAATCCCACCCACACTCGACCTCCACTGATACCACTTTCCATAGACAAGGACTGCAAGCCATTGAATATCGCACCTCTTCTAAGAGATTGGCATGTAAGGGCCATAAAATTTTCCATGTTGTGAGTTTAATTACAAGGAGAAATGGGCCATAATGAATTGGGGGAGATTTATTTCTCCCTCATGTGAAAAGATAAGCATTAAATATTACTTGCATGGAGGATGATATTGTTTCTATGCCATGTGTTACATTTACTTCCCAAACCATTCTCTAATGTGATAATGTGAGTGTTGTCATTTCCTCCCTTTGACCCAGGTTCAGACCTTCTATTGCACGCAACAAAGACCAAGATATCGGCCCGACAAAGCAAGGCTCAGTTGGTAGCACCTATGACGTAGATGTACTCTCACTCAAGATATTTCTTATGGGTAACTACTAGAACTAGGTTTCTTTAGTTGGGTGGGATTTCTTCTCCCTTGGCACCTTACCAACTCGCCCAAATGAAGCCGGTGGGTGTAATGTGTAATGTTTAACCTTACTGTGTGCATATAACACACTAATTAACTTATCTGTCACAAAGATTATAACAATAGTATAAACTTAACACACAAGTTATCTATTAATAGTGTGACTTGTTCCCAATAGAAATCATTCATAATCAAATGCATAAACACTTAATCACCATATACATTCCTGCGACAAAAGAACATTCATCATATACATTCATATAAATTCATGCGGCATAAACATATTCATCATCTACTTAATGACATAATATATAACATGGAAACCCATCCAGGAAAAACCACAAAGGCGCTCTTCATTTGGCATGAGAAATATATGGCACCTTTCTTTTGTGCACTCATCTGCAAACTATTTGACTCTTTTTACAGACACAAAAATACTAACTAACTCTATAGTAAACTGAATAGGTAATTAGGTAAGCAACCTCCACACAACTTGGGTTATTCCTTCTTATAGGCTCTTACATGTCAATGCCAGCCGACTTCATTATGTTATCCAACAGGATGTCATTCCTATTCTAGTTATGCTTGTCAGTAGGCACTATCATCCCAAAATAAAAATATTGTTTGAATTATTAAACCATTGATCTACAGGAAATGAGTGCAATTGAAAGGTATAATTGTGCAGTGGAATGGAATGAACAATGTACATTGAACAAGACAATTTTCAGAGAAACTGATAAGAATTGATTAGTAAATTACAACAATAATCTTCATTAATTCCAGCAGTATACAATGGTGTTACAATAAGTAGTACTCGAAATCATGTGGATAAGATTCGAATATACCAACTAAACCTGACTGAATGGCTAACTAGGAGTGACTAAATCACTACATGGGAGCCACTAATCTAACTATGGATAACTAAATCAGTCTAAAAATTAGTTAAACTAGTTAAACCCATTAAATTGACAAGGTAGGTGGAAAAAAGCGCCACTTCCCCATGCATCCATGCAAAACTAGTGCTAGACTAACTGAGAGTGATCTAACTGAATGTAACTAAAGATAAACTCAACATAATTGGTTACCTACCACAACCAACTGATGGAGGATGCTAGTGGCACTCAAAGTGGCTTCTAAAATGTAGGGAATGGTCTCAGAGGCACTTAAACTCATGCATGAACATGCAGTAAGTGGAATTTAACCTCTATATGTGTTCCCCATACTCCAGTATAGTAAATATGTCTCCCTATACTAGAAAAAATGATCAATTGACAAGGGAGGATTAGTTCTTATGTGCATCAGCATCATGGGATTGCGAATGTGAACCTCTACAAACTAAATGATTATTTATGGAGGAATTTTCCTCTTTGGAAGAATAATATGCTCAACTGAATCATGAACATAAACAATTACAAGATGAAAATTGGACCCATGTAGAGAAACTGTGATCAACTGATGAGAGAGCAAAAGTGCTTGAAAATTCGAACCATGTGAGGTAAACCCAAGAAACTAATAAATTACATCCTTCAACATCGAACCATGTGAGGTAAACAAAAACAAATGATATATTGCAGCCTTGAACATCGAACCATGTCATGTAAAATCAGCTCCAAGTGTTAGGAGCAAGTGTCTAGGAGAATGCAGAATGCCTCCATCTTTACTAGTTCTGTGAGGAGATGAGCATGCGATCAAGTAGGAAGGTAGAGAAGTATTGGGATTGTGGAGAGTGAATGCTTGATATCCATAATCAGATATAGAATCTAAAATAACTAATGATTCACAATATATAATATCAGCAAACTCATGAGAGAAAACTGACATCAAATCCCCAACAACAATTTTGAAAGAGACTTTTGGTACTTGATTTTTCACACCAAAATTGATGAGAACGGCTACAAGCATGACTAGAGGCTCTTAAAACTTAAAAATTCAACCAAATAAAGTCATATCATATCCAAATAAGGTCATATCAGATCCAAGAGTGTGGAACAAAGGTTCCAAGTGCACAACTGGGATGGTAGATGCACAATTTTCTCCTTCAACAAAACTCTGAGTATCAGTGCAAGAAATCAAGTAGGAATTTATCGGAAGCTCTAGATCAATGAAAGTGAATGGATCACTCCTAAAATATTGTATTATTTCTAAAAAAAATCAAATTATTACTTTTCTACACACCAACAATAACATTATAGAGAGAGAAATTGAGTTCCTCTTCATTTTCTGAAGCAATCATTGGCAAACTTTGCACATGATTTAAAATAGAAGAATCATTGGAGAATGTTTGCATAGAATGGAAGGAAAGTTTTTATTCAATAACAAAGATTCGAATGTCTTATTTTGGATCAAGTATATGAGAAGATGAGATATCATAGATCTCATAAACTTTCGAAGCAGCAAGAGAAGGAGCCACTCCAAGGAGACTTTCTTCAATTCGAATTGACTATGTGGAAAATTTGGCTTCTTCTTCATATTGAACAACTTCATTAGAGAGAATAGAGGCTGAGAATTTTGAAGAAAGAAATATTGTGGTGTTGGGTGTGCTCTCCAAATTTCTATAATGATACTCATTGTGCTTACCAAAGGTTCTATCCAATTATGTCCAGATATCCTTTGGGTATTCAACATAATCAATAAGGTAGCGCAAGCTTGGAGAAAATCCTAGACATATTGTTACAAAATATCTATCACCTTCATTTATCCAGTAATTCTTATCTTCATAAGAATCTTTTCCAAGTCAAATAGACCTCATAGAGACCTTGTCTCTTTATATATTAAATCATCTTCAATTTCCATTATGAATATCTTGTGAATGGAGTAAGAAGAGGAACTGATAATCTCAAATCCATATTGAAGTTGTACCTACAAAATATCACTACAAAACAAACTAATTCACAATCATGTTAGATTGAAGCCTTTCCACCTCTACATGTACACTTTCTCGAAGTCCGTCACACCTGGATAGACTTCTCTGAACAAAATTCAGAGGGAGCAAGGCTATCATTCCATGATTTATGTGGAAACTCAGTTGCTTTTGGTGTACAATGGAGATCAGACAACACTTACTTCTATCTTGAACAAGGATCTGATACCATGTTTGAATTATTGAACCATTGATCTACAGGCAAAGAGTGCAATTGAAAGTTATAATTGTGCAGTGGAATGGAATGAACAATGTGCACTGAACAAGACAAATTTCAGAGAAAATTGATAAGAATTGATTAGTAAATTACAACATTAACATTCATTAATTCCAGTAGTATACAATGGTGTTACAATAAGTAGTATTTGAAATCATGTGGATAATATTCTAATATACCAACTAAACTTGACTGAATAGCTAACTAAGAGTGTCTAAATCACTGCATGGGAGCTACTAGTCTAACTCTGGACAACTAAATCAGTCTGACAATCAGTTAAACTAGTTAAACTAACAAGGTAAGTGGAAAAAGGTGCCACTTCCCCATGCAACCATGCAAAAATGGTGCTATACTAACTGAGAGTGATATAGCTGAAGGTAATTGAAGATAAACTCAGCATAACTGGTTACCTACCACAATCAACTGATGGAGGCTGCTAGTGGCACTCAGAGTGGATCCTAAAATGTAGGGAATGGTATCATAGGCATTTAAACTCATGCATGAACATGTAGTAAGTGGCATTTAACCTCGATATGTGTTCCCCAGTAGACTAAATGTGTCTCCCTATGCTAGAAAAAATGATCAATAGACTATAAATGGACAAGGGAGGATTATACTAATCCTAAAATTCTATACAGATTTCACTCTCCTCTCATGCTCTCTATTCTTCTGTTGTTTAATATTCTCCTACTTGAATCTACTCCTGATCCGCACACAACCTGAATCAACTACTCTTCTCTATACTTCTACGCACTTAGCTGTAGACTATTCGACTCTTCTTACAGACACAAAACTACTAACTAACTCTATAAGTAAATTGAATAGGTAATTAGGTAAGCAACCCCCACATAGCCTGGGTTCTTCCTTCTTATAGGATCTTACATGTTTCTATCAAGCGACTTCACTATGTTATGCAATAAGTTATCATTCCCATTCTAGTTACACTTGTTAGTAGGCACTATCAAACCAAAATACAAAGATTCTTTTATTCCTTACAACATGTGTGACTCTAGCCATCTTTGTACCCACGATCTCTTCGAGTTGTCATTTCCAACTGCTGCACCTTTGCACACCTTCTCTAGCATGGTTCCTTCCATTGTGGTTGATCTTGTATCGTCCTTTCCTTATGTCGCGACTTCTCTTCATTCATGAGGTCTTCTCTTGTCATAGCTTCCTCTATAGCTGCTTCTTCTACCTTTTTCTTCCTTCCACAACTGCTTCTTTTGCAGCTTCTCCTCTACCTACATATGCTTCTATCATAGCTTCTTCTCCCTATGATTGGACTCTTTATCTTCTTGGGTAGAATTCTAACTGAATTATGCTTATCTTTCCATAGGGCCAACATGCCCCCAACACTCACTTGTGGCTTGTCCCGAGCCACGTAAGGATATTCTATTTTTTTTGCAATTCTAACGACTTTGCTTTAAAAATGTTGAAATATTTTCACTATTTCTTATGTCTCTCGTCTCACATCTTCTTCTTCCTTCTGCAATTGTTCAACAAGGTCGGAACTGAGGTGTTCTAACATTAGAATCCCTGTGTCCTCCATTGATCGTCACACCTTTTGATGTAGAGGTTCAATAATGCTTGTGACTCTTTCTGCTTCATCCTGCAACTCTGCAACTCTGTCATTCCTTTGTTGTTGTTGTGTGCAGATCACTGCAACTTATTGTTGGATTTTCTTCATTTTCGCGAACTTATCCATTTTATATGCTAAGGGTAACTTCTTCATCTCATTCTTCAATTGAATTGCTCCTATCTCAGATATGTGTAGCTCCTCTGTGACTTTATCCAATTCAACATCATCGATTAATTCTTCCCAAGTTTGAGAGACTTGGTCGACAGCCTTGGAACACATTGCCTCTGCTTCTTCTATTTTCTTCGCAGCCTTTGCTTCTTCTTTCCTTCATTCTTTGGTTTTGAAAAGTTATTGCTTTGGAGTGGTAGGACTAGTGAGAGGGGATTATTCGTCAACATCATTGATTATGTCTTGGGTTTCTTGGAATGATGGAGAATAAATACGATATGCTTTCCTGGATATTATTTTCTTTGACTTCTTCCTCCGCACATGAAGAACATTTTCATCGTCCCTTCTCCATTGTCAATAAAATCTTCCATCTCATATCCTTCCCTTACAAAAACATCACCAACTATATCTTGAGCTTCTTGTACAGTTTATGACGATGTTGTAGACTTGCGTTGTTGTTTGTCGTTATCTGAACTCTAGTTCAGAGCGGTGGATTTTACCAATGGATACTTTGCATTCTGGTGAATCTATCCGTGAGTGTATCTGACAGTTTAGGTGGAATGTCATCTAGTAGCCAAATTTCAACCACTACTTATTCGTCTTCCATCATTAGTGCTGAGATGACTTTGTTCTTGCGGGGAACATAACGCTTCTTTGTTGATGAACCAGGTGCGTCGAGTCGTAACCATACTTCAAGGATGATTGGAACTTGTTCACTTTTCAATCCAGCCCCTTCTTGTGGTGGAACATATCTGTTAGTGTCTTCCATAACGAGCATGGGTGACTTAGTTTCAATGACGGAGTCCATAACTGCACTAGCACTACGAGTCAAAATGGGCATACTCTATGAACAAAAAAAAATTACTTCGGCCCTTGGAGTTGCAGAGATAAATTCATCTTCCAAACGTAGCAAAATGAAATGAAGGGGAAGGATGAATGCTAATAATATCTACTTGTTCAATCGGTCAGACCCTCACATGCGTGTACATTGAATGGAATGGTGACAACATGATCCTTCATGTGTGCCACTTGTATGAATTGTCATACAAAAACCCCTACTCAATCCATCAATTTTCCATGTCACATCACTGTCATTATTATGTAAGCATGATGGAAGTGACAAAAAGTATGCCACCAAAATCCCTCAGGATTTTCATATTAATGATGGCTAGTTGTCTTTTTTGCGACTCAAATTCCTCCTACGACAACGTTACTGTTTCAGGCGAGAAATATCCTTGCTTTGATATAATCCTTTCCCTACGACAAACGGGGTGTCTTCTCCTTCATTTTTCTACGTACGGCATACATAGATTTTGCGACACTTTTCCTCCGTGTGCAACTTACTTTCACTCGGCGATAGTCTTTGCTTTCACGATAGCGGATTTCCTACAGTAAAACCATTTTTTTCTTTATTTCTTTCATCTCTATTTTATCTCTTTTCTCTCTTTTCTCTCTCTTTATTTTCTCTTTTCTTCTCTTTCTTTTCTCTATTTTTTTTCTTTCAACTGAGTCATGGCTATCTTGATAAGGCTTTAGTCGATTTCTGTTGACCAGTCCTTTGACAGGTGTTCCATCCAACTTTTGCAATTGTACACGGGGGTTTCAATTAGTGAACTTGTTACATAGAATGACCATTCATAGGATANATGATATTTATATGAAAAAAATATGTTTATGCATATAAATTAAATTAATTTTTGTTTAATTTTATTTTCAAGTTCAAGACAAATAAATGCTAAAGGACAATAATTTTTGGGGAATTTACAATGAATCTTAGTCACATCATTATAGAGTTATTTTATTAATTTTATTTTTAGTCAATTTAGAAAAGTAACTCAACCATGGTTATTTATATTGTGCATAAAAAGTAGTGTAGGAGGTGAGTTGTCATATATACCTACCCCATAAAACCCCTAACTCATAATATTTTAATATATCTTATATTTTTGTAGTACATCTCTTAGGAGGCCCATTTTTGACCTCAAATTCTCTCTAATGTAAAGAATATCCCTAATTTCACTAAATATTGGAAAATCCCTTCAAAAATTGTATTGTTGAACCACCCTCCCAATATGCCTGTCCAATTAAGAAAACCCCTATTTTCACCAGATATTGTAGGTATCCATTTTTATAAACACATTTTTAATACCCCCTTTTATATCATATTATCAAGTTGTAACAAACATTATCCCTTACGCATCTTAGTATAAGAAAACCAAATTTTAAATAAAATAATATTATAATGCTAATAATGATCCCACTAGGATTGCATCAGAGACTGATCATTTTGTAGTGTTGGATAGTGGAAAACCCAACAAAATATTAATGGGTAAGGAAAAATGTGTAAAAGGAAACCCAATCAAGAGACCAATTTAATAAATAATGTAAAGGATTGATAGTCCAATAGTCATTGCAATGCTTAGAAAAGATGAGAATTCCAAATGCTTCACACCAAGCTTGTCAATTTACCAATTTTGTATAATGTAAATACAAGTATAGCGATAGAGAGATCATGTTTTCTATAAGATTAATAATTTAAAATCCTTTTTTTTTAAATTGAAACTCTTTCATGGATGGACTTGCCTATCTTCCTATCAAAACAAACATCATTGACGTTTGAACCCAAATGAACATAAAAAAATTCCTCTTACTTTCCAATAACACCATATGATCAAGTGCATACCTTGAATTTGGGTCATTCACAAGATGCAATGAATTGCCTCCACTTCCTCTACATTTATTCTTCCAATCAAGGGAATTAACAACATTTAGTTACGTTTTCCTCGGTTATATCTAGTTTTTTTTTTTTCTTTACAAGAGAGGGGGAAATGTCCACTGTTAAGTTTCAAGCACGCAATATTTATAAAGATACACAAATGGTGAATCTTATATGATACCGGTTCATGGTAATGATAACACATAGGGTACATAAATAATTATTTATATTTTCACCTATGTTCATGTTAGTTCCAATACAATATTAAGACGAATGCATTGCATATAAGAATTGAAATTACAATTGTGAAGGTAACTTTCAGGATTGAATGTAGAAAATGATGAGGCCAAGGCACACATTAATAACTAAATATGAAAAGGAAGGAAAACTAGTTCTAGTGTTTGTGCCAACATAGAAACATGCATGAACTACTACATTTTGAATCAACTCACCTCTTTGATCTTTCTCCAATAACAAAAAGTTGGCTAGATGATAATACTTGAGCACTCAACAAACTAGGACTGATATGAATTTGGTCCATGATTCGGAGATATAAATCTATCCCATATATAATTTGGATGTTATTCTGTTGCAGTATTTACAATGGAACGAATCCATTCCGTGATTTGGAGGTATGAATATAGACCACTATTTAGAAGTTATTCCTTAGCAAAAACTAGGAATGATATGAATCCAACCTGCAATTTGAAGGGATGAATTGAGCCCATGATTCATAGGTATGAATCCATCCCACTATTTGGAGGTTATTCTTCATTCCACCCCAAAAAAATATCCCCCAATATTTATATTACTATGTCAAATTAAAAAACCTCCCTTTACCCCTTAATATAGGGAAATATATTTTTTAGATTTCTAGGATTATTCAAACCCCCATTATGAATGGATGTGATATGATATTTCCTCGATGGTGAACCTCTTGTGCAATTGCAGCGTGCCTCCAAAAGTGTTATGAATGACAACATACAGTCCTAACCAATGTGTTTTTGGCTTACTTGCATGCTTGAAAAAATTGTTGTCATATAGAAGAACAAGTCCTCCGACCTAAAATTTATTTTTATTCATATGTCTATCATGCCATACTTTTTTTCATTATTTCTCAATGTTTTGATGATATCTTGTGAGAAAACGTTATTCTTCCAACTCCACCAATTATGACAGTATTTCTTCGACAACACCAACATATGCCATCTTCATGATCGCAACAATCATTAAGTTTGGTACAATGTATTCCATTGGCATGAAATATTCTTGCCTATATACCAAAATAAATGGATTTCGATATGTCAACCTCTTACAGGTCGTGCGATATGCCCACAATACTATGGAAATTTTATGATCCAAGTCATTTGGTTGGACATTGCAAATATTTTTTAACGCATTTTCCATAATTTGTTAAATTATTCGACAACACCATTCGCTTGAGGGTGATATGGTGATGTATTTCTATGCTGGATCTGGAATTCCTTTGTCAATTCCTCAATTAACTAGTTAAAAAAGTGTGTACCTTGGTCACCAATAAATTTTTTTGGGTAGCCGAATCTTGTCACGGCATTTTCAAACAGAAACTTTGCAGCATTCACAGTAGTACAATGTTTTACTGGTGCTACTTCATCCCATTTGGTTAGGTATTTGGTCATTGTAATTATGTATCTTTCCCCTATGTGCTTCCCCTTCAGACTAATAGGACCTGCAAAATCAATGGCAGGTTTATCAAATGCCTACATAGTTACTTGTGGTACTAGTGGAATTTCATATCATCACGATGAATTTCCCCTTCTCTAGCGGAGATCACAACTGCGACAATACTCTCATGCATTTGCATGCATGGTAGGACACCATAATCCCTCTTGCAATATATTTTTCACTGTAGCTCTTCCATAATAATGGCATCTTGCAACACTTGCATGTGCTTCATTCAGTATCATCGGTCGCCCATGTTAAAAAATGGAGTGATGAATAATTTCATCAGGGCCCATCTTGTATAACTATCTAGCGATCAACTGGAAATATGCAGCTTGGAAAACCAATTGTTTCTTTTGCACAGTGGTAAACCCAACTGGTGTATATCACGTACTCAAAAATTGTATGATATCTCTATACTGATCATCAAACATTTTTATTTCAAATAATTATGCATCAGGTAGACTATCATCAAGGTTACCATGTTCTTCTTCACTTTCAATTCTCGATAGATGGTCTGGTTCTGAATTTAGTCGAATGGGTTTAACAATGAATTCAAAGTCAAATTACTGAAAAAGGAGAAGCCACCGACAAATATTCCCCCCGACCACTGTCTTATTGACCAGGTATTTTAATTTTTGTACATTTTAAAATTTCCACCCAATAATTAGTGTTTGGATTTATGTAGAGCGTATACCATTGCTAACCCTTCTCTTGCCATCATGGTATAATTCTTCTCTGTTGAGGATAATTTCCTACTAGCGAAGGATATAGGATAGTCGTCTGAACCTTCACCAAGATGAGTTAGTACCACAACGAGCACGACAGACAATGCATCAACATGTACATGAAGCTCTTTCTTCTAGTCTGGAAATACAAGTATGAATTTTGTAACCATCTTTTTCTTCAACGTGTCTAGACTCTCTTGGAAAATTTTTGTCCATTGGAACTTAATATATTTCTTTAGTAATTTTTCCATCAGAGCAGTCACCTCTGCTTATCCTTTGATAAAAAATTTGTACTATCCTGTGTGTCTCAACGTTGCGTGCAATTGTTTCACTATGGTCAGTGGTGGTAGGTCAAGGTTGATCGTGATTTTAGCATGATCAACCGACATTCCATCACGACAGACACATGGCCCAACAGAATTCCAAATGGGGCGCAAAATATGCATTTCTTTAAATTTAATGAAATTTGATACTAGTGATGGCATTCCAGCATAATCTTGAGGCTCTCAATATGATCCTTAATGAGCCCAAATACTGTCCAATCGTCAAAGTATACTTCAAGAAATTTGGGAATAAAATATTTAAAGGCAACAAATACTATTCTGCAAAAAATAGCAGGAGCATTCTTGAGTCCAAAGGGAATTACAATGTACTCAAAACACCACCACTTTGTCGCAAATGTGGTCTTGTGTCGATATTCCTTTGTGATTTGAATCTAATGGTAGCTAGAGAAATGTGGTCTTAATTACAATGTGGTCTTAAGTACATCTAAAATGTGGTCTTGTTCAATTTTCTCAGGTCGATGCAAATTCTTAATTTTCAGCCATAGCCTTTTTGTCTTGTACTACTATCAGGTTGATCCATTATGATTCTTTGGTAGGCTCTATAATACCTTTGTATAACATTCGGTCCATCTCTTTTTTGACTTTTTCTTTATACCATGGATTCAATTCGTATGGTCGTTGCTTGAATAGTTTTGTGTCGGGCCTAAAATATATTTTTTTTCTCCTACATCTCTGACAATTCCTTTCATCTCTAAAAATTTTGTATGGAACATATCCTTGAACTCATGCAATAAGTTTGTGATATTCCCTACAGTCTCATCATCCCAATAATCTCTGATATTGGCAAACTTTGGATTCTTCGAGGAGCCAATATTAAATTTCTTAACTTTGAGTGGGCTAAGGAATTGGTCGCTGAAACATCAAGTCCTGCCACTTCGCGCGTATCTTCATATTCTGGAATGTTTACGTCGAGTGGGTCATCTTCATTAGGTTCTCTCGTCACGTTGTAGCATGCCATCTAGTGGTGGATTGTGATGCTGCTCTGGTTGAATTTTGTCATCGTGACAAGGATATCTTATACCTTTGCTTTCATCACTTGTAATGCAACATCAATGGAAGGATGGTCATCTGTGAATTCAAATGTATGTGTGAAGCTAGTAGCTAACTCGTCTTGTTCAAGAGCTCCTCGTCGCAACTCAACTGATGTATACCAATTCCTTGGTATCATTTCCAGTGTATGTATGAATTGATGAACCCAATCTCTTCGCAAATACTCCTGCCATTCCATGTGACAATATTCAATATGTTCAATAGGATTCGTCAATCCTATATACTTTTGACCAATATAACTGATCTATTCTCCAAATCTTATCTCCATCAATTTTCTACATTTTGACCATTTAGAGATAGATTCTTTATGCATACCACACCATCTAGCGGGCGTAGCTTTCAACAAAAATTCCAGGACGGATAAGTTTTGAGACTCTGTATCTTTTTCTTCAAACTTTGTAAAAAATATGCAAGGTTATGTAAACCTTCATATCTAGGTAGCTAGATTTCCTCGGCTCCTACATGTCACACATATCGTGTAATTTTTGTGCATCTTTTCATAGATACTTCATGCATATGACTCTGCCAATTTTCCAGCGCTTCACTCGAATCGGATGTACAATAGATAACACTCTGCCAACTCAGATTTCCATCAGCTGTTGGATTTATATGGTCGTCTCATGTATATGTGATATTATATAAATGGTCGAGATAGTTCCCTTGTCAAGTTCACTATGCACAGGTTCAACATATCTCTGTCCTTCCACTGGATAAATTGGTGCGACCACCCTTATCTATGAATCTTCAAATGATAATATTCTTCTCTTAAGATTTATGATGGTCTGATTTTCTATCGCCCAGTTGATCCCCAAAAGTGCAGGATATGTGTTTGTATAATCGATAATGGAGATCACTTCGAAATCCACATATGTTATCAGACCTTCTACTTCAATAGACACTTGAGTCACTCAACCAATAGGTAGGAACTTCGACCGATTTGCTATCCTGAGATGAACGAGAGACCAATATAGACGTGGTTTTCCATTTATTTCCCATGTTTTACTTTCCAAACTATTGACACCAGACCGCGGGTCTAAAATGATATAATCCATATCATAATCACCTATCTGTAACAACTCCAAAACAATCCCAAAATAGAAAAATAATTGTTACCGTGGTGTTTATATCATTTTAAGACCTAAATTGGATTCATGAAGCATTTAAGAAAAATATTGTAAATCTTATATTCCATTTTCAACCTAGGACTTAGCCTATAATGAAAATTATGGAACCTAAAACTTAAGAAATTGAAAACTGTTTACTCCATATAAGACAGTACTCTAGATTACAGTTTCTAAGTCTTAATATATTTTAGTTGATTTTGATGTTGATAAGTCACACATGCCTTGTCGTAAGTTACAACTGTGTTTTTGTTTGACCATAGAGATGGATTCGCCATGTTTTATTTTTTTAAGCTTGCTGCCTACAACCCTATTTCGAAGTGAGGGTTCAAGGCTAAAGGTCTTATTTAGCTTATTGTAAGCTAATGCATTTTAAACTTGTATTATTGCAGGTGTTCTCATGGTTTTTAAGAATTAATGTAAACCTAGAAAATCTAAGAAACTAAGGTGAGAAGCACCAAGGTGACAAGAAAAAAGGATTAAGGGAAGAAAAAGAAATTAATTTTGCAACTATAGAAAGTGGGTAACTAAAATTACAACGACGCAGAGGTAGGTGAAACACACCATGTGAAGGACTCATAGTGCTTTCCAGTTGTGTAAGGGGTTAAAACCCTAATGATCAACCAAGGTTTAAATCCAGCGTTATTTTTCTGTGTTGTGGGAGTAGTATGGAGGGCCGAGAGATATCGTCCCTTCCAGAAAATGGTTTTCCTTTAGCCATGCATCCTCTCATAAAACACCGAGACAACTTTACTATTGTGCCACCTTTATTTCCTCTTGGATTATGCAGTGGTTACTAACTTTATGGAGCCACGATCTTGACCTGTTATAGGCTCCTTCATAGACACGTCACCACAGTTTCCTTTGCAAATATTTTGAGTGTGTGGGTAAGTAGTTTTTTTTCATTACTATTTGAAATAAGTTTGATGCAATTTTAATGCAAACAAATATTAGAAAGTCGAAGCTTTAACCTCTGTCCCTTGTTTATATAGAAGGATGTTTCAAGAGTCGTTGCTTGGCTTGGAAGAGTTCGATTCAAGGGTTTCGATGTCGTAGGATCTGGTAAGACCTAAAAGCTTTGAAACCTACGATCCATTGATGGTATGAAATGATAACGCAAAGCTAGAACATAATTATTATTTTTTCTAGTTTCATTTGGAGATTCAAGTTTTTAACGAGCCTCCTTCGTTATGATGGTAAATGTTCTCATTATTAATCTTGTATATTGATTTAGGAACAAAGAATCAATCTCATCAAAGATTAATTAACAAATGACTCATGAAATGGTGTAATCGGTCTACAGGAATAGTAGTCAATTTGTATTCACATAAAGAATGAATGATTACAATTACAATGAAATGCTACAAGCATGAATGAAGAGACAATTTGAATTCCTTCAGAGGCCATTCAAATTGAATGAGTGAGTCTAGCTTAACTGACTATAAGCCATGGTTCACACTTAGTTAACCACTGACCAAAACCCTAATTGACTCAACTAACCCTAACTGAAGTCGGAGTGCAATAAATGACTGAGTCTTAACTGAAAGAGATCAGAAACATGTCATAGCTCACCAACCATCAAGAGGTAGTGCTACACTGACTCCAATGAACCCCGATGAGGTTAACAGAAGTTGAACTGCACATCAGAAGTTGGTGGAGGTGCCCCTATTGACTCCAGTTCATTAAATAATCATTAAATAATATATTTAATGAGAGGAGGTGCCTTAACTGACTTGTTTAACTGATTGTAACCACCAGTTAGCAATTAGGTGCATTAATATCACTCAGATCACCCCCGGAGTGCTCCAGTTAGCCTCCCCGATTGTAGGAGAAGGCTAAGTTAGCCTCCTTGACTAAAGGTAGGTGTGGGTGTGAATGGATGATGTCAATTAATGCTCCACTGATGTCAATTAATGTCAATTATACTTAGGATAGTGGTTTAACTAGGCCAATTTGACCAAAAAGAGTGTGTATGGTGGTAAATGTCTCCAACAACCCCCCTTAAGCTATACTCAGGAAGAGTTAGAAAACATAGATGCATAAAAATTCTAGGGCCCTGGAAACTAAGGCCATAGGTCACCCTGTACAATGTTGAAACTGAAACAATGCTCAAAACAAACTAAGTGAGGAAAAGAGGGAAAACCCAGTGGGAAAACCCTCCCCTCAAGCTGAACACGGAAAGTAGTTTGAATCACCCTGATGAACTCACCCCCAATAGTGAATGGAGGTAAGTGAACTTCTTTTCTTAAAATCTCTTGGTGAAGATGTCTACAATCTACTCATCAGTCGAGCAGTATTGCAGAATGATGGTCTTGTCATGCACGAGCTCCCTGATATAGTGCATGTGGATCTCTACATGCTTGGTCCTCTGCCTAGTAACTGGATCCGTGGATATATTAATATCACTTTGATTGTCACAAAAGAGGACAATGGAGAAAGTACTACCAAGATCAAACTCTGAAATAATGCCTTGCAACCAAACTGCTTGGATGCAAGCATTCACCGCTCCTCGATACTCGACCTCTGCTGAAGATAGTTCTATGGTAGCCTGCTTTTTGCTTGACCAGCAAATGGGGCCACAACCAAACATGAATACATATCTAGAAGTAGACTTTTGACCAATAGAATCACCCACCCAATCGGAATTTGTGTATCCAACCAGCTCTAGCTCGGAGTCTGCAGCATAGTGAATGCTGTAGGTCCTGGTTCCCTGAATACACTGGAGGATCCTCTTAGCTGCCTTCCAATTAAGATCATGAGGCTTCTACATGTATCTTTATATAACATTCATAGCATAACAAATATCAGGCCTATAATGTGTCAAGTACAACAAGCTACCAATCAGCTGTCTATAGATAGTGCAGTCCATGGGAGGTGTGCTTTTTCCTTCTTCAAGGCTGATCCCTGAAAGGAAAGGGAATGGTGCAGGCATAAAATCAGCCATTTTAAACTTGACTAACAGGTATTAAATTTATTTGGATCGAGTAACCATAATCCCCTCAGAATTGTGCTCAATTTCGAGCCCCAAAAATTGTTTTAGAAGCCCCAAATCACTCATTTCGAAGGCATTGTGATGAGTAGTTTTGATGGCTGAAATGGAGACAACTATGCTACCTGTGATCAGTAAGTCATCAACATATAAAAAAATGATAATTATATGACCATCATACTTCTGTAAATATACATTTGGATCTGATCTACATCTCTAAAAGTTTTGCGAGAGAAGGAAGGCATCCATCTTGGAATACCACTCTCTTGGGGCCTGTTTTAACCCATATAGTGACTTCTTTAGCTTGAAAACCAAAGATGGATCAGTGATGTAGCCCTCAGGTTGCTTCATGTATATCTCCTCATGAAGATCTCCATGCAGAAATGCTGACTTAACATCCATGTGATGCACTTCCCGGTGCTTGGATGCTGAAATTGCCAAAACAAGGTGGATGGAGTCCATTTTTTAAACTGGTGCAAAGGTCTCATGGTAAGGCTACTCCTTGGACCTGAGAGAAATTTTTTTATACCAGCCTTGCCTTATATTTTTAGGTGCTTCCATCAGTAGCAACCTTGGTCTGAAACACCCACTTGCATTGAACCAATTTCCTTCCCGGAGGAAGAGAAACTAGCTCCCAAGTAGTGTTTTTCTGAAGAGAATTCATCTCTTCATCCATGGCAACTTGCCATCTCGGATATTTCCGAGCATGATAGTAGGATTTTGGATCTGAAATAATCATCAAATAGAAAGTTTCGGACAAAAAAGTATCAGGAAAAGAGAGCGCAATACCTGCTCTTTGGAAATCATACCGGGTTCTCTTTGGATCATCCAGATTTCCAATGTTGTCTCCTGCGAAGGAGAGTGTCTGTCGGGCCCATGTAGGAAGATGATTTTGAACTTCAAGTTCTGATTCAGCATATAATTATTGATGCACACTGATATTAGAAATCAGAGGATCCAAATTAGGGTCATCACCCCCAATTTCATCATCCAAATATTCAGTAGAATAGGAACAAAATTCAGCAGTTTTCTCCTGCACTAGTTCCACCTCCTGAAGAGGCTCATCAAACTTGACACTTCTATCGATGATGATCTATTTGGTATTGATATTTAGTAGCTTGAACCCTTTAGATTCATTAGGATACCCAATAAATAGACATTCTATGCTTTGCGGTTGCAAAGCCCTTCTTTTATCAAGCGGAATTCGATCCCATGCAGTGGACCCAAACACCAGTAGGTTCGACACATCTGGCTTGTGTCCAAAGTATGCTTCGAAAGGGGTCTTCCCTTCCAAAAATGAGTGTGGAACCCTATTCTAAATGTATTTTGTAGCATGCATGGCCTCAGCCCACAAATTTGCAGCAATATTCTTAGATTCCAACATACAGGTGGTCATCTCCTTGAGAGACCGATTCTTCCTTTCCACTACTTTGTTCTGCTGGGGAGTGTAGGGAATTGAATGTTGGACCTGAATACCACTTTGGGAGAATATGTACAAAAACTCATTACTGAAATACTCCCCTCCATTATTATATCTCAAGATCTTGATCTTAATCCCAAAGGCATTTTCGATCAAGGCTTTCAATTCAAAAAAAATTTCACATACTTCTGATTTCTTTTTAAGAAAGAAAACCCATGTATACCTTGAAAAATCATTAATAAAAGTAAGAAGATACCTTGATCCATTCATCTATGTGACAGGCATTGGACCACTAATATCAGAATGTATCATCCCCAATATGCATGTAGCTCGGTTTTCCTTCCCCAGATCGAACTTGTGCTCAGGGTGTTTTCCAATCACACAGCCCTTGCAAATTCCCGTGGTTTCCTTGATGACCGGGAGGCCTCCAAACATGGAGTTTTTCTGTAATTGATGAAAATATTTGAAATTAAGATGGCCAAACCTCTCATGCCACAGCCTACTAACCTCATTCCCATGAGTTAGCAGAGCGGTGGGCTTTGCATCCGCAACAAAGTGAGAGAACTCATAGGCTTTTGCATGATGATTTGCAAGGCCTTTAGCAATGAGTTTACTGGATGCAATTTCTATTATCTCAACATCATTTGGGCTGAAAGAAACTCTCTTAGGCACTCCAGTATTTGTCATCTGATAGACACTAAGGAGATTTGATGCCAGAGACGGTACATACAATACATTTGAAAAGAAACCATTTTCAAGATCAATCGTACCTTGTCCTTCTGAAATGATGGTGGAGTCATCTCCCGTGTGGATGGGGATGGATTTGTCGGTTTCCAAGGATGAAAAGGAGTCTTTTTCAGCCATCATGTGGTTTAAAGCTCTTGAATCAATCAAGATTGCTCTGGACTTCGAAGTGCTTGTCATGAGGGCATGACCTTTTTCATGCTGTGGTTCTCGATCATGTTGATCTCTCCTTCGAAAGCTTTCTGGAATACTGACGTGATTCCTCTCAAGAAGAGAGGTTCCTTCATCAAGCTTCTTCTTCATGTAGGCATGTTCAGGGTGGAAACCTTCTCGCAACAAGAACACTTGACTTTTTCCTTGCCATTGTGCCCTTTTCCTTTGTTCTTCCTTGAGCCGAAAGACTCATCATGCTGTTAATTTTCAACTCGAGGCTTAGGAGCATCAAATTTAGTTTTTTGATTCTTTTGTTGCTTTCCTTTACAATTCAGATCTTTCGGCCCTGAGACATGAAGGACTTGATCACGGGAAGATTTGATGATCCCCATCTGGACAAGCTTTTCATGTTCACATGTTAGGGACTCAATGAAGGCATTGAGTGTAGGCATCTTCCATCCAGGGGTTGTGAGCTTCGCCAGACGGAATGTAGAAACAAAAACTGAATAATCAGCGCCAAGTTTGGAGAGTATGGTGAGGATGAGCTTATCATCCTCCTTCTCCACTTTGCATTGCTTCAAGAGTAAAACGGTATGCTTGAACTTTGTGAAGAAATCATTCAGAGTCTCGAAGTTGGAGGGTTGGAGAGACATGAGTTCATTCTCAAGCTGGTAAACCCTTAAGTAATCATGCTTTCCGTATAGAGTCTCCAATTTGTCCCATATTTATTTCAGATTCTTCAATCCCGTAAGACGGAAGAGAAGGTATCAGGAAATAGAGAGGCACAAGAAACCGAAGGCTTCATCCTTCTTGTTCAAGAATCTTAATTTTTCTATGGCAGATCCAGGCTCAACTTCAGTGTCCATGGTGACTATAAAAAGTCCTCTGGAGCGCATCTGAATCTCCATATCATCTTTCCATCAGTGGAAATTATATGGAGTCAAGAGATCTACTAAGGAGGCCATCTGGATGTGCTGGAGCGAATGCTTCACCTGTAGAAACCTGAAAATCAAAATAGAAAGGGCAATGTAAGGTCAGGCATCCTGCACATTTTAGGCTTTCATCACACCCAGCATATTCAATCAAGCAAGCTTGATCAACAAGTTCTTTACTTGGGGTATTAAGTGGTAAGCCTTGGCTTCTGGTGCAGTGCTGGATTTTTGAGCTATTGCTCAAATTTCATGCAAAAATCTGTCAAAAAGCTTGTTTTTGATAGATAGAGCTTCGTCCCACCGTAAGCTCTGATACCATATTAATCTTGTATATTGATCTAGGAAAAAAGAATCAATATCATCAAATATTAATCAACAAATGACTCATGAAATGGTGTAATCGGTCTACAGGAATGGTAGCCGCTCTGTATTCACATAAAGAATGAATGATTACAATTACAATGACATGCTACAAGCATGAATGAAGAGACAATTTCAATTCCTTAGGAGGTCATTCGAATTGAACGAGTGAGTCTAGATTAACTGACTATAAGCCATGGTTCACACTTAGTTAACCACTTACCAAAACCCTAATTGACTCAACTAACCCTAACTGAAGTCGGAGTGCAATAAATGACTGAGTCTCAACTGAAAGATATCAGACACATGTCACAGCTCACCAACCATCAAGAGGTAGCGCTACATTGACTCCAATGAACCCCGATGAGGTTAACTGAAGTTGAACTGCACATCAGAAGTTGGTGGAGGCGCCTCTGTTGACTCCTGTTCATTAAATAATATATTTAATGAGAGGAGGCACCTTAACTGACTTGTTTAATTGATTGTAACCACCAATTAGCAATTAGGTGCATTAATATCACTCAGATCACCCCCGGAGTGCTCCAGTTGCCTCCTCGAATGTAGGATAAGGATAAGTTAGCCTCCTTGACTGAAGGTAGGCATGGGTGTGACTGGATGATGTCAATTAATGCTCCAGTGATGTCAATTATACTTAGGATAGTGGTTTAACTAGGCCAATTTGACCAAAAAGAGTGTGTATGGTGGTAAATGTCCCCAACACTCATTAGGTGGTAGAGATAAAACTGTGTTTTTTATAATCCCTTGAGCCATGATAGGGTTTATGTTTTTAGAGATAAACCATGGAGTCTATGTGTAATGAAGCTCTTTAATGTAATTTTTTTTTTTGAAGTTGAAGGGAAGCATAGCCATTGCTATTTCGCTTGGTTTAAGTTTTGCATATGGTTTATTAATATTGCTTTCTATATTATGTGAACCATTTATAACTTTCAACATTGTTATTTATTATAAAAAAAATTGGAAGAATTTGTTTTAAAAATCCTTCGAAGATTTTCGATACCACTATGTATAAATGTCATAATATTTTAAAAGCACTGTGTTGTATATTTTTTACTACATTCATGCCATTCTGGTTTTTTATTTGGTTGTGATTATCGCATTTCTTTGTTATTTGAGCCTAGGGAGTGTTAGAACCTGTTTTTGTTTTCTATCTTTTAATACTTTTTGTTTATGTTTTGAAGTTTGGTTTTACTCTTTATTCCTAGAAAATTTTGTTGATTGGGATAGTTTGAATTTTTCCCTTTAGCTTTTATGTTATTTGATTTCTTAGTTTATTTTTACAAGTTTTGGTTTGATTTCATGATCAAAGGGCTTAATTGGATTAAAAAGTATGAAAAATAGCATAAACGTTTAATTGAGATTCCTAAACCAAGTTTAAACCCTTACCATTAACATGATTTTTGAAAAACATTAACCTGAAATTTTCTTGTAGCGCAAGCCAGAAAAAAGTTACACAGAAGTGCTACAAGAAAGTCACGCAAAGTTAAAAATCCTCTTTCAATGTTGCGGAGGCATAGTTCTTTAAAGCATCGATGAGATAGTTCATAATGCTTCCGATCACCGATCGCGAAGCTATTTCTCTAAAGTGTCGACACTGTGGCAGCACAGTGGTTTAAAGCGCCGACGCAATAGTTGATAAGGTTTTCGACTACGGCAATGGTCTAAAGCGCCGACAAAGTAGTTGATAAAGCTTCTGATTTTCGATCACGAAGCTAATGGTCTAAAATCCTCTTTCAATGTTGCAGAGGCATAGTTCTTTAAAGAGCCGATGAGATAGTTCATAACGCTTCCGATCGCCGATCGCGAAGCTAGTTCTCTAAAGTATCGACACTGCGGCAACACAGTGGTTTAAAGCGCCGACACGATAGTTGATAAGGTTTCTAACTACAGCAGTGGTCTAAAGTGCCGACAAAGTAGTTGATAAAGCTTCCGATCGTCGATCATGAAGCTAATGGTCTAAAGTCATTTTTCAACGTTGTGGATATTTAGTTCTTTAAAGCGCCGACATTGTGGCGACATAGTGGCTTGTGGTTCCGATGTAGTAGAAATCAATGCTTCTGATTGCCAATAAGTTAATAGGGGGAAGTGTTGATTCGTTTAATTTTGAACCTCCGATTGTCGATGCTAAGAAGGGTTAGTAGTTAGTGATGGGAGACGCTGATATCGTGGGAAAATTCAATGTTAATCACTCTGACAAGTGTAAATATAATCAAGAAGGCAAATCATGGTGGTTTCTTATGGAAGCGATGCAATAATAATGACAGACTATAATGAGACAAAGGCATTTCAAATCACGGTTTTTCTTGAAGTGCACATAGAGCAGGTGGAGATCGTGTCGGAAAATTAGTACTTGAAGATCGGAATTTTGAAATAGAATGAAAATCAGGGTTTTCAGGAGCAGGAAAAGGCAAACAGAGGATCAGTTCACACAGCTAAAGCAGACTATCTAGGAGCTGACTCAGCAGAACGAGGAGATAACAAGGAGGGTTGCAATTGCTTTACTAATTGAAGCAACTAAATACTTGTAAAGTTAGTTAAGAAAGTCAGTTATTCGTTAAGTTTGGAAAGTCATTTTATTTTGGTATAATGATAGTTTAGATTTAACTATTCAATAGATAGTCTAAAAATAGTCAGGGTTCAGTTATTCAACTGATTTTGAAGGAATAGTATAAATGTAAGTCTAAAAGAAGACAAAGGGGTTCGATTTTTTGCTGGCAAGGGGAGACTATCAGGTTGTGTTTTTGATGACTGAACTATGAAATATATGCACTATATGCCCTTCATGTTATTGACTAGTTTCATTTCTAATTTGTGTTAATTACTCAGTTGGTATATTCATTTCCTATTTAATGTTTTTATGCTTGAAATGCTTGCTAACTGTGGGTGAAATTCAGTACTGTGTTTACTCTATTGGATTATGGTTTATATGTTATGCATCTCAGTCATTTAAATGCTCATGATTTAGTGTTTTCTTTGGTCTTACAAATGTTTTCCCTCTTGTCTTCAAACTGTTCAACCAAAACCTTATTAAACCCTATTTTACTTTATTGTGATTTTTGATATTGTGTTGGATTGTTCTTCCGTAGTTTGGGAACAATTTCTGTCACAAACATCTTTGGCACCGTTGCTGGGGACGAAGTTCAAAACCTATTTTTCCTCGGGATAGTTATCATTTCACTAGTTTTGAGAGGTGAACTTAAACCAGCAAATCTTAAAGACTACTTTTCACCAGTATTTCACAGTGGCTACTAAGGGAGCTAGAATAAGAAATAGACCTAGTTCACCTTTACAACTGGGTGTCTCAGACCCAAAGCAGATTTTGAAAATAGCTAGGAAAATCAAAGGGTCTCAATCATCCCGAGATTTATGCAGCCCTAATTTATTTGACCTACTGTCACCCTTTCCACTTTTTGAGGAGGAAAAACAAAATCTATCTTGACAAATCGATTGGCGACTCCACTATTTCAAGATGCATAGGCCCAAGTCCATGGAAGCCATTCTGGCTCGAAGGTTTGCACCTTTCAATTTTTTCGATGTTCAAGGTTTTCCAAATCCAATACCTACTATGGATGTTTGGGGAGATTATCTTCGACGGTTTAGAGAAAGCAAAAAGGATAATCCTTCAGATCACCTCAACAGATTTCATCAATATATGGTTCAATTAAATATTCAGCATGAAGATGTTCATGTATTCACTCGACCAAGACGCATGAGAATGGTATTTTTCTCCTCATGCTGCTAGCATTTCCTCCGTAAAAGAATTCCATACATGTTTTCAGAAACATTGTAAGTATCTGTTCTCAGCTGAAATCTTTTTAGAAGATTGTTGTGAGCAAGCTGATTTTTATAATACAATTTCTGATTCAAAAAATCATGATGATAAGTATAATCAAGGATTGAAAACATATCATGAAGAAGTTGTATTTTCATAATTTGTTGAAGATGAAGAGGTAACATTTTTAGATACTGCTGTCAAGAAAGAATTCCATGATCATTATGATAATCAAGTTGTTGTTTTAAGTCAGGTTGAAGATTATTCTAGTAATGAGATCAACAGAGATAGTTTGGAATATTCTCATAATGATTTAAATAGTATTAATAATCATTTGAATGCTAATCTTGTAGAAGATCAATCTCTTGTTCAACAAACTGTTGCAAATCATTGTTGTGTTAAAGATCAGTTTTGTATTGAAGAAAAATATGAACCTTCAGCATCATCATTCGAAATTTCCCAGAATGCTCCTCGTTATGATGAAGAAATTAGGGTTCCAAGACAAGAATTCTGTGATGAATTATATTCTAGTCTTTTTTGTTTTGATACTAAAATTGATGAAAGTGAGGCTGTTGACATTTTTAACGTTATATCAGAAGTTTCTTATATTCATGGTTATGATAAATACGCTATTCAAAACCATTAAGAAGATGCTATAATTTTTTATAAATATGATGATGAAATTGAAAAGAAAGACCCAGAAATGTGTGAGGTGTGTGTTATGGCACAATCTGATCAGCAGATTCAGGAATGCATTCAGTCCATTATCCTTGCACAACCGGAGCCAATATAGGATAGTTATTCATTTGAAGACAGTGTGGAAAAGGGGGTTCATCTTGTTGACATTATTGATGATACTGTCCAAAAAATTCTGAAGCAAATTCAGGTTAATCCTAATGTCCTTTATTACATATGCTTGATTGATATTCATGAAACAAAACATTCTTATGGACAGCCTATCTTTTTCATAGAACATGAAGAGGTAACTTTTGGAAATTTGTATGATCCAGTGGTAGATTATTTAGAATCAATACTAAGTTATAAATCTGTTATCTTAGAGACATCATTTGATGAAAGTGAGTACAAGTTGCTAGATCTTTACTCTTCATGTTTTCCAATATTTCTGATTATACATATATTCGGAGTTGGAAGTAGGCTTTGGTGAGTTGATGAAATTTTTTCCTAGTTACATTGGAAATAGGATTACAATTTAATTCAGTAGATGGAAGTTTCCTCAAATAATTTTACAGTATTTGAAGGAAAGGGATTTGAATTTCATTGTATATACCAATGTGTGAAGGATTGAATAAAGACTCCATATCCCAATGGATATTTTGTAGACTTGCAGGTAGCAGCACAGAAGGCACTGGTCTACAAGTTCTTGAAGCCTCACATGGAGGACTTCATCCCACAGTTGGAGCCAGATGTTAGAAACTATTTTTGTTTTCTATCTTTTAATACTTTTTGTTTATGTTTTGAAGTTTGGTTTTACTCTTTATTCCTAGAAAATTTTGTTGATTGGGATAGTTTCAATTTTTCCCTTTAGCTTTTATGTTATTTGATTTCTTAGTTTATTTTTACAAGTTTTGGTTTGATTTCATGATCAAAGGGCTTATATAAGGATTATATGGATTAAAAAGTCTGAAAAATAGCATAAAAGTTTAATTGATATTCCTAAACCAAGTTTAAACCCTTATCATTAACATGATTTTTGAAAAACATTAACCTAAAATTTTCTTGTAGTGCAAGCCAGAAAAAGTTACACAAAAGCGCTACAAGAAAGTCACGCAAAATTAAAAAATCCTCTTTCAATGTTGCGGAGGCATAGTTCTTTAAAGCGCCGATGAGATAGTTCATAACGCTTCCGATTGTCGATCGCGAAGCTAGTTCTGTAAAGTGCCGACACTGTGGTAGCACAGTGGTTTAAAGCGTCGACGCGATAGTTGATAAGGTTTCTGACTACGGCAATGGTCTAAAGTGCCGACAAAGTAGTTGATAAAGATTCTGATTGCCGATCACAAAGATAATAGTCTAAAATACTCTTTCAATGTTGCGGAGGCATAGTTCTTTAAAGCGCCGATGAGATAGTTCATAATGCTTCTGATCGCCGATCGCGAAGCTAGTTCTCTAAAGTGCCGACACTATGGCAGCACAGTGATTTAAAGCACCGACACGATAGTTCATAATGTTTCCGAGTACGGTAGTGGTCTAAAGTGCCGACAAAGTGGTTGATAAAGCTTCTTATCGTCGATCGCGAAGCTAATGGTCTAAAGTCATTTTTCAACGTTGCGGATATTTAGTTCTTTAAAGCGTTGACACTATGCGGCATAGTGGCTTGTGGTTCCGATGCAGTAGAAATTAATGCTTCCGATTGCCGACAAGTTAATAAGGGGAAGTGCTGATTCGTTTAATTTTGAACCTCCGATTGTCGATGCTGAGAAGGGTTAGTAGTTAGTGATGGGAGACGCCGATACCGCGGGAAAATTCAATGTTAATCACTCTGACAAGTGTAAATATAATCAAGAAGGAAAATCATGGCAGTTTCTTGCAGAATCAATGGAATAATAATGACAGACTATAATGAGACAAAGGCGTTTCAAATCACAGTTTTTCTTGAAGTGCACATAGAGCAGGTGGAGATCGTGGCGGAAAATTAGTACTTGAAGATTGGAATTTTGAAACAAAATGAAAATCAGGGTTTTCAGGAGCAGGAAAAGGCAAACAGAGGATCAGTTCACACAGCTAAAGAATACTATCCAGGAGCTGACTCAGCAGAACGAGGAGATAACAAGGAGGGTTGCAATTGCTTTACTAGTTGAAGCAACTAAAGACTTGTAAAGTTAGTTAAAAAATTCAGTTATTAGTTAAGTTGAAAAGTCATTTTATTTTGGTATAATGATAGTTTAGATTGAACTATTCAATAGATAGTCTAAAAATAGTTAGGGTTCAGTTATTCAACTGATTTTGAAGGAATAGTATAAATGTAAGTATGAAAGAAGACAAAGGGGTTTGATTTTTTGTTGGCAAGGGGAGGCTGTCAGGCTGTGTTTATGATCTAAGTAAAAGACTCTTGTGTGTTTTTTATGAATGACCTATGAAATATATGCACTATATGCCCTTCATATTATTGACTAGTTTCATTCCTAATTTGTGTTAATTACTCAGTTGGTGTATTCATTTCCTGTTTAATGTTTTTATGCTTGAAATGCTTGCTAACTGTGGGTGAAATTCAGTACTGTGTTTACTCTGTTGGATTATGGTTTATATGTTATGCATCTCAGTCATTTAAATGCTTATGATTTAGTGTTTGCTTTGGTCTTATGAATGTTTTCCCTCTTGTCTTCAAACTGTTCAACCAAAACCTTATAAAACCCTATTTTACTTTATTGTGATTTTTTGAGATTGTGTTGGCTTGTTCTTTAGTAGTCTAGGAACAATTTCTGGCACAAACAAGGAGCTTCGCTATGGTTTCAAATTGGCCTTATATGCCTCGACACTTCAACCAGTCTTTGATGGGTAAATTTGGTTGTTATTACAGTCAATTCTAAGCTACTATTTTGTTAAATGAAAATGTTATAACCCTAATTCATTTTTTTAAGATAAGACTTGCGGTTGTGTGAAATTAATTTTGGGTAATTATTTAAAAACCACAAGTCCTTCGGCTATGTGGGATATTTGATAAATTATAAAAAAAATTAAGCCTTTTGACTATTTGAATTGAATACTGGGTAAATATTAATATGTATTTTTCTTATATGGGTCTCGAACCTTCGGCTGGAATCCATTGCATTTTTAAAAATAGTTAGGTTGGTTTTAGCAGGTTATAATCTTTGATTTAGGGTTTTACAATATCTATCTAAAGAAAACCCTAACTGTAAAAAAAAGGACAGGATATATATATGAAGTATGTCGATGATAGCTTTACTTAACCTGTTGGTTATTTATGTATAATTTTATAAGAAAATAAAGAATGCTAGTCATTTATTAATTATGTACTACACTTAAAATTAGGTGAAGCTATATATAATATAATATTGTTTCTAAGTAAAAGAAAATATAGTTTACGATATCTAAAATGGAATACTGTTGAAGCAGTAGAATTCATCTTGACTTACAATTTGCAGAAATAAAACTTTCCTACTTTATTTAGAAAACAATAATATTTATGGGAACTTCCATCATTCATAAAATACTTCAGAAATAAACAGATAATAAACCGGAACAATATAGAACCTGTTAACTTTTGAAGTAGACAAACATCCAAAGGAGACCATTCCTCCCAACCGTCTCATGAAAACAACTAAGATTACTTGGTTTAGGACCCCCGAGCCTATTCACTGAACCACCAGGACGAAGATACTGGGTAGAATCCTATTCAGACCACTCTGTAACTTAGAATTCACATTTGCAATCAACACTCTAGGGACTCACTTTATCCTTCCCCTGATCAAATTCCTCTTGTGTGCCTAACTTTCGAGTTTCCAGCAATCCACAAGATTCTAATTTCTAGAATGTAGTGAGCCTCTTGCTCATTCAATGGGTAGATATGTGCTTGCCTAGGTATTTGGGTCAGTTTTGTAATTAAATGAGACACCTTCTCAGTTCCTCTTTTCTTAGGAACATGACCACAATTATAGGGAAGTTGCCTCCTGCAATAGCTAGAAAGTGAATGTTGTTTCTTCCATTTGTCATTTTTTCCTTCTACACCAGATCATTCCTCCTAGTGGGTCAGTGAACACTGTTCAACATTCCTCTTTGGATAGGTGTCTCTTATTTTAATTATTAAATAATAAAATATTTCAATTACAATCATCTTTGACCATCCTTAGTCAACAACATAAAATTTTACAATAACTTTTAAAGTGATGTCTTTTCAACAAAAAAAACAATTTAGTTCTAAGTGGGTTACAAACACCCCCTCTTCAGTTCAACATCGTCCTCGATGTTACTTAAATACCATCTGAGTCTTCCTGGAATGAAACTGGATATGCTTCCTGCATATGACTCTCCAATTCCGAGGTTGCTTCATTTGGACTAAGGTGCTTCCATTGCACCTTTTCTTGTCCAATGATGTGATTCTGGAGAAATATTTCTCCCTTGTTAAACAAATCCATAGGTAGGAGAAAAATGGTGGGTGGAGAGCCGTGCTCAGTTATTTTTTATTCTCAATGTTTCGATCTCTCCTATGAGATCATCTTCAGGAGACCAATCAAAGCTTGGTGAAAAATATCCATTACCCAATTTCTTTTGAATATAGATTAGATATGTTTAAAATTTTTATTAAAATTTCCTAAATTAGGTCGCCTTAGTTAATTTATTAAGGTAAATCCAAGTTTTAGGGTTTTTAATATTTCTGAATTTGAATTAAAGTTAAAAGTTATTAAGGTTTTAATATACTTTGTTTATTTAAATCTAATATTTAAAACTATTTTTTAAATTAGTAATTTTTATAATAAAGCATTAAATTCCTTTTTTAATTTTTATTTGGTATTATTAAAATTGTAACATGTTAGTTTTATAACTTAATGGTCAATAGTTTAAGTTTTTAATTTTAATTTTTTAATTTTTTATTTAAAATTATTTAAGTATAATCATTTCTTCTTAAATATAATTGTTTTTAATAATTAATTTGTTTAGTTTTCAAACCTAAACTTTTGATTTTAATTTTTTATTTCAAATTATTTAAATATAATCATTTCTTCTTAAATATAATTGTTTTCAATAATTAATTTGTTTAGTTTTCAAACCTAAACTTTTGGATAGAGCCTTTTTTTTTACTTTTTAATTTGTATTATTCAAATTATAACTTATTAGTTTTTAGACCTAAGTTCAAAGGTAAATAGTTTAAAAGTTTTTAATTAAATTTTTATTTTTAATTCTACATGTTTATTTATATATAATCATTTATTTTATTTAAATATAGTTGTTTTTCATAAATAATTTGATAGTTAGTTTAATTTTCAAAAATAAATTGTGAGTTAGTTTGAATGTTGCCATTGATCCTAAGGTCATGTAGAAGGGGTTTCCAAGTGTTGCTGAGTTTAGTCCCGCCGTCTTTATTAAGGCAGTCTAGGCTGATGTTAATTTCTGATTTCTCTCTCACTTTTTGTTTAGTTAGGCTCTCCACTTTAGCGATGACTCTAGATTTCTCAAGACAGATCTAGTGTTTGGTAATGTCAGAATGTTCAGCCAATGTTGATTTCTTATGCATGTCATGTCTTATATCAAAAACGTGTTCCTTGAATCTCGTTCTCATGGATCATCCAGTTTCACAAATGTATTCTTTCCCAGAAGAACATGGGATTGAGTATACGCCTTTGTATGCACCTGGATCGATAGGGTATTTCAATGAATCTACCATTTTTATTCTTGTGTTGGGAAAGGAGAAGATGAATATGAAATTCTTTCTTTTTAATGTTTTGGCCAGCTTGTCTGTGGTACCTTTAATGTAAGGGAGGAAAATTTTATTTCCTTCATAAATGTCATCCCTTTTTACTATTCTTTTATTTTCTACCATGGCCTTCATGACATTTTTCTTGTATTGATTCTCATTGTAGCCATTTCTCCTGAACACATCAGTTAAATGGTCGATTTCTTGTTTTAAATGAGCCTTGTCCGATATCCTTATGGACCTGACTACCATGGTATTAATGACACCAAATTTTTTAGGAGGGCAGTGGTGAGGTTTAGAATGGAGATATCTATTGGTGTGGGTCTTCTTCCTATAGACCTGGTGTGATATTGACTTGTCGTTATTTTTGGATATTAACACATCTAGAAAGGGAAGACAAGTGTTATTTTCAATTTCCATGGTAAACCTAATGTTGTCATTTTGGTTATTAAGATGCCCAAGGAATCTATGTAGTTCCTCTTTTCCATGAGGCCAAACCACATCTGTATCATCCACATATCGTTTCCATCTCTTCGGTTTAAGGGGGAACGAGTCTATAGCAACCTTCTCAAAACTCTCCATATAAAGATTTGAAATGATAGGAGAGAGTGGTTATCCCATAGAGACTCCTTCCACTTGTTCATAGAATAGGTTTTGGAAGGTGAAGAATGTATATCTTAAGCATACTTCCACCAACTTTGTGGTATCATCATTGGTAAGAATTCTTATAGTTTCAATGACATCACTGAGAGAAATCTCTGTGTATAATAAGACCACATCGAAGCTTACTAACATATCCTCAGTGTTAAGCCTTTCATTTCCAATCTCCTTGACCCAACTTGCCGAATATTTAACGAAAGAGTTGGTTTTCCCCACAAGAGGTTTCAGTAAAATAGTCAGGAATCTTGCTAACTTATAGGTGGGGGACCCAATTGTGTTAACAATTGGACGAAGAGGAACACCATCTTTATGGATTTTCAGAAGTTTGTAGATATGAGGAATCATTGCTTCCTTGGGATACATTTAGTTTTTATATCTTCATTAAGATTTGAATTCTTAATTACACTGCTTACCAGACTGCAGATCTTCTTGCTTGCATCTCGATCTAATTTTCTATAGATGCCACATGCTAAGTGTTCGTGCATTTTATTATCATAGTCTTCAGATTGCATTAGTACCATCGCATTGCCTTTGTCATCCTTAACTATTTTGATATTTTTGTAACTCTTTAGTTCTATTAAGACTATAAGTTCGGACTTGGAAATGTTGAGCTTTGGCAGTTTCGCACGCTTGATGATCACCGCACACTCTTTCCTTATCTCCTCGCTGGTGTTTTTAGGTAAGTTCTTCATGGCCTCCTTGATACAACATATCTTATCCTTAGTGGGGATTCTTCTCAAGGCGACTCCAAAATTCAAACCATATTCCAAAACATTGGTTGAGTACTCATCCAAGGTTACGGAAGAAAGATTCACAACATTGGATTTTCACTTGTCCTCATCGTTCTTGTTCACATTGTGCAGTGTTTGGAATTTCTTGTTCAGCCTGGAGGTTGCATTCCTGAGTTTGCAGTCATGTTGCATGCATATGGACGAGTCTGCCATATCCCACAAGTCTCTTCTTATAATCGCCGCAAGTCTGAGATGAAGGTAAAATGTGTTTTCAGAGAGCCTAAGAATCGTAGAACGGGTCCGTTTGATCTCATGTCTGACCAGTGAATGGCTTAGGGATTTAAATAAAGATTTATTTTTGTTATTATGAAGGTGGTGTTTAGTAATGGCGAAGCGTGGTATAATTTGGTTGTCTCTACATATTTTAAAAATTCCAAATGAACGAATTTTTCGGACAATTCTGATGCGTCTAGATTGCAGAAGCTTCAAATCCCTCTACATGTTTATATATAAATAAACATGTATAATTAAAAATAAAAATTTAATTAAAAACCTTTAAACTATTTACGTTTGAACTTAAGTCTAAAAACTAATAAGTTATAATTTGAATAATACAAATTAAAAAGTAAAAAAAGATCTATCCAAAAGTTTGGGTTTGAAAACTAAACAAAATAATTATTAAAAATAATTATATTTAAGACATTAAATTATAAAACTAACAAGTTACAATTTTAATAATACCAAATAAAAATTAAAAAGGGGATTTAATGCTCTATTATTAAAATTACTAATTTAAAAAATAGTTTTAAATATTAGATTTAAATAAATAACATATATTAAAACCTTAATAACTTTTAACCTTAATTCAAATTCAAATTTAGAAATATTAAAAACACTAAAATTTGGATTTACCTTAATAAATTAACCAAGCCGACTTAATTTAGGAAATTTTAATAAAAATTTTAAACATATCTAATCTATATTCAAAATAAATTGGGCAATGGATATTTTTCACCAAGCTTCGATTGGTCTCCTGAAGATGATATCATAGTAGAGATCGAAACGTTGAGAATAGAAATACCTGAACGCAACTCCACACCGACTATTTCTCTCTTGTCGAGGATACAATCTAGTTCCACCTGAAAATATCCTTCTTTTTCTACTTGGATGATATTTCAATTGATTACATGAGTAGCATCATGTACATACTTTTTCAATATAGAAATATGAAATACGTTATGTATTTTGAGATTAGGTGGAAAATCTAACTGATAAGCCATTGGTCCAACTCTTGACAATATCTCAAATGGTCTACAATACTTGGGTGCAAATTTAGCACAACTCCCCAACTTAAATGAGCTTCTTTTCTGGGTTTTGCCTTGACAAAAAATACTCACCTACTTGGAATTCTTTCTGCGTTCTTTTAAGATCCGGATGACTCTTTTGTATGTCCTGTGCAATTTTCAGATTGCTTTGTACATGTTTCACTGTTAGTTCCATTTTTTTTAACAAGTCAAGTCCTAACATTAATCTGTCAACTAGATTATTCCATGAAATGGGAGTATTACATTTTCTACCATATAGTATTTCAAAATGACTAAATTTAGATGAAGCTTGATAATGATTATTATAAGCAAACTCGACTAAGTGCAGATATTCTTCCCATTTCTTTGGATGATCCCTAACATACCTCCTTAACATATATTCTAAAAATTGATTTACTCTTTCTATTTGTCCATTTGTTTTCGGGTGATAAGAGGTACTAAAATTTAATTTAGTGTCTAACCCTTTAAACAATGACTTCTAGAAATTACTAGTAAACTTAGGATCCTTATTAGAAATTATCATCTTAGTAATTCCATGCAAATGAAAAATTTCCTTCATAAAAATATCAGCAATATTAGAAGCCTTATAAGTAGTTTTGACAGGTATAAAATGAGCCGCTTTGCTAAGTTTGTCTGCCACTACCATCACGGAATCATTTTGCTTTTGATTTTTAGGCAGTCCTTTTATGAAATAAAGGCTGATAATTTCTCATTTCCAATTTACGATTGGTAAGAGTTGCAAAATACCTATTGGATGTCGATGCTCAACTTTAACTTGTTGGAATTCTATACACCTAGCTATATATTCAACCACTTCATTTATCATATTGGGCCAGAAATAATCTTTTCTTAACATTGTTATCATATTTTGGTAACTAGGATATCTTCAGTAAGGACTCTTACGTACTTCATTTAACATCAAGAATTTAATTTATGGTACATTGGGTACATATAATCTGTTTCTATACAACATCAAACCTTTTTTATTCAAACTGAAATCTATTTTTATATTTTCATATTAGTTTTCTGTAATTTTTTCTCTTAAATTTTGATAATCTTTATCCATTTTTACTCCATCTTCAAACTTATCGTACAATTCTGTTTTATAGCTACTAATGGCGGCTATAAAATTCATATTGTCATTTATGCTTAAGGCATCAACCACTTTATTCTCCTTTCATTTTATATGTTTGATCTCGAAATCATATTCACTAAGGAAAGCTAACAATATTTCTTGCCTAGCTAACAATATTCTACTTTCCTTCATTATGTAGTTTATCTAGCAATATTTGATTTAATTATTCTTGTGCTCTTAGAATTCTTTCATTATCTTCCTTAACATTCTGCAATTCAGCCTTTAAGTCTTTTACAGTTTGAATTAATTTAGATGGTTGATTATTTAGTCCCATGTATATATTATCTAGATTATTATGATGTGATCCATCTTCACCAGATGCTTCTACTCCTTCCATTTCCTACAAAATAAAAATTTATATTTATGTACATAATTTTTTTTAAACATAAGTCAGTATTTTGTTTTCCTGTTTTTGTATTGAGCATGCGAGTTGAGCCAACTTCAAGCCTAGTGTTTAAAATTGTGCTCTGATACCATATGTAACAACTCCAAAAAAATCCCAAAATAAAAAAAATATGTTACCGGGATGTTTAGATCATTTTAAGACCCAAGTTGGATTCACAAAGCGTTTACTAAAAATATTGCAAATCTTATATTCCATTTTCATCCTAGGACTTAGCCTATAATGAAAATTATGTAACCTAAAACTTTACAAATTGAAAACTGTTTACTCCATATACGAGACTACACTAGATTACAGTTTCTAAGTCTTAACATTTTTACTTGCTTTTGATGTTTCTAAGTATTATTACAGGTGTTCTCATATTTTTTTAAGAATTAATGTAAACCTAGACAAACTAAGAACCTAAGGTGATAAGCACCAAGGTGACAAGAAAAAAGGATTAAGGGAAAACAAAGAAATTCGTTTTGCAACTATAGAAAGTGGTTAACTAAAATTACAACCACATGAAGGTAGGTGAAATGTGCCATGTGAAGGACTCATAGTGATTTCCAGTTGTAAAAGGGTTAAAACCCTAACGATCAACTAAATTTTAACCCATGCGCTGTTTTTTTGCGCTGTGGGACTGGTAGGGAGAGTCGAGAGCTCTTGTCCCTTCCAGAAAATGGTTTTCCTTTAACCATGCATCCTCTCATAAAACAATGAAATGACTTTACTACTACACCACCTTTGTTTCCTCTTGGCTTATGCAGTGGTTACTAAAATCTTAAGGAGCTGCGGTCTTGACCTGTTACAGGATCCTTCGTAGAGATGTCACCATAGTTTCCTTCGTAGATATTTTGAGTCTACGGGAAAGTACTTTTTTTTTCATTACTGTTTGAAATCAATTTGATGCAATTTTAATTCAACAAAAATTTTACAAAGTCGAAGCTTTAACCTCTGTCCCTTTTTAATCCGGAAGGAGGTTTCGACAGTCGTTGCTTGACTTGGAAGAGTTCGAGTCGAGGGTGGCCGACGTCGTAGGCTCTGGTAAGACCTAAAATATTTGAACCCTATGGTCCATTGACGGTGTGAAATGATAACGTAAAGCTAGAACATAATTCTTTTTGGTTCTAGTTTTATTTAGAGATTCAAGGGTTTAAAGAACCTCCTTTGTTCTGATGGTAAATATTCTTGTTACGTGGCAGAGATAAAATTGTGATTTTTATAAGCCCTCAAGCTGTCATAGGGTTTATGTTTTAAGATTTCCCCTTTTGGCTACAGACCGTGGAGTCTGTGTGTAATGAAGCTCTTTAATGTAACATTTTTGTGAAGTTTAAGGGAAACATAGCTAATACGATTTCGCTTGGTTTAAGTTTTGTATATGGTTTATTAATATTGCTTTGTATATTATTTGAACTATTTATAAATTTCAACATTGTTCTGTATTAAAAAAAAAGTGGAAGAATTTGTTTTAAAAATAGTTCGAAGATTTTTGATACTACTATGTACAAATGTCATAATGTTTTAAAAGCACGACGTTGTATATTGTTTACTACATTCATGTTGTATATTGTTTACTGCATTGATGTCATTATGGTTTTTAATTTGGTTGTGATTACTACATTTCTTTGTTACTTGAGCTTAGGGAGCTTAGTTGTAGGTTTCAAATTGCCCTTACAGGCCTCGACCCTTCGACTGGTCTTAGATAGAGAAATTTGTTTGTTATTACAGTAAATTCTAAGCTACTATTTTGTTAAATGAAAATGGTCCAACTCTAATTCTTTTTTGTAAAAACATAATCCTTGCGGCTGTGTGAAATTAATTATGGGTAATTATTTAAAAACCACAAGTCCTTTAGATGTGTGAGATATTTGATAAATTATAAAAAAAACATAAATCCTTTCAGCTATATGAATTGAATACTGGGTAAATATTAATATGTATTTTTCTTATATGGGTCTTGAACCCTCGGCTGGAAGCCATTGCATTCTTAGAAATAGTTAGGTTTTTTTTAGTAGGTTATAATCTTTTATTTATGGTTTTACTGTATCTAGCTAAGGAAAATTCTAGCAGTAAAAAAAATACAAGAAATCTTTATGAAGTGTGCTAATGATAGATTTACTTAACCTATTGGTTATTTCTATATAATTTTATAAGAAAATAAAGAATGCTAGTCATTTACTAATTATGTACTAAATTTAACATTAGGTGAAACTACATATATAATATAATATTGTTTCTAAGTAAAAGAAAATATATTTTACTATTTCTAAAATGGAAGAATGTTGAAGCAGTAGAATTCGTCTTAACTTACAATTTACAGAAATAAAAATTTCCTATGTTATTTAGAAAACAATAATATTTCTGAGAACTTATATCATTCATAAAATACTTCAAAAATAAACAAATAATAAATTAAAGATAGTAAACCAGAACAATATAGAACCTGTTAACTTTCGAAGTGGACAAACATATAAAGAAGATCGTTCCTCCCAACCATCTCTTGAAAGAATCCAAGATTACTTGCTTTATATAGGACCCCCGATCCTATTCACTGAACCACCAGGACGAAGATACTGGGTAGAAACCTATTCAATCATCTTTGTAACTTAGCAGTCACATTTGCAGTCAACACTCTAGAAACTCACTTTATCCTTCCCCTCATTGAATTCCTCTTGTGTGCCTAACTTTTCAGTTTCCAACAATCCACAAGATTCTAATATTTAGAATGTAGTGAGCCTCCTGCTCATTCTATAGGTATATATGTTCTTTCCTAGGTATTTGGGTCAGTTTTGTAATTAAACGAGCCACCTGCTCAGTTCCTCTTTTCTTGGGAATATGACCACAATTATAGGGAAGTTTCCTCCTACAAAAACTAGAAAGTGAATGTTGTTGCTGCCATTTGTCATTTTTTCCTTCTACACCAGATCATTCCTCCTAGTGGTTCAGTGAACACTCTTCCACAGTCCTATTTGGATAGGTGTCTCTTCTTTTAATTATTAAATAATAAAATATTTCAATTACAGTAATCTTTGACCATCATTGGTCAACAACATAAAAATTTACAATAATCTAGTAATGTCTTTTCACAAACTAAAATGTTTTAATTTCTAGGTGGGTTACATTATCTACGTAGTCATTCTTAGCTCATGACCAATCTTTAATATTTTTTCGACATGGTTAAGTCTTATCTCTGGTAGCAACTCATCTTGAGTTTCTTCTATTAAATTTGTTGCTTCCGTGACAACATCTTTATCGTGGATCATTGATAAGAAACTTTTTAAAAATTATTTAATTTTGCTAACCTTTCCTGTTGGTTTCTTTCGAAATAGTCAATCGAATCTTTCAGGCATCTCCCTTACTGGTCCTTTTGGTAATGCGGGAGTAAATGTCATTGCTTGATTCTTGTCGAAGAATTCTGATCAGGAGCCCAAGAATATTTCCTTTTCTCTCTGGACATTGAACAATATATTTGTTTGTGTTTTTGGTTGCCCCTGTGGTTGGTCATGCTATGTATTTTGGTATGCTCCATTTGCAACACCTCCTCTTGTCATGACAACAATGTTTTCTTCTCTCGGTTCAATAGAAATCATATGGATGTTTTAGTTTGGATTCATATTGGGATTCTGCAAGGGAATTGTATTTCCCATATTCTTGGCATGCCACTTAGCTATCAGCTGAGGCAATTACTCAACGGTGTGGTCGACATATTTTTATTACGAACATCCCTTCGCAAGACTTGCACAGTACTGAGTGAAATACCTTGGTTTTTCACAATTATAAAATATGATTTGGCCTCTTCTGCGACCAAATCATGCTCCTTGTTGTTTTCCTTGGCCCCAAAAAATTCCACCCCCCTAGGTTGAGGGTAGTGTTGTTGTAGTGGACAGCGGTTCTGTTGATATTGGGGTTGAAGATCTGAATTTTATTGATATTGGACCGGTGGATATTGAGCAAGTGGGAATTGCGCTTGCGCTCGCTCAACTTGTATCTTTTTTTTGTTCTTTATTAACTAGGAATCCACTATTTTATCTTACTGCAACTGGAATTCTCTACAATCCTTCTCATCATGTCCTACAGATTTACAGTATAGACTAGCTGGTGTACTTACAATATTGTGAAAGTACAAGAACTCTTTCGACCGATGGCCTCGGATATAAAATATCCTACATCAAGGCATCTCTTATGTATTTGTTAGGCTTAGCGCTCCTGCTGCAACATAGGTCATGATTGTTGGGAATTTATATTTATGGTGTCCCTCCATTCTAGATTGGGTACACCATAGTTATCCTTGGATCTATTTCTATTTCTTAATGTCATGTAGTTGTAGTGTAAGCTCAGATAGCTGCGATTAAATATGCATCATTCCTGCACTCGTCTCTCCAATCGGTGAGGATTCTAAATTCATTGCTATCTCCATAGATTTTGTATGTGACACAATCTTTTGTTGCATCAATGGAATTTGGATGTGCAGAAACAACGCTACAATGAACCATTCCTTATGTTGCATGTCTGACATCTGAAAGCTTATTTTGGACATCAATGTCTTAAATCTCTGGTCAAAGTCCCACATCAACTTTGTGGGTAACTACTTGATTTCTTTAAATTATGTGATGCACTACGACTCATATTTTGACTTTCTGAACTCGTCTATTAATCCAACTCAAATTTGGTCAAGTGTTTTCTGTGCGACTCATATTGGAACTATAGAGAACTTCATCTACTATCCTAGCGCATGACCTCTCAAAGTTGTGGTCATATGCACTTGCTTGATCGCTTCATCTTGGACCTGTCGCAGGGTCCATATGACTTGATATAGAAATCAATGATTGTCTAGGTCTTCTAACCCATTTCCATTAAATATAGGAAACTTAATATCATTTACACCCAATATATTGACTCTGTTACACTCAGACAAAAATTTTGACTAGTCGAACTCCCTTGTCCACTATTCATGGCGTTAGTATTTACAAAACCACTGGGGGACGAGTTTATAAATCTTAACTTCAGTTATGTGCACGGGATTGTAGGTGTATCGTACTCTTGATATGGGTATGTAGATTCTACTTCTTCTTCTTCTCTTCCAGATATCAACTGATATTTCTCTTCTTCGTCGCAAGAACCTTCATCAAAATGTGAGGTTAACCCGTAGTATTCACCTATGGTCGTACAACAACTTCCTCTTCTTGTCATAGTTTTTCTTCTCTTTCCTAACCAAACTATTCTTCCACTCCTTAAACGTCCACCTTCTATTTCAGTTCCATTATCAGCAAGGAACACCTCAACTTAGTTTTGTCCATTTTTCATGCACTTCTTCTATGACATATCCCATTTTTTTGCGCACAATCCTTCTAACTGTCATACTCCATTCTCAATATTCCTTTTTTCATACACGCATCTTTATCCAAATTTTCAAAGATTTCAGGTATATTCCTCGTTCTACTTGGAAATATTTTCTTTCCACCTCACAATATGAGGTTATTGTGTTGGAAACGAACTCAGTAATGTATCCCTCTAGAATATTGTCTACCCAAAAATTGAAAGCCCTCAACATAGAGTTGCTAGTACTCTAGTTGAATCCATGAATAAACTAAGGATTCCACTCTGTCGGTTCTCGTCCTTGGAAATTATTCCTCTGGGTTGTTAAATTCAACAACCATTCATACAACACAATAGTGAACTCAAAAAATAAAATATCATGAATATCCGTATAAAGGTGTCGCTCCAACCACCTCATTGGATTCAACCATGATCCTTTACTTTATTCTTGTGCAAACTCTAATGATTTAAAATACACCCAGTCTTTCATTTCCAGCTTCCTTGGGTTCCAAACCATCTGCCTCCCCAAAATTATTCACGGTCTAGACAACATAACCATTTGTTGGTGTTTCCTCCCTTCGACCCAGGTTCAGACCTTTTGTTGCGCACAACAAATTCCAAGATATCGACTTGATAGAAAAGGGCTTAGTTGGAAGCACCTACGATGCAGATACAGTCTCACCCGATATATCTCTTATGGGTAACTTCTAGAACCAATTTTCCACATTTGGGTGGGTAATTCTTTTCCCTTAGCAACTTACCAAATTTCCCAACCAAAGCTAGTGGGTGTAATTCTTAACCTTACTGTGCACAGATAAGACACTAGTTAACTTATCCGTCACATAGATTATAACAACAGTATAAACTTAACACATTGGTTATCTATCAATAGTGCGACTTGTGCCCAAGAGAACTCATTCATAAGAAAATGGATCAACACTTAATCATAATATACATTCCTACAACAAAACCACATTCATTATATACATTCATATGCATTCATGCAACATAAACATATTCATCATCTACTCAATGACACCGTATTTAACATGGAAACCCATCCAAGAAAAACTGTACAAAAGCTCTTCATTTGGAATGAGAAATATATGGCACCTTTCGTCTGTGCATTCAACTGCAGAATCTGTTCTAGATCTTTTTTTCTATATAGAATTCACTCTCCTTTCATGCTCTCTATTCTTTTGTTATTCAATATTCTCCTACTTGACTCTATTGTTGATCCACACACATCCTGTATCAAATACTCTTCTCTATACTTTTGCACACTCAGATGCATACTATTTGACTTTTCTTACAGACACAAAACTACTAACTGACTCTATAAGTAAGCTGAATAGGTAATTAGGTAAACAACCCCCACACAACCCGCGTTCTTCCTCCTTATAGGCTCTTACATGTCACTATCAGCCGACTTCATTCAGTTATCCAACCAACTATCATTCCTATTTTAGTTACACTTGTCAGTAGGCACTATCGTCCCAAAATACGAATATGCATTTATTCCTTACAGGACGTGTGACTCTAGCTGACTTTGTACCCACGATCTCTTCGAGATGTCCTTTCTAGTTGTTGTGTCATTGCATGCATTCTCTAGCATGGTTCCTTTCGTCGTGGTTGATCTCTTCGCATCCTTTGATTCTTTCACAGCTTCTCTTTTGTCATGACTTCTCTTATTTCACAAGCTCTACTCCCATCACAACTTCCTTTGTAGATGCTTCTTCTACCGTGTTCTTCCTTCCATAGCTACTTATTCCACAGCTTCTCCTCTGCATACATTTGCATCTTTCATAGCTTCTTCTCCCTGTGACTGGACTATTTATCTACTTCGGAAGAATTCTAACTGAATTATTTATATCTTTCCCTAGGGCCAATAGTGAGTTGTTTCCTTAATATAGATCATCATATTCAAGTTAGGGGATCTAGAGTCTTTTAAGAGGGTCCCCATGTTTTACTGAGATCCCCTTGTCAAAATAGATGACCTCGTTTTCCTTTTGGCATTCCAAACCATTGTTGTATATTTGAAAATGAAAAAACATAACCTCATCCATCGTTTCTATATTTCCAAATATTCTTTAAAAGGATCTAACGAACACTGATCCATCTTTAATCTTCATCTTTCTGGTTTAATTGGTGACAAGTACGAAGTCACCTAGGAATCATAACCTTCTTCACATTGCTTACATGTAATAGGATTATTCCAAGGTATAGGGAATAAATTTTTGCTCGGTTGTTCGATGGTATTGCTAACCCCCATGAGAAGTTGACTTTTATATTTCCTTTGAGGCTTATAAGCCCCCCCCCCTAGCACCTATATATCAGAGGTATGACTATACCAAAAATTTCAAAAATATTAAAATATCAATATTAAAAAAATGTTTGAAGAGATAATTAACACTAAATGATTGTTAATGTGAGAATTGCTTCTCAATGAGATCTAGGATCTAGAGCAATATTCACACTCAAACTATTTCAGAAAATATGCAAGTGAACAACAAAAGAGACTGAAAATAGTTGGAATAGCACATGTGAATGGTACTAATAACTGATCATATTGTTACAGTACATCTTGTAGATGTGTATGGTGCATATTTATAATACATTTGGAAAAATTCATGATCCCTTGGAGCCCATGTGAATGCATACAAGTGTCAGGCTAGGATTTGACCCTTGAACCCCACTAGGTTTACCGATAGGATCCCAAACCTAACCAAACGGTCACGAATCCATGTGTGAACATGTGAGAAGCATGCCTGGGTCATAAATGAGGGAAGGAAAGCATTGGAGAGTGCATGGGTGAGCGGGAGAGTCCCTAAGAGCCAAATAACTTCCCAAGGAGACCACAAAACAACCACATTCACACACTAGCACCCTTGGTCAAAGTTGGAAGTGGTTTTCAATTAATGAAGCCGCTTGGGTGACAGAATGATCAAAGTGTTGGAGTCATTATCCAACCCACACAACTATTTTGTCAATTTTGGCCCAATTACCCACTATCCTAAGTTAATTGACTTGAATTGACATCATCGTCAACACACCAGCACACTCCTGACATCAGCATCAGCACACCCACGCCCTCTTTCAATCAAGGAGGCTAACTAATCCTTCTTCTTCAATCAGGGAGGCTAACTAGGCTTCCTCCTTCAATTAGGGAGCAAATATGCAGTGATATTGCACCAATTAGTTAACTGACTCTGTAGTTTCACCTAAAAATCAGTTAATCTGAGTCCGAAAGGCGCCTTCCTCATCTCATTGTCTATTTTGGGCTGATTTGAGTTAACTAGAGTGATTTAAGGCACCTCTAATAAATTCTGGTGACTAGTTTCAGTTCAGTTCACTTCATTAGAGCTAACTTGAGTTAGAAATGCACCCCCACCTACTAATTGACATGCAGCTCAATTCTATTCAGTTAGAATCAATCATTATTGCACTTCGATTCAGTTAGGACTCAGTTAGAGTCAATCATGGCTCGATTAATGGTTAACTGGTGTGTTTAGTGTGTTTAACAGACAGTTAAGCTACTCTCATCTATCCAATTTGAATGACCTCTATGCAATTCGAATTTCCTTGCATTCATGCAAGTTGTATGACATTGTATCATCTAATTTTATTCATTATTGATGATATACAACTGCAACCTCCAATTGTAGCACTGTTATGTCATTTTCATGTGTAAAATTGTCTTAAATATTTTGTAAAATCTGCTTTAGTCTTAATATTTTTGTGACTAAATTTCACATGGTATCAAAGCCACGACGGGACGAAGCTCTTCTTCAAAAACAAGATTTTTGACGGATCTAGCATTCAATTTGAGCTAAAAAGCTCAAAAATTTCAGCACTGCACCAGAAGCCGAAGGTTTACTACATAAGTCCTAAGCAAAGGAATTGTTGATCAAGATTTCTTGATTGACTAAGTTGGGTGTGATGAAAACCTAAAAAGTGTAGGTTGTTTGACCTTACAATGCCCTTTTTTTGTTTTTATAGGTTTTTTGAAAGTCTCCTACTGCATTCGCTACAACATAAAAATGGCTTCTACCATGGATCTTCTTACTCCTTTTAATTACCACCAATGGAAAGGAGACATGGAGATTCAACTGCATGCCAAGGGACTCTCCAGGGTCACAATGGACACCGAAATAGAGGAAAATCATGTTGTGGATAAAGCTAGATACTGGAACAAGATGGATGAAGCTTTTGGGTTTCTGTGCCTGTCGATTTCCAAATATCTTCACTTCCATGTCACTGGATTGAAGAATCCGAAGGAAATATGGGATAAACTTGCTGATCTATTTGATAAGTAGGATGATATGAGGATATATCGGCTAGAAAATGAGTTGATTTCTCATCACCCAAGCAATTTCAAAACTCTCAATGAATTCTTAACCAAATTCAAGCACCCAGTGCTCCATTTGAAGCAGTGTGAGGTAGAGAAAGAGGATGATCATCTAATTCTCTCCATTCTTTCAAAACTTGGATCGAATTACTCAGTATTTGTTTCCACAATCCATACTGGGAAGCTAACAACCCCAAATTGGAAAATTCCTTCTCTCAATGCCTTCTTTGAATCCCTCACAAATGAGCATGACAAGCTTGTGCAGATGGGGATCATCAGATCCTCCAAATATCAAGCACAGTTTGCTTCGGGGCCCAAAGATACGAAGGGTAAAGGAAAACAGAAGAATTAAAAGAAGTTTGATGCTCTGAAGCCAAAAGAGAAGAACCGATAGCAAGAAGAGCCTTTCAGCTCAAAGAAGGACAAGAACAAAGGAAACCAAGGAAAAGAAAAAGTCAGGTGTTCTTATTGTGGGAAGGGATTTCACCTTGAACATGCCTGCATGAAGAAAAATATTGATGATATGACTCTTCTCCTTGAGAGGAACAATATCAATCACTCAGAGAGTGTTTGAAAGAGAGATAATCATGATTGGTACATCCAGCTAGAAAGAGGACATGCCCTCATGGAAAGCACTTCGAATCCTAGAGCTCTCCTCATAGCCTTTGGTGCTTCGAACCACATGATGGAAAGAAAATAATCCTTCTCATCCCTGGACACTGACAAAAGCATTCCTATCCACATGGGAGATGATTCTCATATCATTTCGAAAGGAAAAGGTACTGTAAAACTTGAACATGGAAATTTTTTTGATGTTCTGTATGTACCCTCCTTGGCCTCCAATCTGTTGAGTGTTTATCAAATGACACACACAGAAGTTCCCAAGAGGGTTAATTTCATCGTGAATGATTTTTAAATCACATAGATTGCATCCGGGAAGCTCGTTGTAACAGGCATAGCAAACCACCATGCTAAGGAGTATGATTTTTCCAAGTTTGTAGCAGATGCAAAGCCCACCGCTCTTCTTACTCATGGGAATGAGGTCAGTAGGTTATGGAATGAGAGATTTGATCATTTGAACTTCAAATACTTGAAGCAACTTCATAAACATTCCATGGTTGAATGCCTCCCAACCATCAAAACTTCCAGTGTAATTTGCAAAGCTTGCATTGTCGGCAAACACCCTAAGCACAAGTTTGATCGGGGAAAGACTAGCTGTGCAAAAAGTATTTTGGGGCTGATTCATTCTGATATCAGAGAAACCATTCCTACAACATCCATGAGTGGTTCATAGTATGTACTCACCTTCATTGATGATTTCTCTAGATACACTTGGATTTTATTCCTAAAGAAAAAATCTGAAGTTTTGAAAAGATTCACTAAGCTCAAAGCATCTGTTGAGAATGCCTTTGGGAGGAAGATAAAGTATCTCATATATGATAATGGAGGAGAGTATATAAAGTTTGAATTGCTGCAAATATGTGCTGATAGTGGGATCCAAATCCAGCACTCCATTCCCTACACACCCCAGCAAAATGTTGTAGCTGAAAGGAAAAACCGGGCCCTCAAAGAGATGACTACCTGCATGTCAGAATCCAAAGGTTTAGATGCAACCCTATGGGCAGAGGCCATGAATGTTGATGCTCACATTTATAACAGATTCCCTCACTCTTCCGTGAAAGGAAAGACTCTTTTCGAAGCCTATTTTGGACACAAACCGAGTGTGTCAAATTTCAAGGTTTTTGGGTCCACTACATGGGCTCAAATTCCGCTTGAAAAGAGGAAATCATTGCAACCACAAAGTATTAAATGTCTGTTCATTGGATATCCAGAAGAATCAAAGGGATTCAAACTTTTGAATATCAGAACCAAACAAATATTCATTAATAGAATTGTTTGTTTTGAAGAACCGTGTTGGAGGAGCTAGTCGATAAGCCAACTAGGTCGATTAGCCGATTAATTAGAGATTAGGTCTGCCACATAAGGTCGTGTCGGTTGACCGAACCGACAGGTAGTTGTATGTAACTATTTGTAAATCATATATATTAGGCTGTTGAGTTAGATGGGAACAAGGTTCAGTTCTGTGTTATATGGACCCTCATAATATAATATAATCTGTTGTTCTACATCTATGTTCTTGTCTCTTGTCTCTGTTATGTTTGTATGCTTTAATGTGTATTATTGGTAACCCTCTGTGATCCATGAGATTACAACATTGGTTCTATTGTTGGTAGTACATATCTTAGATGACTATAAGCAGATGATATCAGAATAGGAGATTAAGAACTGGTGGGAGCGTAAGATAGCAAATTATTTGCAGAATTACGCGAGAAGAAACAGATTGACGACTGCTTAGGCAAAGGAGAGATTCTTCACTGAAACTCATGAGAATTTCATAGAATCGATATCCCAGCTTTTGAAAAAACCTCTGGATGAAAAATCCGAAAGCGACTAAGGACCAAGAGCTGCTAGAGAAACTAATTTGAGGGGGAAGAACAAACCTGTCGGAGTGGTTTGAAAATATCACCAATGAATTCTACGAGGAGCAACCTATAGAAGAAATAACTTCGGTGGAAACCATTCAGAATAAATTATATACAGACCTTACCAAGTAGTTCTTATGCTCTCTACCGACCCTACTGTTCAAATTCCTGATAGAAAAAGGAGTGGGTCATATTGTGTTAGATTTTTATCATTTAAGCCAGCATTAACTTAGGACCTTAACTGAGATAATAACAAGCACAACAATCAAACACATAAGACAATGAACACAAATATTTTTCTTGGGGAAACCATAAAGGAAAAAAACCCACAACTTCCTTAGAGATAAAATCAGCACCAAAAGAAAATCCCCAAAAACAGTAAGATGATACCCCGACAGTAGTAGCCTCTTTCTTTCTAGACCCATCAACTTCTTCTTCTTCAGTTATGTGCTACAACTGAGTGTAAGTGAGTTGTGATAAATAGAGAGGCTCGCTCTCTATTTATACTAGTTCCCTACTTGACAATCACTCACTAAGTCCGACTTCTCTAGGAGAGTCTAATAACCCTAGTGCCCCAGAACTGCGGGGACTTTAACCCTTGAACAATAGGAGGGTTACCCACAATGACTTGACATGACTTATCTACATTATAGAACCTCCCAATAGGAACATCAGGGAATTACATGACTCAAATACATTATAAACACTTCTCGGAATAAACATTGAGTTACAAGACATAAGATATACAAGTGAATACATTCCGAAGTTACAAATACATCAACACTCCCTCTTAACTAGGAAGGTATTCTTTCAACACAATTTTCAGGACTGGTCTTCTTCTTTGTATCGACTATATCATATCTTCATCTTCATCTTCAAGTTGTCCTCATCTTCAATTCTTCTTCATCTTCAAGTCATAATCTTCTTCAAGTCTTCTTCATCTTCAAGTCATAATCTTCTTCAAGTCTTCTTCATCTTCAACTCACCTTTGTCTTCAAGTCTTCTTCAAGTCTTTTCATCACGGGATCTAGATCATCACGACTACTGGATCATCATCATTGTATCATCATCAAATCTACGTCATCACTTGATCTGGATCATCATCAATTATGGATCATCATCACATCTGGATCATCACTTGATCTGGATCATCATCATCGGTGCTATCTCAAAATGGTGTTATCTCTCGATTCTTCTCGTCACGGGAATTTCTATAGATCCAGCCCTTTTTCATGCTAGTTGTAGGCCTACCCTTCATGTAGGTCTTCATTGGTGCTTATATCTGACCCTAAGTCAGAATGGCCCGCCCATCTCTTACATCTGACCTCATCTTGTCAGAAAGGCACGCCCAACACTCACATCTGACCACATCTTGTCAGAAAGGCCCAGCACTCACATCTGACCATGTGTAAACACATCGCACTAGAATGGCTCAGCACTTATATCCAAACTCATCTTGTCAAAAAGGATCTGCACTTACATCCGACCTCATCTTGTCAGAAAGGCTTTGCACTTACATCCGACCTCATCTTGTTAGAAAGGATCTGCACCCTCCTTGGCCTCCAATCTGTTGAGTGTTTATCAAATGACACACACTGTAGTTCCAAAGAGACTTAATTTCATCATGAATGATGTTGAAATCACATAGATTGCATCCGGGAAGCTCGTTACAACAGGCATAACAAACCACCATGCTAAGGCGTATGAGTTTTCCAAGTTTGTGGCAGATGCAAAGCCCACTGCTCTTATTACTCATGGAATGAGGTCAGTAGGCTATGGAATGAAATATTTGATCATTTGAACTTCAAATACTTGAAGCAACTTCATAAAAATTCCATGTTTGAAGGCCTCCCAACCATCAAAACTTCTAGTGTAATTTGCAAATCTTGCATTGTCGGCAAACACCCTAAGCACAAGTTTGATCGGGGAAAGACTAGCTGTGAAAAAAGTATTTTGGGGCTGATTCATTCTGATATCAGAGGAACCATTCCTACAACATCCATGAGTGGTTCATAGCATGTACTCACCTTCATTGATGATTTCTCTAGATACACTTGGATTTTCTTCCTAAAGAAAAAATCTGAAGTTTTGAAAAGATTCACTGAGCTCAAAGCCTCTGTTGAGAATGCCTTTGGGAGGAAGATAAAGTCTCTCGTATATGATAATGGAGGAGATTATATCAATTCTGAATCACTGCAAATATGTGCTGACAATGGGATGCAAATCCAGCACTCCATTCCCTACACACCCCAGCAAAATGGTGTAGCTGAAAGGAAAAACCGGGCCCTCAAAGAGATGACTACCTGCATGTCGAAATCCAAAGGCTTAGATACAACCCTATGGACAGAGGCCATGAATGTTTCTACTCACATTCTTAACATAGTCCCTCACTCTTCTATGAAAGGAAAGACTCTTTTCAAAGCCTATTTTGGACACAGACCGAATGTGTCAAATTTCAAGGTTTTTGGGTCCACTACATGGGTTCGAATTCCGCTTGAAAAGAGGAAATATTTGCAACCACAAAGTATTAAATGTTTGTTCATTGGATATCCAGAAGAATCAAAGGGATTCAAACTTTTGAATATCAGAACCAAACAAATATTCATTAATAGAAGTGCTTGTTTTGAAGAACCGTGTTGGAGGAGCTAGTCGGTAAGCTGACTAGGTCAATTAACCGACTAATTAGAGATTAGGTCGGTGGCATAAGGTCATGCCGGTTGACCGAACCGATAGGTAGTTATATGTAATTTTTTGTAAATCATATATATTAGACTGCTAAGATAGATGGGAACAGGGTTCAGTTCTGTGTTTGTATGGACCCTCATAATATAATATAATTTGTTTTTCTACATCTATGTTCTTGTCTCTTGTCTCTGTTATGTCTGTATGCTTTAATGTGTATTATTGGTAACCCTCTATGATTCGTGATATTACAACATTGGTTCCATTTCCAATAGTACATATCTGAGATGACTATAAGCAGATGATATCAGAACAGGAGATTAAGAACTGGTGGGAGCGTAAGATAGCAAATTATCTGTAGAATTACGCGAGAAGAAACAAATTGGCGACTGCTCAAGAAAAGGAGAGAATATTCACTGAAACTCATGAGAATTTCATAGAATCGGTACCCCATATTTTGAAAAAAATTCTGGATGAAAAAACCGGAAGTGACTAAGGACCAAGAGCTGCTAGAGAAACTGATTCGAGGGGGAAGAACAAACCTGTCGGAGTGGTTTGAAAAGATCGCCGACGAATTCTGCGAGGAGCAAGCTATAGAAGAAAGAACTTTAGTGGAAACCATTCAGAAGAAATTCTATTAAGACCTTGCCGAGCAGTTCTTGTGCTCTCTACCGACCCTATTTTTCAAATTCCTAATAGAAAAAGGAGTGGGTCATATTGTGTTAGATTTTTATCATTTAAGCTAGCATTAACTTAGGATCTTAACTGAGAGAATAACAAGCACAACAATCAAACACATAAAACAATGAACACAAATATTTTTCTCGGGGAAACCATAAAGGAGAAAACCCTGCAACTTTCTCAGAAGTAGAATCAGCACCAAAAGCAAAGCCCCAAAAATAGTAAGATGATATCTCGACAGGAGTAGCCTCTTTCTTTCTAGCCCCAGCAACTTCTTCTTCATCAGTTATGTGTTACAACTGAGTGTAAGTGACTGTGTGATAAATAGAGAGGCTCACTCTCTATTTATACTAGTTCCCAACTTAACAATGACTCACTAGGGTCGACTTCTCTAGGAGAGTCTAATAACCCTAGTGCCTCGGAACTGCAGGGACTTTAACCCTTGAACAATAGGAGGGTTACCCACAATGACTTGACATGACTTGTTTAGATTACAGAACCTCCTGATAGGAACATCGGGGCATTAAATGACTTAAATACATTATAGACACTTCCCAGAATAAACATCGGGTTACAAGACATAAGATATACAAGTGAATACATTTCGAAGTTACAAATACATCAACACTCCCTCTTAACTAGGAAGGTATTCTTTCAACACAATTTTCAGCACTGGTCTTCTTCTTTATATCGACTGGATCATCTCTTCATCTTCATCTTCAAGTTGTCTTCGTCTTCAAGTCTTCTTCATCTTCAAGTCATCATCGTCTTCAAGTATTCTTCATCTTCAAGTCACCTTCGTCTGCAAGTCTTCTTCTAAGTCATCTTCTTCTTCAAGTCTTCTTCATCATGGGTTCTGGATCATCACGACTACTAGATCACCACTGCTAGATCATCATCACTGTATCATCATCAAATCTGGATCATCATCAAGTCTGGATCATCATCATGTCTGGAACATCACTTGATCTAGATCATCATCAAGTCTGGATCATCATCATCGGTGCTATCTCATAATGGTGCTATCTCTCAATTATTTTCGTCACATGAAGTTCTACAGATCCATCCCTTTTTCATGTTGGTTGTAGGCCTACCCTTCATGTAGGTATTCATCAGCGCTTATATCTAACCCTAAGTCAGAATGGCCTGCCCATCTCTTACATCTGACCTCATCTTGTCAGAAAGGCATGACCAACACTCACATCTGACCTCATCTTGTCAGAAAGGCCCAGCACTCACATCTGACCTCATATTGTCAGAAAGGCCTAGCACTCACATCTGACCTCATATTGTCAGAAAGGCCCAGCACTCACATCTGACCATGTGTAAACACATCGTGCTAGAATGGATCAGCACTTATAGCTGACCTCATCTGACCATGTGTAAACACATTGCACTAGAATGGATCAGCACTTATATCTGACCTCATCTTGTCAGAAAGGATCTGCACTTACATCCGGCCTCATATTGTCAGAAAGGCTCTGCACTTACATCCGACCTCATCTTGTCAGAAAGGCTCTGCACTTACATTCAACCATGTTCAAAAACATCGTATCGAAAGGGCTCTCAGTCCCAAACTAAGGATTCCTGGTAACTGACCATGTGATTCCATTCTCCTAGAGAATGGCATCAGCCCTTATATCTGATCAAGTGGGAACACATCCCTCAATCACATCAGAATGGCCATGCACTCACGTCTTATCATGTAAGACTACATCCTACAGTCATATCAGAATGGCCCTCAGTCCCAGACTGAGTATTCCTGGTAACTGACCAGGTGCCTCCATTCCAAGAATGGAATTCAACACTTATATCTGATCATGTAGGAACCAATCTTACAGTCAGATCAGAATGGCTCAGCACTCACATCTGACATATAAGGAACCAAATCCTATCACCATGACAGAATGGCTCAGCCCTTACATATGACCATGGAAGGAACCCAATCCTCTCACCATGTCAGAATGGCTCTAGCACTCACATCTGACACAGAAGGAACCAAATCCTCTCACCCTGATAGAATGGTTCAGCCCTTACATCTGACCATGGAAGGAATCTAATCCTCTCACCATGTCAGAATGGATCTAGGTCTCATCATTTCCCTTTAGAGGCAACCTCTATCTGGAGAACACGAAGCTTCTCCCTGAAGTACTCAAACTTCACTTTGGTCAATGGCTTCGTCAACCCATCCATACCTATTACAAACATATCATCCACATACAGTAGGAGTATCACTGGGTTTCCATCTTCAACCTTGTAGTAAATTTTGGAATCTGCTTTACTCTTGGTAAAGCCCAAACTGGACAGGACGCCATCAATTCTGCCATACCATGTCCTGGGTGCCTGTTTCAAACCGTACAAATCTTTCTTCAATCCACACACATGAGACTCCTTGTCATGTGTCTCAAAACCGAGTGGCTGCTCCACATATACTTCCTCTTCTACTACACAATTCAAGAAAACAGTCTTGATATCCATCTGGTGTATCTTCCATTTCATCACTGTAGCCAGAAAAATTACTGATCTAATGGAAGTGTATCTGGCTACAGGTGCAAAATTTTCTTCATAATCTATTCCTTCTTTCTGGGAGAAACCATGAGCCACGAATCTTGCTTTATATTTCTCTATGCTGCCATCTCCAGCATGCTTGATCTTGTAGATCCATTTGGAAGTTACAATGGACTTCCCTTCTGGTCTTGGGACAACATCCCAAACATCATTCTTCATGATCGATTGATACTCTTCGATCATAGCATCCTTCCATTCTTTCCTTTCTGTCGCTTCTTCATAGTTGGAAGGTTCTTTATCAATAATGTCACATAGCAAGGCTACATAAGTGGATCAGGACCTAGTTCGCTTCCTTCCTCTATGTGTTTCTTCTGAAGCTCCATATCTTTCTACACCTTGGATAATTTCACGTACCCAAGCAGGTTTCCTCTTGTGAGGATTCTTCTCCTGAGGTGGATCTACAGGTTCTTGAGGTTATTCTAATTCTCAATCCTCTTCTTGAATTTCTTCGTTCATGGTTGTATCATGAATTCTGGGTGCTTCTGTTTCTTTAGGTTCTTTAGCTGGTCTCTTCCTGGATTTGATGTAGGATGAATCTTCATCAAATATTACATCTCTATTGATGTCAATCTTCTTGAATCCTGGGAAGTATATTCTGTAAGCCTTCGAGCTTTCAGAGTATCCCACAAATATACTCTTCTTTCCTAAAGGATCTAACTTCGTTCTCTTTTCTTTCGGAATGTGTATGTATACAGGACAAACGAATATTCTGAGATGGATGAATTCTAGTTTCTTTCTAGAGAAGACCTCTTCAGGTGTCTTGTTCTCAAGTACTTTGTGTGGAGTACGGTTCTGTACATAGACCGCTGTTCTGGCAACTTCTGCCCATAGATGCATGGGAAAATCTTGATCATGAAGCATGGCCCTTACTGCTTCCATGATTGTTCTATTCTTTATTTCTACAATCTCATTTTGTTGTGGATTATATGGAGTGGATAACTCCCTCTTAATCCTTGAGTCTTTGCATAGCTCTTTGAATTCATTTGATATGAATTATTTGCCATTATCTAATCGAAAGGTCTTGATCTTCTTTTTTGTGTGATTCTCGATCAAGGCTTTGAATTCCTTGAACTTGTTGAATACTTCACCTTTGTTCTTCATAAAGTATATCCATGCCTTTCTAGAAAAATCATCAATAAAAGAAACATATTATACATACCCGCTTAGTGAACTGGATGACATTGGACCGCATACATCGGAGTGGATGATTTCCAAGATTCCTTTTTCCTTGCTCTCACTACTTGGAAATGTATTCTTTGTGTTCTTCCCTTTCGCACATCCTTTGCATATACCTTCATGTTTTGTCTGCATTTCTGGGATACCTTCAACAGCTTTGCTTGCAAGTGGTAGTGCTATGTAATACACATGTGCAAGCCTTCTATGCCAAAGATCATTTGGTTCTACCGATTCATGAACCAAAGCTTGTTCTGGTTGGCCCCTCAATTTCTATAGTCCTCCTTCTTGTTCCCCAATCACTACTGCATCATCGAAAGACTTTCCCTTTGACCACGTGAGGACTTGGCCATCTGCAAATGCAACCCTCATTCCTTTTGCATCCAATGCAGATATGGAGAGGAGGTTCTTATTTAGTCTGGGTACAAACAATACATCTTTCATATCGATAGAATTTCTAGAGTCTAGCTTGTATGAGGATTCACCGCTACATTTTATTGGATACTAGTAGTCATCTCTGATTTTCACCTTGTGAGGTGATTCATGTTCAGATAGTTTCACAAAGGATTCCTTGAATCCTGTCATATGTTTGGAAGCACCACTGTCTATAAGCCAATCATTGCTGCCATGTGTGATAGTTCCCGTGAGAGCGGAGATCAGAACATATTCTTCATCACTTGAAGAATCATCATTGTCTTGTCCGTTTCTCTTTGTGGAAGGTTCATCATCCTCTGCAGCATGAGCATGATGTTTTCTCTTGTTTCCCTTCTTCTTGTGAGAGCTACTTTTGTTTCTAGGACAATATCTAGAAAAGTGTCATCTTTCATCACATGTATAGCAAATGAACTTAGACTTATCTCTAGGATTTCTAAAGTTATTCCTTTTATGAGAGTACTTACCTTTGTGGTGGCTAGATATGGTTTTCTTGGATTGTACTATGAGAGCTTGATCTTCACTTTCCATCTTTTCTTCTCAAGCTGATATTCGAGCTTCTTCTTGAGAGCATTCTTCCCATAGTTTGCTGAACTTGACTAACTTCTTTCTGGCACAGATCCCTTGAATGAAAGAGTCCCATGTCCAAGGGAGACCATTCAAGGTGGTCATTACAATCTCTACATTCTCCACTTCTTCATATACTGCTTCAAGTTGTTCTTTGATCTGGGAGACCCTTGTGAATTATGATTGTATGGTCTCTGCATTATGTATCTTTACATTCTTTAATTGGTTCCTCAAGGTCATCTTTCGGTTTATGTTCTTTCCTTCAAACAATTTGGTTAGGGCATCAAACATAGCTTTAGGTGTCTTTAGGGAGGTCACCTATGGTATGAGGTGATCCTTGATTGAATCAGCAATAATCCTCTTAGGCATAACCAACTTCTTCTTGTGTAAGGCCTTAGCCTCATCTCCCTCTGGAACTGGAATCTCCTCATTAATGTAGGAGTCCAACTCATTTTCTTCTAGGACCAGGGAGATCCTATACTTCCAAGCTCCGAATTTATCAGCTCCCTCAATATTTTCATCAAGCTTGGTATGATGAGACATCTTAACTGAGAACCTCAAATGGAAATACAAAATATTTAGATCTTACCAGGTTAAGATGTCAGATCTGGATCTGGAGCTGAATTTCTGTAGTGTTGGTTTATAAGTAGATTAGGGTTTGAATTTCCCAGAGTTTTGTCTAACCAAATGCTTTGATATTGATCTCTAAACTTTGATTTTGAGGAGGAAATCAATCCAGGCCTGGGATCACTCAAAAAATCCACTTCTGTGGAAAGCCCTAATTTTCGGCACCAGTGTCAAGTCAAAAACTGAAAATGCTCAGAATCGGATTCTGCTTCGACAGAAAGATGCACCCTAGGGAGGAGAGTCAGTCCAACCTTCTTTTGCTGAAAATATGTGGAGAGATATCCAAAAAGTAGGAATCCCTAGTTCCCGTAGTTGCATAGTGTCTTCTTCTCAGGTTAGCTCTGATACCATGTTAGATTTTTATCATTTAAACTCGCATTAACTTAGGATCTTAACTGAGAGAATAACAAGCACAGCAATCAAACACATAAGACAATGAACACAAAGATTTTCCTCAGGGAAACCATAAATGAGAAAACCCCGTAGCTTCCTTAGAGATAGAATCAGCACCTAAAGCAAAGCTCCAAAAATAGTAATATGATGTCTCGACAGCAGTAGCCTCTTTCTTTCTAGCCCCATCAACTTCTTCTTCCTCAGCTATGCGCTACAACTGAGCGTAAGTGAGTGTGTGATAAATAGAGACGCTCACTCTCTATTTATACTAATTTTCGACTTGACAATGGCTCACTAGGGCCGACTTCTATAGGAGAGTCTAATAACCCTAGTGCCCCAGAACTGCGAAGACTTTAACCCTTGAACAATAGGAGGGTTACCCACAATGACTTGACATGACTTGTTTACATTATAGAACCTCCCGATAGGAACATCAGGGAATAACATGACTCAAATACATTATTGACACTTCCCGGAATAAACATCGGGTTACAAGACATAAGATATAGAAGTGAATACATTCTGAAGTTACAAATACATCAACATATTGTTGAACCTCGTCTGTCACCGCACGAACCGCCATCAAATTCTAGCTGGGCGGAGAAACAGAAAAAGTGGGAGAAATTTATTGCCAAAAGGGAGTGGGAATATTTCCTAAGCAAGTAAATAGAACTATCCGAGCTTTCTAAAGCATCAGGTAGGCTAGGGGGGGTAGCGGGTCATATGTTGGGGTAAAGTGAAGAGGATTCAAGTCGACTAAAAGGAGATACCATCACCAGCAATGAAAAGTCAACCTAAAAAGGAAATCGAACGGACTGTGACACACAAAGGTACGACGGATTTATAGAGAATAGAGAGATAGAAGAGGCTAAAAAGAAGGGAAGAAAGAAGAGAAAGGGCTATAGCATTGTAAAGAGGAATGAATACTAGGGTGACAGACCAAAAAAGAAATCTGCCAGAGTTGGGTCATGACTGATAGGAAGAAGGTGTGGATGAAGAGGCATCACCCGTGGAAAAAGAATTGTGGATAGAGCAGTGTGAAGCTCTCCAAATACAAGTTCCTGAGGAGATAAGACCTCTGTCTCCAATGAATCCGAGTACTAGGATACAAGCCATTGTCTAAGAAGAGCTAAGACTAAGAGCTGGTGAGTTTGGTATATGGAGCCGACTAGACGACGAGGTAAATGATGATAATCATCTAGTGATACATCGACCGAAGGAAGGAAACTAGGTCATGCTTCAGGTGTACCCTTCCAACCGAAGTATCCACTTACTTTACCCGACACATGAAGGAGCACCCCCCTGCCAAATATAGATTTGGAGAATACAGAACAGTTAGACCTACAAACAAATAATTGTAGTTGGACATTGACGGGAGAAGTCAACCCAAACCAACTGCTTGTCGGAGAAGAAATGACAAACAAAACAATCAACGGGAACAAAAGTTCAGTCGACAACAACACTGCATAAAGAGACAAGCAAAACATCCCATTACCCCCACCACCACCACCCCCACCACCGCCACCTCCTGGAGGAGATAGCGACAGCGAGTCTGACATGGGTCACAGATCAGCGCATATCCCTCTAAACAAGGGTGATGAAGATCCTAGACGACATTGGTTCATCTGTGAGTCAACATGGGAAGTAAATCAGGTTACAACTGAAGATCAACAGATGGCACAGTTCGCTGGTGCCTTAAGGAAAAGAGCACTAACGTGGTACATGACCTTTACTGAGATAACCCCTCAAGCATATAAAGCAGAAATTAAAGCACAATTCTTGTCGTTCTTTAAAACCCTAGATGCAAAACATCTGGCAGCTAAAAAGTTGAAAACAACATCGCAAAATCCAACAGAGTCTGTCCAAGAGTACGACAAACATTGAAAATACCTCCTCAACCAACTAAATTATGTAATTGATGAACAACTATTAATTCAGTGGTTCCTTGCAGGTCTATCACAAAAAATTCAACAGCACATAATCCTGGAGACGTTTAAAACATACGAAGATGCGCTTACTAAATCTCTGCAAGTGGAGATGGACGAATATTTCCCAGCATATCCCATGGATACTAGACTGGAAGAACAACTAGAAATCATGCAGAAATCATTGAAAGAGTTGAACCTTAAGAATCAGGATGTCTGGTGCACAAAATGCTCAACAGCCGGACACACAAAAGATAACTGTCGACAAGACACCAGCTGATAGAACGTTCGATTTTTTCAGACAAAGTGCTTCTGCAACATTTTCCAAGAACATGGAGAACACACAACGAAGGATTGCCCGTATAACATGAAAAATAGAAAAGCATATTGGTGTGCAATCTGTGAAGTAAAAAGTCATGCCATGGCCGACTGCAACCTAAACTTAAAAAAATTGACAAAACTACAAAGCGGTCTACCAGACAAACGTAGTTGTGCAAAACAACGATAACAATCAGCGAAGCCATGCTCAAAACAAATAGAATAATCAAAGATATGAAGGTCGCCGATATGAGCGCTGGTTCGACAACCGTCAGGGAGGATATGGAGGTCGAGGTCAATTCTCTGGGAATTGTGACAACCAACCAGGTCGACCAATCCAGTGTTTTACATGCTATAAATAAGGTCACCGATATGCAGACTGCCCATACAAGGACAGAACCGATTTAAAATTTTGTAATAACTATGGATTCGAGGATCACTCATTAGAGGATTGCCCTACTATGCTTGATAAAATCAATAAAAAGAAAAATTTTAATGTCTTGTCGTGCGTTCAAAAACATGATGTAATCAATACAAATAATCTTCACATAGTAACCCGACAAGGGACAAAAATTGGGAGTGATAATCCACACATAAGCAAAATAAAAGAAAATAACAATTATCTTAACCCATCTAAACAAAAACAATTGTATAAAAACACAATGATTATATTTAAATAATTTGCTCTACAAGAAGAAGCTGATGATAGTCAACGAAGCACAGTTAAAGAATTAATACATTTAGTACACGAGGATAAAGTGGTGTCTCAATTCATTGAATTATTGTATAATATGAAACACAACAATAATACAGAAAAATAAACAAAAAACATCTCCAGTATAAACCAGAAGGACACAAGTGATGCGGACCCACTTGTCGACCTAGAAATTGAAGGATACCATGTCCGACAAGTTGTACTCAACTTCGGCTCACAAGTAAACATTATGACTTGTGACACTTGGGAACAATTGGGTAGACCTCGATTATACAAGTCATGAATATACCTGAAATTAGCCGACCAAGGTCTTATTGAACCTATCGGAGTTTGGAGAAATGTCGATACGACAATAAAAGGAATATCGACCAAAGTCGACTTTGAAATTATTGACCCTAAGGAAGGATCCAGTTCCTTACTAGCGTTAGTAGGTCGACCTTGGGGAAGAAAAATGAAAGCATCGATATCTTTAGACACATAAATGATCAAACTAAAAGGGAATGGAAAAAAAGTCATAGTACCTATCCATCCATCCCAAGGAGAACCTTGGATAGAACCTATTGATGAAGAAGTCAACATCTGACAATTATATCAAATACAAAATAATGAAGACTGCACAGAACCAAATGTCTATGGTGAAATTCACTTAGGCAATCGAGATTCAATCAGATATAACTCAGATGCAGAACTATATGATTGGAAAGTCGAAAACTACGAAACATAAGAAAGAGGTTGTTGAACCATTCAAACAGTGCAGAAGAATCTAGTCCAATGTTTCTTGGTTTCCATCATCCCAAAAATATTTGAAAAGAAAAGTAGGGAATACCCTACCCTAAAACCAACAAATGTAAGTATCAAACAAATCCCAAGATACAAAGAAAGAGAATCACTAGTCATGCATATAGAACAAGTATCCAAAAACATTGGTGTACATGGCCGACTACAAAGCCTAGTAGAAACCTTCACAGGACAAGCTGCTAGATGGTGGGATACCCATCAATCAAGATTGCAGACATGGACAACAGCTTCAACTTACTTTGTAGAAAGATTCGGAGGAAAAAGGTTAACCAATCGAGCCCAAATACCTATGTTCATCCAAGGGCGGGACCTAGAAGAGCACATAAGAACATGTGAAAAAGAGTGGAAAAGACTTGGGTATAAGTACGAACGTACATGGACACACCTATTTCCATCGATACTATCTGACTTACACTACTACATTTCGATCCAAAATCCGACGGTTACTTCCGACGGCGCGTGGATTTTTTCTTTTAAACCTATCAAAAATCACAAAGTTCAATTTTTTTTTTGTAGAAGTGGCCACAATCGTCGCTTAACCGACGGTTATTCTCACCACCGTCGGTTAAGCGACGGCGCGTTAGTAAGCGACGGAGCAACCGTCGGTTAAGCGACGGCGCGTTAAAGCAAAATAATTTTTTTTTCTGACCATTTTTCTCATACTTTTTCTCTCACCATCATACAGTTCGATACGGTTCAAAGGCAATATCCAGTATACTCCCATCGATCCCAAGCCGGCTGACTCACCGATCGAACAATCCGTCGACCAAAACATGAACGGCCCAAACTCCATCAGCCCAAACCGTGAACTATCGGTCCTTTCCACCCGAAGAACCAAACTGCACTGCCAGAACGAGAAA
>LPNX010209326.1:336398-414325 GCA_001517045.1 Pseudotsuga menziesii | reverse complement strand
CTATTTTACAAATAGTTGAACTAAATAGTTGTCACTTATTGCTTGGTCTTCTGACTTGCTTGAACTAATTCAAAGTTCTAGGTAAATGTAAAGGACTCTAGATTATGGATACGGATACGGATGGACTGAAACTCTGGATTATATGCTACGTAACTGTGTAAAATTTTTTTTTTTTTAAATTCACTGCCGTCGCTTAAGCGACGCTTATAGCTGTCGCTTAAGCGAGGCTTATCAATGATTTCCGTCGCTTAAGCGACGCTTCCAGCTGTCTTTTATCCGACACTTACCCATGCTATCCGTCGCTTATCCGACGCCTATATCTGTCGCTTATCCGACATTTACAATGATATCTGTCGCTTATCCGACGGCATTGCTGTCGCTTTACCGACGGCCAGAAGATTATTTTCTCAAAAAAATTTCGCCACCGTCGAAGATATGCTGTCGCTTAACCGACGGGTACGTAGGTGTCGGATAACCGACGCCAAGTTTCCGACGCTTAAAAAAAAATCAAAGTGTCGTACATGCGACAGGAAAGTGTCGAAAATCCGACATGACGACCATCGGATTTTTGGTCGAAATGTAGTAGTGTTACCAAAAAAATGGTACAAAATGGAAGAAGCACGGGGTGAAACATTCCTATGGAATGAACTTAGAGAGAAATTTATCAAAGACTTCAGCTTTATACCACAAAACGAAAAGTTAATCGAAACTGTAAAACAAATCAAGGCGTTTATAGAACCAACCGAGAACAACACCCTAACACAAAATTATGACCGACCAACAATAACATGAAATAATATACAAACCAAGACAACACCACAGTCAATAAGGATACAAATGGAAAATGAAAATCTGGAAGGGAAAAGCTTTCGATGAAAATCATACCATGCAAAAATAACAAAACCAATTCTCACGGTACTCAAAGTCGAGATAGTCGACAAATAAGATAGCAACCGAATGACTGCAACAGACTTTTCTTCTACATTTTCATAGATTAAAGAAGGGAGCCAACCAATCAATGAAGCCAAAGCACCAGAATGGTTAGATGCTAAAGTGAAAACTAAAGAATTCGACATCTCAAATGATGATTGACCAAAAAATGGCAAAAATTGGCAATTACTGGAGTGAAGAACAAACAACAGAAATAGTAAAGTTACTAAAATAATTCCAGGATGTATTCGCTAGAGACTACAAAGATCTCAAAGGTCTAGTCCATGAAATGGGTGAAATGAAGATCAACATCAAACCTGCTGTCTGACTTGTAAAGAAGAGGCCATATAAATTAGCTCATAAATACAAAGAAATATTCAAGAAAGAGATTGATAATATGCTTGCAGCAGGAATTATCTACCCTATTGACCAATCGGAATGGGAAAATCCAATGGTCATTCAACCAAAGAAACACTACCCGACAAAGCTAAGGATCTATGTTGACTTCAGAGAATTAAACAAAGTCACCTTAACAGACCCATTTCCAACACCCTATGCAGATGAAATCCTAAATGAAGTCGCGGGACATGAATTCTACTTGTTCACAAACGGATTCTCAAGTTATAACCAAGTACTAATAGCTAAAGAACACTAGAAAAAGACAATATTCGTATGTGAATTTGACTCATTTTCTTACAGAGTTATTCCTTTTGGTTTAAAAAATGCAACTGCAGTATTTTAAAGAATTGTGGTCAAAATATTTCAAGAATATATTTACAAAACAATGGCAGTATATTTCGATGATTGGACAATATACTCTATGCTGAAATATCATTGCAAATGGCTAAGGCTCATGTTGGAATGATGGCGACAAATCCATCTATATCTGAACATAAGGAAATGCATATTTCTAACCCTTATAGGGATACTACCATGACACATTGTCTGCAAAGAAGGCATCAAGGTTGACTTTGCAAAAATAAAAATTATCCTTGACTTAAAACCACCAATGAACCCAAAACAAGTCAGGGTACTACTTGGTCATACAGGATATTATAGGAAATTCATAAGATACTATTCAGATATGACCTATCCATTCGAAGAACTATTAAGAGAAGATCAGGAGTTCGACTGGACAGAGGAATGCAACATATCATTTGAAACACTAAAAATGAAGCTAGTCAAAGCACCCATTCTAAGGTTCCTGAATTGGTCGACCAAATTTCATGTACACATCAACACATCAGGCCTAGCAATAGGAGCAATCTTAACTCAACTAGGGGATGACGAAATGGAATACCCCATAGTTTACAGCAGCAAAAAACTAAATAAAGCAGAAAGAAACTATTCGACAATAGAGAGAGAATCCTTACGAATGGTTTTTGCACTACAAAAGTATTGACTTTACCTACTAGCCAATCCTTTCATTTTTAATATCGAACACCAAGCATTAAAATACCTTGTAAATAAACCCTTACACCATGGGAGAATTTTTTGATGGCTACTTCTATTCCAAGAATTTGAATTTGAAGTCGTTGTCAAACCAGGAAAATTAAATGTCGGACCCGACCACTTATCGTGAATCTACACAGGAGAGAAACCGACAGGAGTCGAAGATGACCTGTCGGATGCACAATTATTTCAAATAGAAGCAGTACCAACAGAATTAGAGGAAATAGCTCAATTCTTAGAAAATGGACAAGCACCAAAGGGCATGAGCATGAAAAAGAAACAAATCTTAGCCATGAAAGTTGCACCGTATAGCCTCATAAATGGATTTTTATATAAAACGGGCCTGGACAACATCCTAAGAAGATGTGTATTAGAACATGAAAGAAATAATATCATGTATGAAGCACACTATGGACTAGCGGGAGGACATTTTCAAGCAGACACAACTACCAAGAAAATCCAACAGTCAAGGCTATGGTGGCCAACACTATACAAAGATTCAATTAGAGGAAATTTCAACTCAAAATGGGCCTCCTAAAATGAATTAATAAAATAATAGTTAAAATAATAAAATAATATTTATTAATTTTGGAGGAAGAAAAGAAAAAAACTACTTTTTTATTTGTATTTTTGACATATCTCCCCATGTTTTTACTCAAATTTTGATAGGGAGAGATCGTTGGATGCGGAATTAAATTCCGCATCCAATGAGTACCCACTCGGCATACTTTTAACGGACCCCGCTACCCAAAAAACAAGAAATACCTGAAAAATGGAATGATGATGTCATCATTCCATTTTTTCAGGTATTTCTTGTTTTTTGGGTAGCGGGGTCCGTCAAAAGTATGCCGAGTGGGTACTAGTTGGATGCATAATTTAATTATGTATCCAACGAGCTCTCCCGATCGAAATTTGAGTAAAAACACGGGGAGATATGTCAAAAATACAAACAAAAAAAGTAGTTTTTTTATGATACCTATCCCCAAATTTATATTAAAAAAGTGTTTAATACCTATACGGTATTTCAAATTTAAAGCAATTTCATTGGCTAACACATGATGACATGGAATTTGAATAAAAGTTAAAAGGCCCATTTTGAGTTGAAATTTCCTCTAATGTGTAAGAAATTTGTAAGCCAATGTGACAGATGTCAATGACTGGGTCGACCTCTGCCTAGTACAGAAATGCCCTTGATATCAGTAAACCCAAGTTTGATATTTGAAATTTCAGCCATTGACTTCATAGGACCATTCCCCATACTAACAAAAAAAATAGGTGTAAGGTACATAATAACTACAGTAGAATATGTAACCAAGTGGGAAAAAGCAGAACCAGTCGACACATGTTCTAGTGAGATAGCTACTAAATTTATCTATGTAAATATACTTACTAGATTTGGATGCCCAATAATGCTAATCAGTGACCAAGGTTCACAGTTTATCAATAAAACCATCAAAACACTAACACACCAGTTCAAAATTGACCACCAACGTAGTACATCTTATCACCCCCAGTCGAATGGAGCAATCAAGGCATTTAACAAAACATTAACAAAAGGCCTAACTAAAATCTGTAATACTAACAAGGATGATTGGAACGAAAAGATACCTGCAGTACTATGGGCTTACAGAATAGCATACAGGCGTTTAACTGACCAAACATCATTTCAACTAGTCTATGGACAATAAGCAGTTGTTCCACTACATTTTCGACAACAAACACCTATCATAGCAGATATTTTACATGTCGAACAAGTCAGGAAGGACCAACTGATGCAATTAAGCAAGCTACAAGAACACCGAATGATTGCTCTGCAACACTAAGAAATCCAAAAACAATAGTAGAAGGCTTGGCACGATCGCAATATCAAAAACAAGAATCTGTTGGTAGGTGATCTCGCCTTACTATACAATAGTCGAGTAAAAGGAAAACCCAAAAAGTTACATACATAATGGATGGGACCCTACGTTGTCGAAGAGATTCATGCCAACGGATCAGTCCGAATATGGACGTTACAAGGCATAGTATTTTGGAAACTTGTTAATGGTGCCTGACTAAAATGGTACAAAAATTTAAAAAAGTTATTAAAAAAAACGACCATAACTGTTAAAAAAAAAAAAACTATAAAAATCTGAAAAGATTAAAAACAACAAAACAGAACCAACACCCATAACCCAAGATGACAGGAAACCAACGCTTCGACAGCCGACATCAAACCCATCGACATACCACCATTGACCGCTCACATGATCGACATCGACCAACGACCCCGAAGGTCAAATCATGCCTTCATGACTACTGTCAGAAGGAGCGCCAAAAGAAAATCACCATTAACGCAAACCCCACAGATCGCGTTGGAACATCACTTCCGCCATTAATAAACCCATCGATAGAAACATCAAACACCCCACCTATAAATACCAAACCAGAAAATGATCATTTACAGTATTTTGAAGAGATAGAGCAATTCAGCAATCGAAAAGTTGAGAACCGAGAACCTATAAGAAAATTCAACAAAGAAACTGACAAGATGGCACCGAAACAAGCCAGAACCGTAGCTACAAAGACAAAGGAACTGCAATATGTTGAAACCTCATTGATGACAAGGTTAAGAAACACAAAAATGCCAAGGTACAAGAAACCTCATGGGAGAAAACGTGGGCCAAAATCAAGGAATGGACTTATTTCGACAAGAAACCGACACAAGCAACTAAGAAGATAAACCACAGCTCCATTATGAACTACATGAACACACTGTTCATGGAGAGTTTTGGAGGAACCAAGGAAACAACAGTAAAATCCATTATCAGTCAGTACCACAACAGAAAACTTTACTTCGACAGACCTGTCGAAATCTCTAGAGAAGTCATATACAAACTGAATGGTCTCTCCAACCAAGGCGACCCAGTCCCTGTCGGTATAAAATAAGGACTGGTAGAACATTTAACTAGAATGCCCTCCGAGAAGAATTCAAAAGGGCTAATGATTAGCTAGATACAAGCCCGGATGCTACAAATCGTGGCCAAAATCATAGCAATAGGGCTCACACCTACAGGTCGAGGGAGCGACCTGAAGCTAGATATGCTAGAGGCAGTAGACACAATAGAGGAAACAGGAAAAGTATACAGATGGGCTCAGTATGTCGCCGACATGCTCGAAACTATGTGTGAGAAATTCCAGGAGTCGGGCGGGATTATAAGGTTCCCGTCTCTAATAATCTACATAGTGATGTACCACTTGTGCTCAGTCGGGGACAAGCAGTTCCAAGAGTCGAAAAAATTCCACATGTGGAGTTTCAAGTCGTTTGTGCAGACTAGAACACTAAAATAACTAGCAAATGGAAAGGTACTGTTGGAAAGCTGGCTCCAACACCTGAAAATCCAGACGGCTAGATGGACGGTGCCTTAGAACATCCGACGAAGTCTGCCGAAAACCACACACATCCAACTAGAGCTTGATCACACTGCAGTTTTGGTATATGTAGGGTGAAAAAGCAAAAGTAAAGCCTCTCAACTATTACCCAACAGTTGAAGAGATCTTCCGCGAACTAGCTTGACAATCCGACACAAAGTTGTCGATACCAGCAAAAGCCAAGGAAGGAAACCTAACAATTGAAGAACCACTGACAGAACATGAGCAGGAATAAGGCTATGAACTGTGACTACACATCAGCACCTTTATGTCAGAAGAAACACTAGCAGAGGACACCAATAGATTGCAAATAACAATCATACCACCAATGGCCCAAAGGGGAAGTATACCGACAGAGCAGCAAGTAACCAAACCAGCTGAAGAAAGTATCAATCCAGTTCAACAGCAGGAGGGAGGGGAAGAACTAGAGGAATACATTGAGCCTGACAATCCTGAATATGCCATAACCAAAGACACAATTAAAAAGCTAGCAAAAGAAATAGCAACCGTAAGAAAAAAGGAAACATAAACAAAAGGGAAGGGGAAGCGCAAGCTGATCCTTTCAGAATTAGAAGATGAAGAGGAACTAGCAGCTACCATCGTTGACATCATAGAAGACATTGTAGTGAACAAAGTTCCGGTTGAGACACATTTCAAATGCTTTGTTGAGTCGGGAGCAAAATAGGGTCGGCCAAAATAGGTAAAAAACACAAACACTTCAACGGCTGAAAACATTGTCGATTTAGTTTCTACACCTCCACCCCCATCTTCGACCCAAATCACACAGGAAGAAATTCCATAGCTACCCACTATAATCCCAGTAGACATATGCAAAAATGCTATGCCAAAAACCTTGAAAGAGAGGTTCGACCAGGCTAGTAATTTCCAGGCACAGATTGAGAAATTGCCTAAACTACTCACCTCAGTCTGGAATATCACCACCAGATGTCCTATGATCGAAGCTAGTGGATCAAGGAAGCTCATTCCTTCACAACCTAGACAAATACCCCAGAAGACAAGGTCTGTGGGAATTATAAAATCAACATTTGTGAGGAACCTCGATAAGACAGCTCAAGTTGTCGCAAGTCAAACCTCAGCCTTTATCCCTGCCGACATCCCACCCCCTCCATTAGCTAATGAACCAGCAAGAGATGTAGAAGACGAAATCCTAGAAGAAATCAACTGGGTAATCGAAAACTTATTCTCTGGCTACCCAGAGGATTCACCACCACAAGTCGAGGACCAGACACCAAGTGACCATATCCCTACCACACCAATTACACCCGACCATTCACCATCTCCACCACCACTTCCCAATCCAGAGTCTGCATCTAATCCCTCTGAACCTGAACCGCCTTTACCCAAACCAACCACACCTGAAACATCTATACTTGAACCCTCTGTCCAAAATCCCCCAGATACACATCCAGCGGCAAAGCTAAACCAAGATATCCAGCCAGAAGTTACACTGACTGTTGCAGATCAACAACTAGAAAACCCAACATAAGAAAATCAAACATAGGGGAGTCTAACCCTTGTAGATGCACAAGCACAACAACAAGCAGAACAACATAAACATAAGAGGAAGATAGACAGAAAGAAGAAGGACCACAAAAAAGAGTCACAATCGACAATGGTCCACATTAGCCAACTTGGGTCTACCACTACAGTCAACGCAACAAAGCTGAAGGACGGAGATTTGGGACAACTCTTAGAAACTTTGGCCATTGAAGCAAAAACAAGAAGCCAGACCAAACTCAAGGAGCTTGACGACACTGAGAAGGAACAAGTCGAATTCCTGTTAAAATGCAGAAACCTAGCACAATCTGTAATACCAGGACCGATGGAAGAGGACACCGAGAAGCCGCTTGAAAATGCATATCAATTGTTTGAGAGTGTGGTGTCGACCCTACAAGTACATATGCAAAATACAAAGGAATAGACGTCTATATTACTAATGCAGTAATGCGTAGCCTTATTAGAAGCTTACAAAGTGCTACAAGACCACATCGAAGAGTCTGTCATTACAGAAGGGGTACTCTAAGACTGGCCTACTTATTATGGGCAAGTCTTTCATCAGACCCGACAAAGTCGACAACAAATTCAAGCATTGGAAAAGAGAAAGAGCATTGAGGAAGCACTGAGAAGAACAATACAAGATCAAATCATGCTAGAGACAGCCAAACTGCAGAGACTTGAGAGACAAGCACACCAGTGGGTGCAGCAGGCACTCCCAAGCTTGGAGAAATTAGACACCATCTACCCGCAAATGAAAAGACTGCTGGAAACATCAGAATAAAAAGACCAATTCATGGGACCTGACATGGAAAGCATAGCAGACCTTTCCATTCAAGAGAAGATGTCGACGTTATCAAGCATTACAACACTGACCATCGACATCCAGAAAGTACTTTAAAGTTGGATAGAATTCCAACATCAACTGGCCAATACATTAGAAGCAATCATCGAAGTATGTATACAGAAGCGACCAACCATTCGACTTCATAGCCCATGAAAGACAAACAAGAAAATAACTATCTTAGATAGTAAAATATTTTGAGTACCTCCCCTGTTTCTTCGGGACGAAGAAAGATTTTGTTCCTGGGGGAGATGTTGGAGGAGCTAGTCAGTAAGTTGACTAGGTCGATTAGCTAACTAATTAGAGATTAGGTTGACCGCATAAGGTCGTGTCGGTTGACTGAAACGACATGTAGTTATATGTAATTGTTTTTAAATCATATATACACTAGTGGAAAATGAGAGATTAGTGACCAAGAGACCAAAAATTTTGGTCACCGCAGTTTTTTTCAAGAGATAAATGACCAAAATTGATAATTCTAAGTGAGCTAACTAAAAAATGCCAAGATAAATGACCACTTTCGTTCACAGGATAAAACCTAACTAAAAACGACCAAGATAAATGACCAAATGTGATCACGATATATCTAGACTACAAATGACTAGATAACAATTGGTCATTTTTAATTGTGTCACTCCGACAATGGAAATATTTACAAATTTGACAATGAATTTGTACATTTTACTAAATTCTAACACTTCATATGGATTCAGAGACCCCCTTAAATCCACCAGCAATGTTAGAATTTAGTAAATTGTAGACCCCAACATGGATTCAGTGGCTTATTCCCTCATTGTTCCGTCAACTGGATGGAGCATTGTTTTCACAATGTATTCTTTTTTATTCTCATCAAAGTTCCACCTCCATTTTTAACCTCAACCTGTGGCCTATGTCGGAGTTGTCTGTTATCCCCTCTACGATGTCCTAGTGAGACACCAAATTGATCGTGATTTTAAAACTATAATTAAAACTATAACTCAAATTTTTTCTTCCAATTTTTATTTCAACATTTTCCAAAGACATAGACTTTGCTGCTCGTATTCCTTGTTTGTTTTGATATTTCTAGTTTGGTCTACTTATGTCATAGAACTTTTGTTGGAATATTTATGTATACATGTAATAATTTACGATGAAAGTGATTTCTTATAGGTAAGAATCTTGGCCTAGGTGTAGGTACAAGTGTACAAACTGTAAACATTGTCTTATCAGTGCAAGAAGGTATTTGCATGGCTCTAAGGTTCATGAACTATAATTGTAATATTATAAATAATATGACTATGCCAAAGACTATTGATTGGCTATGTATAAGACATCAAACTAATCCATGTAATACCCCGGTTTTGATCTCGTTTGCATTAAAGGGTACATGATGTATATTTCGTAATTAATCATGGTGAGGAGCTAAAGGCAAAAGCCCCACCATCGATTTGGTTGTGTATGTTTCAGCAATAGGGATCATTGCTGATGGTATATCATTCGATCCGGCACATTATAGTATGCACATCAATTTAATTAAACCTACAGCCAGCTACGACGGTGCAACGTTAAATGAAAAGGGCATGATTCCTAAGGTCAAGGGGGGGTTGTCTAACCCATGGGGGGGCCACTGGGACTTTGCCATGTGTCGACCACCATGTTGTTCTGTTCTTATGTTGTTTTGTTGTTAGCTGGGGAAATCTATTTGTTGGAAGGGAAAACCACCACCACGCTCATGCCTGCACTCTCTCCACGACGTGCCTCTTGATGGCCTACCCACTAACCGGATCGAGAGTCTGTTCATTTCCCTCACACTGAGCGAAGCTAAAAGGGGGCCGCAATTAATTGATGGGGGTTCACCATTCCTTCACACACCACCTTGTTAATCAGAGAAATGTTCTTCCTCTCGTTCAGACAGAAAGTCTGTGTTTTGACCCCTCCATTGTCGGACTGAAAAACGTTGCCATGATTATTCACTATGGGGTGTTTTCCGTGGTTTTCTGAGTGATATGTCTTCCTCCTGTTCACGTAGGGAGTTTGTATCTTATACCATTGCCAGACTATGCAGCATTCTATTTACTCCACCATTTCCGATTGTGAAGGGTGCATTGGCTTCATCGTTGGGAAAGGACCATTGTTGTCCAACGTTGCTGGTGTGTTTGGATTGTGGAGCGGTCTGTTGTTTCATCATGACCCGTGCTGTGGGTTCCTTCTGTGTGTTTCTTCCACATTTTGTTTTGGGCTGTGTATTTTTCCCCTCATGCACAGATTGAGGATTGGTTCCTTCCCCATCTGTAGACTATGTGTTATTCTGTTGTTTCTTTAGGGGATTGGGTTGTTGATCTATCCCTGGTTGGGTTGCTGCGTGTGCAAACATCATTTTGGGGTTCTGTTGTGCATCTATGTTTTCCCCTGTCCATGTTGGGAGTTTGGATTCTTTCCCAATTGCGGACTGTGTAATGTTGTCATCGTTTCATTGTGATATTGGGGCTGTTGTCTTCTCCTGGTTTCGGTTTGCTGTGTGTGCAAGTTCCTTTTTGGGTTGCTGCTGAGTTGTTTTGGCCATGCTACGGCCAAGAACAACTCTGAGTTGTCTTGTGGACTTGAGTCGTGTTCACCCTTTTGTTTGGGGTTGTCACCTTATTGTCTTCATCTTCTTCACAGAGCTGTGAACTGTTTGTTTTGCTGCGGTATGCATTGGTTTGTCTTTGGACTGTTGAGAGTAGGATTAAAGGCTGGGTATGCTTGAGAAAACTGGTTTTTGGAGCCACTCAGACAGAGTTGGACTGCTGGCTTTCTTTACCCACAACCCTTGAAGAGTATTGGAAAGGGAAGTCAGGGCCTGAGGGACTGCGAAGTAGAGAAAGGCCAGTGTTGGGTGTGTGCATGCCTTAGAAGTCAGGTTAGCTCTGGTGTAGGCATCCTTATCTCTCCATTGAGGCCACCAGCTTAGCATTTAGCCTTTCCTAGCTCCTTGACAGCCTGATAAACCCTACTATGTGGGCTTGGCTGATTTGTGTACCTTGGCTTTGTGTAAGCCTGCTTTGACCCTTATTCCTTGAGGAATCATGCCCAGCTCGGGGGTGGCAGTGTTGCTAAGAGATTGATGAGCACACTGGCCTATGGTTGGGTGGAACGTTGCAGCGACGTAGTTAGTTGCGGGACAAATTCTGTTTAAGATAAGTATTCTTGACTAGTTGTCTCTGCATTTATATTTACTGATTAATGAATATAATGAACATGTGGTATGCTTGAATGAATGTATGTTTCTTCCGCTATGTATATGAAGGATTATGCATCTTAGTATGTTTTATGTTTAAGCTTTTTATTTCAGCATTATATGCCTATTCAACTTCATGGGGCTATTTGCCCGTATGCTTGGTGTTAGTAGCGTCATCTTCGCTGGTCAGAGGGTCGGGGACATTACAGTGTGGTATCAAAGCTCTAGTTGCAGCATGGGCCTGAATGGGCCATGAAAGGTCAGATAGCATAGGAAGGTTTCCTTCTGCCCAACAGCAATCAGAAAATTGTGACAGAAAAAAACTTCAACCGAAAACTTAGTGAGAAGTTCTCCCGATGCAGCGGAAGAGCTAGTCCGAAGCTCAACCGACGGAATTCAGTCGGAAGAAAATTGTGGAAAGATTCCCATGTGTTCGTCGACCGTCGATGGAGAAAAATGGAATCTGGAGCCGCAGTTGCGGAGGGAATTAGCCAAAGGCCACCGATATGTCTGCCCTTTTTTTTTTGGAAAGACTACCCGACACCGACCACCGGCGATCGACACCACTAAGTTGAAAGGATTGCCAATGGCACGACGACGGAGGATTAGTAGATGTACCAATGACAGCTAGTTGTTTGGAGCGGCCAAGTTTTGTTGGTTGGATTGGCAAAAATTAGCTGTCTGGATCGCCGAAACGTCGGCGAAAGAACCAAGATGATAGTGGGTTGAACCGCCGATAGCGAGGACGGACAAGAAATTTTTGAAAATTTATCTAAGTTATAAAATCATCGGCTATCAGCGATGGTTAGTTGAACGCATCGTCAATGCCTAGAGGATAAACTTGCCGACGCGGCGAAAGGCTTGGCGACCATATCGAAATAAGTTGGATGATCTTGCGCCGCCGTTGCGGATGGCTAGACCACTATGCTTCTGACAGGTAGAGCCTCTGACAGCCGATGGCATAGAATTTCTGAAAGTTTTCTAAGGAACAATATCTTCGGCGATCGGAGGAGAATAGTTGTTGACATCACCGATGAATAGAATATGGAAGAGCCGACGTGGCGGAAGACAAGGCAAGAATAAAATTCAAAGTTTTCTCTAAGGCATGAGATCATCGTCCATCAGAGAATGTTAGTGGATTGAATCACCAATCGAAAAAGCTTCAATGAAGATGAACCGCAGTTGCGGCTGCTTAGTCAACTATCCATCCAATGTCGCAACTACTAGAGGTTTCAATTGCCTATTAGCATCACTGATGAAGATTAGAAGATTAGATAACTGCAGACCCGAAACAACGGAAAACGTTAGCTATTTGACCGTCGATACCGTGGAAGAGCTAGTTGTATGGTCGTTGATGAGCAGCGGAGGAATTAGACGATTTGATCGCCAAAACATCGAAAAGATTTAAGCGTTTGTGAGTCCGCCGTTGCGACTGTCATTCAGACTATCATTCCGACGATTAGTGTTCCGGTCGCCGAGGCATAGTGGTATCAGTCTCCAACCGTCGATGAGTTTCTTAGCCCGCAGAATTCACAGACGGTTTACCGTCCGCCATTGCGGAAGTATAGATAGCTAGCCACCCAATGATCAGAGCATCCGACCGCCGATGCAAAGTTCTCGGCATCACCGATGAGCGCGGGGAAAATTAGAGGTTTTGCTGTCGAAACGTCGGAACATCAGATGGGATGAGCCCCGATTTGAGTAAAGGAAATTTTGACTTTTTTTTTCAAAGTGGATTTTTCAGCATTTTTAGTAAAATTGTCAGTGGGTTTTCAGGGCTGAAAAAGAAGAAATTCTAGGTGACTGAAGTTAGTATTCCTGACCAAAATACAGTTGTGTGTTTTGCCTTCATTCTAAGAAGCGGTGTGATTTTCGCACCCGGGATCAGAATGAAGCATATGGATAGGTGTTGGAAAGATTATCCAGTAGGGAACCAAGGAGAGTCACCAGAATCTGAGTGAGGAGCAGCAAAGTGCTAGTGATGGCTTGAAAGAGAAATGTGTTGCTGTCAAAATGGACAAATCCAGGAATTGCGTACCTAGAGGTAGCAAGACCATGAAGTCAAACTAGCTGTTGTGTGGGAAAGGAGTTCCATGCAGGGATGAGGGACTTGAAAAGGGAAATTTCCTTAAACCTTTTCTTGCTAATTATGATTCCAAGTTTTATACATGAAATGTATGAGGATATGCCTTACATGCATAGAATATTACATGCTGGTAAAAATAGTGAGGATTATACATTTATAATGAACCACTAATGATGATTATTGCATTGATGTTGGAATTAGTGGAAAAACCAACGACAACATGGACATGGTTGAATATGTTGTTGATGCTGACGAATGTGACTAGCAACCCTATGAAGAAAGGGATAAGGCAACAAGTCCAGAATCAAAAGTTGGTGGGCAAATTCTGCAATCTCCTGCAAAGGACCAACCAAACTGGTAATGTCAAGGGTGTAAGAGGATCAATGAAGGTAAGAGTTTGATTATGACAAATTGCATGGAGTGGTAGAGGTAAGAGATCTCATACCATGTGGGTATTTGAATTTTACATTGCGTTCATAGAGAAATGTGTCATACCTACACTATGTTGTTATGTGTTTAGTAGCCCAAGGAAGGTAAGCACTGATGATCTTGTTTATAGTGATGCATCCTATATGAAGTAGTCATGGTTAGGCCATGCATGGTATGCTTGAATGCGTAGTATTCCTGAATCAATGCAAGGTAACATTGGGTGGATATGCATTAAAATATTTTATAAATCTTGTAGTTATGCATTGAATGGATGCATATGAAGGGTGTGAGTAACTGATTACGTAAGTATGAGTGCAAATGTTGTGATGCATTGCATGGATGCATTGAGATAGTGCATGTGATGTTATGAATAACTAATAGTGGAAATGATGAGTTGATGACAATTCTGGAACCATTTTAGGAGCTATTATGAATGCAGGACAGTAAGTGCATAAAGAGGATAGTCATGATCAACTGGCTGCCAGAAATGCTCTATGGACGGGGTAGGTGGTACAATGATACGTTTGTGAAGTAAGGAGTATTTAAACAATTCATTTAAATTACATAAATGATGTGACTATACCTTGCAAATGTTAGTATGATAATGATTGCATGAAGTAAATGAGTTTTGGTAATATTAATGCGATTAACAACGGGAAGTATTTGAATTTTATAAATTCTGGAAATGCTCCAGTGATTGTTGCAGCAATGAAAAGTTATATTCATCGAGACTTACTAAATGTTTGGCTAACTGAGATTCAGGTTTCAGGTAGATTGTTTGGGGCATGGAAAAGTGGGTAAGACCATGACAAGGACCGGGGTCTACCATGTGAAAGAGCCAAACCTTATGAGAAAAGTCTCATGGTTGTGAAAATAGTTTGTATGCATAATGAGTTGTTAAATTTGAATTTGTGAATTTCGGATTTGAGAAATTGCTAACAACTACTAATCACTATTGGCTTGCATAAGATTGTGTCAGGTGGATGCATTGTAAGTGGGTATTCATGTTATGCTAGTAAGCTTAAAATTATAATGGGCATAGTGGTGCTGCTTACAAAAGGAAATGAGGATCACCTCATTGCCAAGCAAATCAATTTCTGTAGTAAACAGAGTTGCAAATTCTCATTGAATTTAATTAATAATGTTATTGCTTGGTTATGGAACAATCAAATTTGGATTGTATTATCAGATAATGATGGACTGTTTGGCTAATTGATGAATGTTCTAGGGGTACACACTGCAGGAAGATCATGTGTGATGGCCTGCAGGAGCCAAAATTCATGAGAAGGTTTTCCCTTATCTTGGAATGGGTTTCGGGTGAAACTCCATTGGACATTTTGGAAATGTCTCATCTACACTACATGTTTGGTAAGCAATATGAGTGAGATGGTATAGATTATGTCGGTAAGACATGTGTGGATATGGAATGTGAAAGGAATTGGGATGGAAAACCGAGGGACTGTTAACTCAGAGAAGGGAGCCCCCATTCCTCCTTAACAAAGGAGAACTGCTTCGGCAAATGGATAAGTGTTCTGCGACCCTAGCTAAGAATTGTTAATTCAATATGCAGAGCATGTTTTGATTTTATTTCCATTATGAAAGATTGCTTGAGTATGCATAGGGCCTACATGGCACACATCGAAAAAGGGTGCACACTTTTCTGATGTCGGATCATGGAAGGGTTTTTCAATATTGATTACACCCTAGGGAGTGGATGCACTCCTGGTGTCTCAATACTTGATAGTGAATGGTGTGAGATGTGGTTACAATTTTAGAGCAATAACGCTAACAAATATGCTTATATTGCTTGTGTTGTCGGGATAAACAGATATAGTCTAGTATTGTACACTGAATGGACAATGGCTTGAGCTTATCCTACCTTCTACTAAAGAGCACAGAGAAGGAGACACTCCTGAGGGACTATCAACTCAGAGAAGGGAGTGGTCTCTCTAAAGAACACAGAGAAGGAGACATTCCTAAGGGACTGTCAACTCAAATAAAGGAGTGGTCTCTTATGTGATATGGGGTAGTGGAGTTAGAGCTCACTACCGAAAATAAGACCTGGAAATGGTTGTTTATTGTTGACTTGGCTGATGATTGGTTGTTGATATAAGTGTATTGTTGAGATAAGTACAGGAAATTTGTTGATGGTCTGATAAACCCAACTAAAGGTTGGCTTGACTGCTCCTGATATATGTGTAAAAGGATGTTGTGAAACAACCTGCATGCTGACCTAACATCCAAGTCCATAGGCGATCCCAAGGCTTGCAAAGCGAAGCAGGATCCTGTGGACCAACAAGGAAACACACAATACAGATAAGTAGTGGATTATTTTTTATTTTTTTTGCAATTCTTGCTTATAAATATGCATGCGTATATGATTTGGTTATGATGTTTGAAGCTCTTGTTTAAGAGATATAAAAACTGATGGGAATAAACTAAACATGTGAATTTATTCAATGTTTGAATATAGGTATCGCTGGAAGAGAGGACTTTGAGAGCATCCCAAGGGTGCATGTGGACATGTGACTGTCCTGAAGAGCTCAGAATGAGCAGTAATGAAAAGGTGCTAGTGAGACCGTGAAGTTCCTAGTAGCCGAGACAAACCATGTGGGGAGGGTCCATGGTTGAGAGGTCTGAAATAGACCAGAGACACTAAGTGTCATGACCAAGAGGGATTGGTCCAACATTCACGGTGAAGTGAAAGAGGCTGAGAGCATGAAAAGCCACATCGGTGGTGTGGGTTCTAGGATGGAACAAAACAAAGAGGGAAAAAAACTATTGCTGCTCTCTCTTGCCTTTTATTATTATATATATATATATATATGGATTGTGAAAACAAAAGATTGTTGAATGCATGAATGACTGAAAATAGAATGTGTGTATTTCCTTAAAATAAATTGTGAATGCTGGAATAGTTAACTCCCTACCCAAAATGGACATGAATGAGCTCATGTGCCTGTTGAGAAGGCAGGGAAAATATGAAAGTCTCATTGATAAGACTTGGACTATCATGCCAATTAGGCAATTAAATGACTGATATTAATGCCTATATTATGCTTGGTCTAACAGAATTTCAATGATGCATTTAACAGGTGAGAAAAGTGAAATCCAGTGGTGCACATTGATCATGGCAGCAGACCAAAAGTTGCTAGACTTGGCTAGAAGTCTCCTTCAAATGATTGACAGGACCCAAGAGAATCTTGGAGAGATGCTCAAGATACAGAAAAGGAAGAATGAAATGAACCACCAGATTTTGCAAGACTCTATTGGTTTGCAAAGGGAGGTGAAAAGCCTTCTGGGAGCAATTAGCAAAGGAAATGAAGGTGGATCAATGATGGGACATTCATCCAAGCGATCTGTTAAGAAATGGTCCAGGAATGAAGACTCAAAGAAAATTGAGCAAGTAAAGATGAAGCATCCAGCGAAATGCTGGGAATGCGAAGGACATCATTTACGCTGAGATTGTCCAACGAGGGAACATAAAGAGGGCAGCAGCCACAAAGTTCCTAGGCTTCAGGATAAGCCGAAAGCTGAGAACCAGCAGTAGAAACTCATGGACGCTGAGGGGCTTGGTCCTAAATGTTCAAAGTAAATAATTGAACATGGGACAAATCTACAAAATTTTGAAATGTTGATGTGTAAATTGTATATGTATTCTTATGTATTGGAACACCGAGGACGGTGTTATTCCAAGGGGGAGGGGATTGTAATACCTCGGTTTTTACCCCGTTTACATTAAAGGGTACATGATGTATTTTTTGTAATTAATCATGGTGAGGAGCTAAAGGCAAAGCCCCACCATCGATTTGGTTGTGTATGTTTTGACAATAGGGATCGTTGCCGATGGTATATCATGTTATCTGGCACATTATAGTATGCACATCAATTTAATTAAACCTACAGCCAGCTGCAACGGTGCAACATTAAATGAAAAGGGCATGATTCATAAGGTTAAGGGGGGGTTGTCTAACCCATGGGGGGGCCACTGGCAGTTTGTCATGTGTCGACCACCCTATTGTTTTATTGTTCTATTGTTCGTTGGGGGCATCTATTTACTAGAAGGGAAAACCGCCGCCACGCTCACGCCTGCACTCTCTCCACGACGTGCCTCTTGATGGCCTTCCCACTAACCGGATCGGGAGTCTGTTCATTTCCCTCACGCTAAGCGAAGCTAAAAGGGGGGCGCAATTCATTGATGGGGGTTCACCATTCCTTCACACGCCGCCTTGTTAATTGGAGAAATGTTCTTCCTCTCGTTCAGACAGAAAGTCTTCGTTTTGACCCCTCCATTGTTGGACTGAAAAACGTTGCCGTGATTATTCACTATTGGGTGTTTTCTGTGGTTTTTTGAGTGATATGTCTTCCTCCTATTCACACAGGGAGTTTGTATCTTCTACCATTTCCAGACTATGCGGCATTTTATTTACTCCACCATTGCCGATTGTGAAGGGTGCATTGGCTTCATCGTTGGGAAGGGACCATTGTTGTCCAACGTTGCTGGTGTGTCTGGATTGTGGAGTGGTCTGTTATTTCATCGTGACCCATGCTATGGGTTCCTTCTGTGTGTTTCTTCCACATTTTGTTTTGGGTTGTTTCTTTTTCCCCTCACACACAGATTGAGGATCGGTTCCTTCCCCATTTGTAGACTGTGTATTATTCTGTTGTTTCTTTAGGGGATTGGGCTGTTGATCTATCCTTGGTTGGGTTGTTGCGTGTGAAAACATCATTTTGGGGTTATGTTGTGCGTCTATGTTTTCACCTGTCCATTCTGGGAGTTTGGTTTCTTTCCCAATTGCGAACTGTGTAATGTTGCCATTGTTTCATTGTGATATTGGGGCTGTTGTCTTCCCCTGGTTTCGGGTTACTGTGTGTGCAAGTGACTTTTTGGGTTGCTGCTGAGTTTTTTTGGCCACACTAGGGCCAAGAAAAACTCTGAGTTGTCTTGTGGACTTGAGCCGTGTTCACCCTTTTGTTTGGGGTTGTCACCCTGTTGTCTTCATCTTCTTCACAGAGCTGTGAACTATTTGTTTTGTTGCAGTATACAGTGGTTGGTCTTTGGACTGTTGAGAGTAGTATTAGAGGTTGGGTATGCTTGAGAAAACTGGTGTTTGGAGCCACTCATATAGAGTTGGACTACTGGCTTTCTTTACCCACAACCCTTGAAGAGTATTGGAAATGGAAGTCAGGGCCTGAGGGACTGCGAAGCAGAGAAAGGACTGATTCCTGGTGTTGGGTGTGTGGATGCCTTAGAAGTTAGGTTAGCTCTGGTGTAGGCATCCTTAGCTCTCCATTGAGGCCACCAGCTTATCATTTAGCCTTTCCTAGCTCCTTGACAGCTTGATAAACTCTACTGTGTGGGCTTGGCTGATGTGTGTACCTTGGCTATGTGTAAGCCTGCTTTGACCCTTATTTCTTGAGGAATCATGCCCAGCTTGTGGCTGGCAGTGTTGCTGAGAGATTGATGAGCACATTGGCTTATGGTTGGGTGGAACGTTGCAGCAACGTAGCTGGTTGCGGGACGAATTCTGTTTAAGATAAGTATTCTTGACTATTTTGTCTCTGCATTTATATTTACTGATTAACGAATATAATGAACATGTGGTATGCTTTAATGAATGTATGTTGCTTCCGCTATGTATATGAAGGATTATGCATCTTAGTATGTTTTATGTTTAAGCTTTTTATTTCATCGTTATATGCATGTTCAACTTCATGGGGCTATTTGCCCGTATGCTTGGTGTTAGTAGCGTCCTCTTCACCGGTAAGAGGGTCGAGGATGTTACAATCCAATTAGAAAAAACAATAATCACGTGAGCAAAGTAGGGATTAACAAGATCAATTAATAACTACACAAAAAGTATCATTATCATTATGAGGTGGGTATGAAATTTGAATTTTGATCAATTGGACAACAACCACAAACAATAAACTAACAACTACCACAACCTTATGTCCATGTTACATTTTCATATGATATGCATCGATAGTCAAATTACTGAGGCAAAAACATGATGAGAGCACGGTTATCCTTTTGGATCTATTGCTTATGCAAATTAGTGATGGCGATAGTTGCAATGTTTTTTACACACGACATTATTATTATTATTTTCAGTTAACTTGTCAATTTAAATCTACCTCTTCCCTCTCAATTTACCGGTGAAAATGGCGCTCTTTTAAACCTATCTCCCATATGCGAGGTGAAACTCTGGCCTTTTCCTCTATGCACTGTAATTAACATGATCTTTTGATTGGATTTTATATGTGATCTTCGAAAATTGGAAGAGAAATGGTAAATCCATGAAACCTTCGTCACATTCATTAATTATATTATATGTACATTTTGTTTTATATTTTATGGGAGTCTAATTTTTCTTTTCTTCTTTTTAGATTTTGTAGATGCCATCGGCTCTGCAATCTTATGATGTTGTCAATTTAATTATGAAAGACCCAAAATTTATCAGAAAATACCCTGATACCTAGGAAGGAAGGAAGCGCCCAACCAGAGGGGATCACTTATCACATAGAGAAGGTAAGCTCACTTACTCAGGTAGTTAAGGAAAATCACACCGTAAGGAAGAACATAGATCCCCAAAACTCGGTAAAGGATAAACAAAGTGAAGAGAAGGTTATCCCTTACCTACCTCCCTTTTCCATGAGAGAGTGCGTGAAGCCTTTCACCCTTCTGAAACTAAGTATTTTTTATTCATGAGACTCATTGTAAGATCTAGGACCATGCCATTGTGTTTGGTTTTGTTTGTTTGGTGCATAACCATCGTGACCTCAAGGTGCAACGGGGTATCCCAGTGTGGATGGAAGAATCAAGGAGTAAATAAGAGGATGCATCCATGGAGACTCCTGCGGCTGCAGATTGCTAGAACAATTGAATAGCACCAAGCCTGATGAGGATATAGGGAAACAGTTGTAGCCATAATCATATTGTTGTGATGGATTACCAAAGTATTGATATGATGAAGGGTTTGAGTTCACAGGAACATATCGGTGTCTAGGGTTCAACCAGAGTAAATCCTTGTTCTTGCCAGGTTATTTTATCTTTGTTTTCATGAACTTGGGTAGTGATCGGTATAAACAAATAGCTACAACAACCATCCCAGTACATGCATTCTTAGTAGATCCCTTCACACATATTTCACTTATATCTTCCCAGACTTGGTATCATAGCAATAGTGGCAATGAAGACTAATTCCTCTGTTATGGGAATCATCCTGGTGTTTTATTTCACCAGCCTGTTATTTATTAATTCATTTAAGCTTTCATTGAATCCACCTCCATAAGCAGCCCTCTAGGGCATTCATCTGTCTTTTATGCGCAAATGTTCAGTTTTCAACAGTATTTGGTTTAGAACCCAAAATATGTGGTCTAAAATCTTCAAGATTTACTTTTTGTAGATGGTTGCCTCAAATAGAGATGCACTAAATGGAAATACATGGTCCAGAATCTTCATGATTCTAGTTATAGGTTTAGTTATTCTTTTTTTCTATCAGTCTCCTCACCTTTATATGCCACCTTTGTATATAAACTTACATGTATCGATGTGATCATACATTTTTCTCTCTATCTATTCATATAAATCAATCCCTTTTTCTGTTTTAAAAATAGTTGCAATGAGAGCATTGTTCAAAATTGAAAGGGTGGTGTTATACCTCCAGGAGTCTCTATAGGTTGTGACTTGACAGAGCCTGGTAACTAACTCAAATGCTCGATAAAGGGTATAATTGGATCAATATGGATGACTTGATATGCTTTCATTCACTCAAAACACACATGGATACACTCAAACATAAAAGGTTTTCAACTATACTTGTTCAGAAAGTTTTATCAAGAGGTAAATGGATGAAGAATACTCATCATACTAGCAGAAGCAGACACATAATTGCATATATGGATGGCTACCTATAATAGGCAGAATAACATGTGAGTCTGGTCTATCAATGAAAAGACAAGATGATAGTTATCTATCATTAGAAAAACATAGATAAATGCAAAAAGAAAATTACTCACGGTTATAGAAAAGACAGAAGATGGAAGTCTGAACATATACAGTGAAAGAAGCTTCTATAATATGTATACTAAAATGTCTTTCATACATGAATGGAGTCAAATATTCAAATTTGAACCACTTAGTCTCAAGGAATGCACCCCCCATTTACATTGAAAATAATACGACTTTTTAGAAATTACAATGATAAGTTTAGATCCCAAATTGTTGGATCTAGAATTTCTAAATACAGAAATTAGTTGTTGTTTTGCTGGAAATGGAATCATAAAAATAAACTAAAAATGAAGTCTCGAATAGCTAAGAACTGCTGGTCACAAATATCCTTGGAATGGGATTGATCTTCTTAGTTGATCATGCTCCTAGAAAATTGGGATGTTATGCCTCTTATTATTTGCCAAGTGGGCTTCACCAAATCTGGAGATGTTCTTTGATGTTGTAGAGTTGATCCTTGATAAAGAAGAACTCGGATGATGTTTCCCTTTGTTGAAGGTGTGACATTGGATTCTCTTTGTGATATCCTAGAATAATATTGGAAAATATACCCTATTCATAGCTCAAAATAAGGCACTGGATCTTCCATCTCTAATGTGGAAGATGTTGTTGTATTAAGATCAGAACCAATCTCTCATGAAACAACTCCATATTTAGTACTTGAGCCTTGACATCTAGACACTTAACAATCCCCAAAATATTTGAAGATATTCTCCAAAGGTGGATTTATATGTGGCAAAGAATTTCGATCTCTTATCCTCTAAATTCTATGTTTGATGTCTTCATTAATCTCTTCTCATCTCTACACAGAGAATATATATAAAAAGCTCTTTTCTGTCTGCTCATATGACAAATCCTCCATCATCCTCAATTTGCTTTCGCTCATCAGTTTGATTAGGTTTATGATGCCTTGAAAGAACAAAAGCTTTTCCAGACCTATAGAGAACAGCTCAACAGTCACCAATATTAACTACCAACAGATAGTCTCAAATCAGAGCAGCAATCAATGCAGTTGACCCAGCATCCCTATGCTGATTATTTTCCACCTTTAGAAATTACGAGTTTGTTTGTTGGTAAGAATAAGCTATAACTATAGTTACCACAACACACTCTGCAATGGTGTAGAATGCAATTATTTCATAGAATGGAAGAGGCCTCCCTATCAATACAACAGGGTCATAGCCTGGGTGCCCAAAGGTCTCGTCGATTCTTTTTGCTGTGGAATGTGTCTTAGCTAGCACATCTTCCACATCTTAACCCCTACTCCTTGCAGGATTAGCAATTTGCACCAAAACTACATTTCCTATCCACTCAGGATGGATCTTGAGTAGATGTTCCATGGCTAAAATTTTCAAGATGACACCTTTAAAAATATCCATGTCATCCACACCTAGTAGCAGCTTCTTTCCATTGAACTGGTCCCTCAGCTCCCTAACCTTCTGCTCTATATCAACAAGATTCAATACAGATTCTAATTGACCCATATGTATTCCCACGGGCAGAATCTTGATTCCCACAGTACGGCCATAGTAATCCAACCCAATATATCCTCTCTTAGACTCATATTCGAGACCCAACATCCTGCTGCATCAGGAGAGAAAATGCTTTGCATAATTAAAGGTATGCAAACCTATCAAATATGAGTTAAGAAGAGCTCTGAGAATCTCATCTCTGACTGGCAGTGTTCGATAAATTTTAGATGAAGGGAAGGGGCCATGTAGAAAGAATCCAAGCTTGATCTTAGGAAATCGTTTGATGAGGAAGGTGGGTAGCACCATGAGATGATAATCATGCACCCAGACATAGTCTTCTTCTAGGCTGATCACCTCCATGACCTTTTTTTGCAAAAAATTAGGTTGCAGATACATAAGACTGCCAGAGTGATCGATCATAGCGAACACCATGCCTTAGAAAAATAGGCAACATGTAATGTAATAATGGCCAAAGTTGATTCTTGCAAAACCCATGGTAAATTTGCTCAAAAGATCAGGAGGGAGAAAGGTTGGCGAGCACTTAAAAATTTTCGAGAGAACTTTCGCAACATCATCTTGTTCACTTAGATCCCCTTTCAACTTCACCATCATTGTTAGTTTCACTACTTGTGTACAATAAGCTCTGTTGAAGCATTAGGGTTCCATTGTAAAATAGAGCATCATCTTTGAGTCGCATCAGGGAAGCTAATGATAGGCTTCTAGCGTCTTAAATCCCAAACCACTGTTGTTCCACTATATGAGGTGGATACCAGTATATGCTAAACCTTTTGATTCCAAGATAAAAATGAAACTTCCCCTTGATCGCCTAATCCCACACCCTTCAATGGTGGAAAATGAGTAATTGCTATAGGATTTGCAAGATTCTACTTACAAAGCTTCCCATTCTCAGCTCCATAGGCCAACAAATTTCTAAAATTTGTATTGAACTCTAGGCCACGAATAGATCCTGTGTGTTTTTGAAGCCGTGCAATAAGAGCATATCCATCGTCCTCGAAATTGATGAGAGCAGTTGGATTCCAAATGTTGATACTACCATCATCTCGATACAAATCCCCATCACTTGCATCACTTTCAATACCATAATGCCTCTTCTGAATTGCATGTTTACGAGAAACTGCATAGATATGTACAGCAGAAAGTAGGGTATGTAGTGTTGAATAACAAAATCCCAGCTATTTACTGAAGCACAAGCCCTGTAATTCCCCTTTAACCTCAAAGTAAGTCTTCGACTAATAAATGAAAATGTTGACACCGGCACAACTAAAAACTGAAGAGTTCCTCTTGTTGTAATGCTTGCAGTGCCATGTCGTGGCTTGTTTTTTAAACTTAAATTACCAATTTGGCACCTGCAATCAATTTCAATTGTCAAGTCACCGTGTTGAATAAATCATGTTCCTTGTCTAAGTTTCCAAATTTTTTGTACATGTCTTCAAGTGCACTCCCCATAGAAACATCATTCTGAAATTGCTTCTACTTATTTCTCCGTGGATCTCTATACCCTATTTTGAAGCTACAATGTTAGCACAAGCTTCATTCTCTGTCTTTTATCCTTCATTCATGTATGTCACCATTCCTCTCAAATTGTATATCAAGAAGCATGGTCTTATTGCACTTGATATTGCAAGTTATCAACCTACTACAGATAGTCAGAAAGATTGTAATGGAGAGCAGACTTTAAAGTAGAAAAATACTGAAGCATCACCAGAAGAATGCAGCCAGGTTGTAGAAGGGTTGAGTACAGTGAAATTCAAGGCCAAGCAGGCACGAGAATCATGCAGGAAAGATGAAACCATTGTCAGAAATTTGTTGTGTTTATTGATGGGAATTGGACCTGCACTAAGGGTTGTTGCATCTATGAGTGGGAACGCCTTTAATATTCAAGCACAACTAAGGTCTTATTGTATTTTGTTAAGAATGAAAATATTTTTCAGATAGAATGTTTTATTCATTTATAGAGATGACTATTTTATTTCAGACTTTTAATTAGGGAAGATTGGTCTAGTAAGCATCATCATCGGAAATATGACTTTAAGGGAGCCCTACAACATTACTGGATTAATATCAAGCTTATTTGGGTTGACATGAGGATATGCTCCTGGTTACTATTGAAGCTTGTAAGTGGAAAAATACTTTCACGGAGAGAGAGAGAGAGAGAACAACTAACTAGAACAATGACATATATTTCTAGGCTTGTGCCTATTGTAGTCCTTATTGTAGTTCCATTCATGGAGTTCTTGATACCTATTTTTTTTAAACCCTTGCATATGTTTCCATCCACCTTACAGGATAAAATGAAGAGGTACTAGCTATCATCTTTTGAATAATTCAATATATGTCAGGATGCTTGGCAGTATCAAGCTTGAAATAATATTTATTTTTTTCACTGCAATGGTTATATTTGTGTTAATAAAAGGGTGGGATCTAGCCTAGCCAACATAGGTTTGAAAAAGAAAAAGGAAAGGAAGAAACAAAGGAGGGCTCATAACTACCCCTTTTTACTTTGGCAAAATTCACATAAGTTATGATACCCTATTTATTGAAAATCCTACAATACTGACCCAATAGATACATAAATTTATAAAACATGTAAAATAGATACATAAATTTATAAAACATACTTTCCTAGGATAAATTCTTGTGTTCTCTGTGAATGTGTTTTTTTCCAGTGATCCTCATGTATGTTGTTATTATGTTATTGGATTTTTGTAAAATGTAACAGCTTAGGTAAATCTTAACAATTATGGATCTAAATGAATCATATTCTCTTTGAGAACATGGCCCTTGGAATAATTTTATAAAATCAGATTTATGTATAAACTTTTAAACTATAGTGCTTGTTTTGAAAGTGATTTGTTTCAGATTCTTTGATTGTTTGGGTATTTGAAGTTTAATGCTTACTGGTTACTAAATAAATTCAAGTGATCTGGATTATCAGTCTATAATAGGTTAGAGGATTGTATGGCGTGGCATATGATCACCCTATGATGACATTTTGGCATAGGCGGAGCATGTTGCTGGACTACGTGTAACTCCATCTCCTATTTTTGGCATGGGTGCCATTCTTCCTTTTGATCCAATGGAATGATGCATCAGTTTAGCATGCATCAACAAGGCATTCCACAAAATCTACAACCATCTGGTGTCCAGGTTGCTCAAGCTGCTTTTGGACAGTTCCAATCCATATCCTCTATTGTTCCTCCACAACAGCTTATGACCCATCAACAACATCAACAGGTATTTGTATTTCTAGCTTGTGAGTACTTTAAGCTTAGAAATTTATATCAATCAGGAGGCTAGTTTGATAGTTTGAACTTTGGATGGAAAAATTCCTCTTAGCAGTTTTCCATGTTTCTTTTAGCCTATTCAAAACAATCATCAATATTTGCATCAACACCAACCTTCACAAGTCCAGCGATTTCCATTGAGACAACAGTCACATCCTAACTACCAAGTGAATTCAAAATCACAAGTGTTGTATTCTAAACATCAAGATTTGTAGACACATTCCCAGCAAAACCAAACCGAGGGTGATATGATGGATGTACAATAGGAACAACAGGTTATGCACTTGTTTCTATTTGTTGCATGGATTATTTGGGATCATTTCTTAATATATCCAACTGTTGCAATTGGATTCATGCAGTTTTTTGTAATCTTCATTTCAATTTTTTAGTTTTTCTTGAGGTCATGATTGAATAATAAAAGCCATCGTCACAGGCTCAAAAATTGTAGGAAGAAGAGCAAGAACAAAATTTGTCATCTCTTCTTCAGCAAGAATATAATGAGCATACTCCGCAACCAAATGAAGCTTTGGGACAACAACAACTTGATCAAGCTTGTCAGCAGGAGTCACAGGTAAATGAGGTTATTGATCATTTAAGACTAACATGTTTCAACTTGTGATATTGTGTTGGAACAAATTTTTCCTTTCAAGATTATTCTGGACTAGGCAATGCCAATTCATCTGCACTTTCAACCATCTGAGCAGAGTAGAAGATTGGATCAGTAGCAATTTCCTTCTTTCTCTCAACAACAGACCAAAATACAGTAACCAAAAGGACAGATAGGAGTCCATGATAGAGAATATGAATCAACTTTGGATAATTTTTTTGTAAATGGGCACTAAAAGATGGCCAATGGCAATACCGGATTTTGTATGGCCAATGGCAATACAAAAAAAATGGAGAAAACTCAAATAGAAATTCCCTAGAATCCCCCAAATTACTAGATTTGAGGGTTTAAAGAATGAGGCAGCCAAATTGATAATAAGTCAATACCATGGAGGAAATATTTGGTTGGATGAACCTATAGAGATAAATGGAAAATTGATAAGAAGAATAACAAGTTTATAGTTTCTGTTGTCCGTCGATTGCACACCAGCAGCAGAAATCAATTGAAAGTTGTCTCATCACTTGAGAAAGTGGTAGAGGTGTGACCTTGGGGGCAAGCACAGAGCTAGGTACTATCACCTACTCCTAGCTCCTCCGTTTAGGCTAACTCCTAATGAAGCCAAAGGGGGTAGTCCCTAACAAAGAGTTTTCTATGGCTCAATGTTTAAGTTAATTTTTAGATGTTTCGGATGCGGATGGGTGTTGTTTAGGAGTTAATGTGATTTAAGATGATTAATGTGATGAATTGAACACAAGACAAAGCAATCCACGTTGCTATCACTAGAATTAAAAGTTAGACAAATATTTGAGAACTTCATGAAATAGATAAAGCATTCACAGATATGATTTATAATCAAACATTCGATGGACAAATGGCCCAGATTATCAACAATGCGTAAAAGATAGGACCAGTGCCTATGGAGTCAACTTATCAGAGATGCTTCGAGTGTAAATATGTGAATCCCAAAAGATGCCAGTGAATGCTAGGTTTTGCAGGTGCTCTTGGTAAGTTTTGAGAGTTTTTACTTGTGATCTTCACTTAGGGTAGCTGGATGTCCTAACCGGTAATACCTTCAGTGGCTCCGTTTGAAGACATGACGGACCTGTCTGGGATCAAAGGTAAGTGTTCAATAACTTAACTACCAGTGCCCACATTAGGTAGCTCGACGCCCACAGTTGGAATTTGCCCACATGTCTCGGTATTTATCGAACAACGTTGGTGCATTGGTTATGGGGAAAAGTTTTAGTTAAGTTCCTCTTGTGGGGTTTAGAGATCCAATGTCATTTCTGGGCATTCCGATCTAAGATCGGTCAGAGCATACTCCGGCAAGGAGGAAAGGGGGTTAATTAATTAAAGGGGTGTGAGTTGCGAATTTTATTAAGTTAATTAATTAAAACTGTCCCACAGAGAGCGCTCTTGACCTCGTCTTATGACAGTGGTTCAAGAGACTTAGCTAATCTATATGCTTGATGCAATGATATGCAGTGGGAATGCTCTCCGATAGAGAGTGCTCTTGACTTGGATTATGGCAAGTTCAAGAGACTTTCAAGATTAATTGATTAACTTATTGAACAATAAAAAGACAACTCTCCGATAGAGAGCACTCTTGATCTACAAAGTGAGATTTAAGAGATTTCTACTTTAAACAGTTGAATTACTTATGAAAGATACAAAAAATTAAAAGATGAAGTAATCAACCTAGTTAATGAAACAAAATGGGTTAATATAACAATTAGTATCTACTTTGCAAAAAAAATAAAACTACTCTAAGTACTCGAAATAAATTTAAGCTAAGAACAAAAAACACTCTTCCCCAAATAGAGAAAAAAAACAAAGTATGGGAGGCTTTATCCCACTTAGCCTTGTTTTATTAATGAAGTACAAATGCCTTTGGAACTTAATCTTTGTGAGGACTTTGAGAAGTAACTTAAGTAAAAATGAAAAACTCTTATGAGTTTGTACAAAGGAGAATGGCTTCTTTTTGGCTTTGGATCCTTGTCTTTGGATCTAGTTCTGCTTGCTCTTTTTTGTTTGGTTTTGTTTTTGATTCACCTGTGGATAAGAGCTCTAAACAAGGACTAGTAAGAGTGTTAGGAAACCAATTTTAACCTGTGATTCGAAAAAATTAAGTGGATGAGAAGAAAAGTGCCTTATGAGATGAAATAAAATATCAAAACAATGGAATGAGACCCAAAATCAAAACTTGGAAAGGATCAGGCAAGCTCACCGTTTTTTTATGTAAAATGCACAATTTTTGACGAAACGACTTGAGACTTTTTGCGTATTCAAAATTAAATATTTTTTAACATTTTAGGCTAATTTCTAGAATCTGGAAAATAGCAGAAAATCAGTAAAAAAAAACAAGAAGTACAAAATTGCACGTTTTTCGAGAAAAAGTCAAATTTAAAAAAAAAATTGAAAAAATTTGAAAATTTTCAGATTTTTTAATGAATTTCCAGAATTTAAAATTAACAAAAAAAAAGTCAAAAATCAGCCCAAAAAACAGCGAGCTTGAAATGGCACGCTTTTCGAAAAAAAGTCAAAAAATTAAAAAATTTTGAAAATTTTCTGAGTTTTAATGAATTTTCAGAATTTAGAATTAATGAAAAATACATAAAACCAGCAAGTCTAAAAAATGGAAAATTTGCACATTTTTCGAGAAAACTCGTGCACGTTTTCCAAGGCAAAAAGAAAGATGGATTAAAAAAGGAAATGAAACTAGATGTTTAAAAATGGACCCTTAGAAAGATGGATCTAACTTTGAAAAAATAGATCTAAGGCTAGAAAGCCTAGATCTAACTTAGTAGAAGCCAAGCAAGCTTAAAATAAAGATTTAAATGACTTGATAACTTCTACAAAAGTGGAAAAGAGGTAAGATAGAAGCTTGAAAATAGAGATCCACTTGTAGCAATCAAAGTAATCGATAAAAAATTTTGAAGTTTGTGGTTTGATGGATGAGGCAAGCAAGCCCTTCGCTTCTTGATTTCTTAAAGTAGAATACTTCCTTAGGCACCTGTAGAATGAATGCATAAACCAAACAAGAGCTCTTGTGTTTGGAAGAATACCTAAAAGCCACAAAACTTAAGAGAAAAGCATAGATCAAATAATATTGTGCTAGATTGTTAGCCTTCTAATCACAAGATCATATACTTAAGAATCAAAAGAAATGAACTAAGAATGGTATCACCTTGAACAAAATGAAGCATGGCACACAAATAACTCCCACATGGACCTCCAAAGTCTTCTTGATTTATTCAAATTCAAAAGATATTACAAATTTTTCCAGAGTGTACTTGCACAAATTCTCCATCCCAATGGAGCTGAAAGAGCCTCTATTTAACAAATGAGAGAGTGTTAAAACCCTAAAACCAATCCTCAAACCCTAACCAGCCTGGCCACCAAACAAAGATGCCAGACCTAAATTGGAAAACCGGGAGTGAGGGGAGGCCTCCACCCAGGCAAGGTGCCCCCACTCCAACCCTAAACACTGAAATCCATCCACAGATGAGCCCACACGTGTGGAAGGCGCCTTGCTGCATAGGAAAGCTTCCTGCTAGGTCTGGAAACCTACTTTGTTAGGTCTGGAGGAGCCACTGCTAGGTTTGGGAAGCCTACTGATGGTGTAAGCTTCAGTCTTCACCTCGATCAAATTATCGGACCAATGAGTGCTCTCCATCTCATCTTTAGCTAGAGATGACATGTCTGCTAACTGATAATAAATTAATTGCTCTCTTAATGATGACTGAAGCTGAGTTATGATAACTCCAATCATCATAAGTGCTCCATGAGATGTCATTTATCCTTTTATTTCACTGAATTTGGATTAATTTGGAGAGTTTTAATTTTCTCCAAAATAATCATTTTTTAATAAAAATTCATTTTTTTACTCAAAACTGACTTTTTTGAGTAAAAAGGCATTATGTGTCCGATTGTTGATCTGAAAGTTGGTTCTGACTGGCTGGCTGATCGAGAATGATTTTTGGCTTAAGGTTAGAGCCTTCAATCACTGAATTCGGAGGTCGGATGACTTATTTACCACGAACGGGTTTTTTCCATTTAATTTATGGAAAAATTAACCCAAAAAACATAGGAAAAATAATTAAAAATTAAAAAAAATAATTTTTCACTGTTTGAAAAGGATTTTTTCGAAATTTTTTTATGTGTCTAGATGACTTAGGACATGACCATGATCTATCTAAATAATGTCTAGTAGGCTTAAAACACTCAGTTGGGCTCTAATAACCCTCCAAGGCCCAGAATTCAACATCGGGCATTCCAGCTTTGGAGGAAGCAGGAGAAAACCTCGTCAATTATACTCGGCTAAAGGCAAAGCATGATTGTCAGGGGAAAAAACTCCCTGGAATACCCTATTTGAGATTCTACGTCCCAGAAGACCGAACCACTCAAAAATATCCTACTAGCACAATTTATTACAAACCCCGTGGGGCCATGGTCAAAATTATTCAAATAAAAAAGTGGCTAGCCCATATTGGCTAGATAAGCATACGGATCAACTGATACACTGGAATCAGACTTTGAACAAGTCTGTCAACCTGCGGCTCCTCAGGTAACCTAACTATGGTACAAAAAAGTTGGTAACAGTTTCCAAACAAAGGGCAAGGCATTCCAACACTGTCGAATATAAAAGAATGAATTGAATAGTTTATTGGGGTAAGAAATGCAATGAGTTCATATGGGATAGTGATTAGACAAGTAAAAAATGGAGAGATCAAATGGGCATCTGGAATTGTGGCTCTGTGCTTGACTGGTTCATGCAGAGCATCCAATATAGTACTGGGTATGTTGACAGAAATAAGTGGGACAGTCAAAGAGGGATTGGTCTGCAATTGCACTGAGCATTTGGCTGACATTTTGAAGAAAAATTACAAATAATCCCAAGAGAACAGTAAGGGCATTCAATATCCCTCTCCACTCATTTATATTGCTATAGAGTAAATCAACCATGTAGGAGAAACAACATTCACCATGACCAACACATTGGCTATGTAGAACTATCAATGTTTTGCATCAGTTTGGTAGGGAAAGGCAGTCAACAAATACACACCCCATCATATGGTTAGTAAATGGTTGAAAAATGCAAAAGCTAATTGTAACAAATGGAGAGTTCAACATCCTATAAGAAGGTCATTGCCATCAACACCCACATATAGTTAGGTCTATACTTTACAACGGTTTGATATATGCATGGAGTTGGAGGTGAGCCTAAAGAGTTAGGCTACTACCCAAAGGTTGACCAGATTTTTCAAGAGTTGTCCATACAGTTGAATACGTTGTTCCCGGCACCCAAAAAGGTGAAGGAAGTAAACAGGGTATTATCACACCCATAAAGCATGAGGAAGTTGAAAAGGAAAACGAAGTTGCTTTATAAGCAATGCACTATGTAACTCCTAAAGTAGCTACCCCTCAGACGATTGAATAGAAACCCAAAGAAGTCAAAGGAAATAACGTCGTCATCCAACTAAGCAGACCGATAATGATCAACAAAAATAGATTTAAAAAAAAAACATTTTCCCCGATTTAGAAGAGGTCTCCTTCTCAAGTCCAAGGCTGCAAAAGAAATTCTTCCACAGCAAAAAAAAACACTCTTCCACAATCAAAGAAACCATGAATAAATGTGTTACCCCTCATTTTGCATGGGTGTCCACTTGTGATTTGCATCACACTTTCAATGGGGGTGACATGTTCATACCTTGATTGAACATGATGTTTTTCTCGGTGACTAGACTTACCATGCATTTATGACCTAGTTGGATGCTTGTGTGATCATGCCCTAAAGTATGGTGAGTTGCTTTGGACTAGGATCTATGGCTGTGTTTTCTTCATAGTACCTAACTCGCGAATATAGGATCATTTCCAGTCTACAGTTGAAGCCCTAATAGGAGAGATTTATGGTAGCCAACTGTGAAATCAAAGGTTAATTTATGGTAAATTTATGGTCACCTATGCACAGTATGGAACCTCCAGCCTCATCTCTCTTCTCCAAGCTATTTGCAGCCCTATTTTATGACCTTCTAGACAGCAATAAGAAGAATTACTCCAATTCTGGGTAGGACCTGTGACTAAAAACAACAATAAACCCTCAAATATGGGAAAGTTTGACGATAGAAACAGTGATAAGACAGCCTCATCTACTATTTAGGTGAACCTGGGCATATTTCATACCCTTGATAGCGGTAAAAAACACTGAATCTTCAAATTTGTGCATGATTTAGTCATCAAATGATCAAACAGCCACAAGACAGAGGTCTGGGCACATTACAGCCCTCAATCAGAATCCCAAACATTCATAGAGAGGTATTTTATGGGTGAAACAGCAGCAACTCAGCATCACCTTCAAATCTGGGAACTTTAGACAATTATGAGTGCAAACAGTGGTCAAAAGTCACATCACAGCCCCAAAATGATAAGCCACAACCACCTACAGCAGTTCTGGGCATGAATTTAGTCCAGAAGACAAATCTTGGATAATTTCAGACCCTAAAAACCTAGGATGAGCCAATTCTAAGAGATTATGGGCACGTTGCAGCCCTAAAAAATTAATTAACAGCCACAAAAGAGGGAAGATATTCATTGTTGACCAAATTCTGAACATTTTTGGTGAGTTTTCACATAGCAGCAGTTAAAGAACAATCTTCAAAAATTCTCCAAACCTGTGCACGAGAGAAATAGCAGCCACAACAGCCCTAAAATAGTCTGTTTCTGTGGTGAAGTGTTCCAAACAGCTGGAAAAGTGATTTTGACAAGGTGACACCCTCAGGTTTGCATGCCCTAGTTGAGACAACATTCAATACTTTGAAGATTTATGGCTAGTTTAGGATAGGTTTCATGTCATTAGGAGGAGCTTCTCCTTGTTTGAAAGTTTATACATGAGTTTGTCCCTCGTTTTATGGAAGTTTGCTTGTGGATTTGGTGGAGCAGCCACCTTTGAGAGTTTTTCTTGCATAATTTATTGAGGACGTTTTTGCATTTAGAAGTTGTCTTGACTCTTGGCCCTAATTGGGCCTTCTGGACATATTTGAGAAGGTTTCTTAAAGGAATCCTTTGGATTGGTCGGCATGTGGACAAATGTACAGCCTTGGTGGTTTCAAGAATAAAATTTTTAATTATGCAGAGATGGCGAAGAGATGGAACGCTAGACCTCTTTTTTATGTAATCCTCTATAGTAGACATTGAAGATAAAGTATGACAATATCTATAAAGTATGTATGAGGTCTCCTTTTAATCAAAACCTTTAATCCATACTATATGGAGATCCAAAGAAAATTTGGCAATGCGTAAAATTTCCAGTAAATATAAGACATGTTTTTAAAAATATTGGAAACCCTGTATGTAAATTGTAAGACATGTTTATATTACCAACCTGGGCTCTCTTCTATTATCTCCTTATCCCTTTAACTATGTTAGCTTATGTTTATGTTAGTTTGGACAACCCAATTAATACACCTCGAGGGGCAAGGGGTAGTTTTTTGCCAAGTTTAAATTGGTGCAAATGGGGTGAATATTTAACCTTTTTCTTACTCATTGGGAAGATGGCAGATGGGGGCTAATAACTTGAGAATTTCCTTGACATTCAACTCTTTTATTAGTTAAGAACATCCATTTTTTTAAAGGATTTTAACTTCCTTATATAATTTACCTCCACAATAAATTGTACCAACATATTTGAGTTGTACAAAGCTCTTATAGAGATTGCACTCTGTTATCATTTCTTTCATTGATATCTTACCAATGTAGGTTAAGGCGTATCTTTTATTTTATTTTTTAGTTTGGGTCAGTTGCAGCAATAGTATGGTTAGCAATTTCCACCGTATTGGAGTTAACTATCTGAAAACTTGGAAAAATAAAATGGTTTGGAGTTCAATTCAGATTCGATACAATCACTGAATTGGTACCCAAACTGAACAGAACTGCATTCAAATTTTATCAAAAAATAATGTCAAAAAATTCAATTTCCAAAAAGCATCCTAACAAAATCATTAAAAAACTAAAACAAAAAACACATTGATTCACCCTGCCCACCCTGTTTGCACTGGGATTTCTCAAGATTTCTGAAGTTCTGAACATGTGAACACTAATAGGATCCTAAGCTTATGTAAAAGAAAAAGATGATTTTATTAATGTCTAACAATTAACCACAAAATTAGGTCCATGACTCCATAGGACTGTGATAGTACATTGAGTGCCAATATGAAAGCATCTCCTGAAACAATTCTAAGAGTAATGAGATATTAAGTTCTAAGAACAAGTTAGAAACTAGGGGCTAAATGTCTAGCTAAGAGATAGTATAAGATAAGGTGCCGGTATAAAGTGGACTGAACACTATATATTTCTTTGTATATAGAGTGAACCAATGACTGTAGAGAAAACTTCGGGATATGCAATTCAGTAGTGGGCTGAACTAGTAAATGTTAACACCAACAGTGAACTTCAAAGTCCAAACCAGTGAACAGTAATACTATAAAAAGAACTTCAAAGTTCGAACCAGTGAACAGTAACATTAACAGTCAGCTCCAAATTTCAAACCAGTAAACAAAACATGGTGATCCTTAACGCAGATGCTCTCAGTCTGTGCCTAGTGAATGAACTAAAGAATCTACCAGGTATTTAGAGTCTAGACACCTATATTCTTCATTTGCAATCTGCCTATTTGCTCAGAATTCTTTAAGATTTGAGAAGCATGTACATGTGCAACTGCATACCCTGCTTCCTCCTCAAAATATCTATAGACTAGGACAGAGTTAAAGAAACGGTAACATCAAGATTCAAAACCCCCAAAACAAACATATGCACATACCTACAAGTAAAAAAGAGAGCATCACACTAGAACTTAACCACAAAACCTTTTCTAGCAGTCTCCAGAGATATTTTTCATCTGATATATATGTGTACCTTTTTCTAAAGGTTTAAACCAACTAAAGTTTTGCAGAGATTTTATGTTTTTTGTTTCAAAGAAGGCTGGTTTTGAATAGTCAATTAATTCTGAAAAATGACATTTCAGAAGTCCAAACTTCAAAAGCAGACATAGACTGCTTTTGAATTCTTAATTAATCCAAAAAATTTAAAACCCTTTTTTGGATATTGCTTGGTGGACAAGTAATCTTGGAAGAATCCTTTGGAGGCTAGTGTGGACATCATGTGATTGCTTGGACCATTTGACTGGTTAAAGACCATTTGAAGAGGAGCCAATTTCAGCAACCAAGCAGAGAGCAGCATGAAGGTCCGTACAAGGCATATCCGTACAGTCGTACGAATCCGTACGAACGAGTTCCATGCAATCATACATATTACAGACACCCTGTACAGCAAGAAGTTTACTCGATTTTTGGCAAGAAATTTTCCTCAGTAAGTGTGTAGATTTGTTTCAATTTGAATGTATCATTCAATTGTTAGTTTGATTGTTTGTGGAGGTTTCTTTGTAAGCTTTGAATTATTAATGAAAGGTCGATTTGAAGGAGTAAATTATTTGTGTATTGTGTTTTGCTTCCGTTGTTTACTTTCCACCAGTATTTGTAATTGTTCGTTTTTACAAGATTATAACAGTATATCTTATTTGCAAATAAACAATAGGATCTCTAGAAGAAAGACAAAGCACAGAAAAAAAAAAAAACACAAGAATTCATCCTAGAAAACCCAATCGAGAAAAACCCAGCAAACCCTTCGTATAGATATAATGACTTCGGAGAATAAAGAGAAGAGAGAGAGAGAGAAAATGTCTCTCTAAGATATAACCTCTTCCTCGTGTAAGAGCGAACTTGCTTGTTGTGAGTGTGTGTCTCAAATGAGGAGTGCGGCCCCTCTATTTATACTTGTTTTCTAGGTGACTTTTCCTTATGGGTCTGACTTGTCTTTTTGTGTGGATAAAGTACAATATCATTTTATTTCTTGAGTTGATATTACAAATACAATATAACATTGTTATTTTTAGTGTTTTATTATATACAATAAGAATATCTTCTGAAGATGCATCTTAATTCAACAAGGACTGTGGAAAGTGTAAAATCTGTTTAGTATTGAAATTTTTGCTTCAGCATTCAAAGCCAAGATCATTTTGGATGACTGTATAAGCAAGTTCTTTAGATAGGTTTAAACTTTAAAGCTTCTAGTTTTGAAAAAGGGAGATCTACCATCAGGAGCGTCAGAAATGCAACTTGCTATGTATAAATGTTTTCTTCTTTAAATATTAGTAGTATTTCATATACTTCTTTTCTTGGAAGATATAAACCAAAAAAATTAACTTTCACAGAACATTAAAATAAGATCATGCGTTCAACTAATTTCAACAAAAAAGAATGCCCACCAAAACTCAGCGTTACATTTCTAGATGAACAAGGAAGATGAATTTAAAATCGTTTGTTCTTGGAAACCTGCAATTAATGGTCTTTGTTTAAGACATTGCAGCAGTTAGGCTATGTCTAGAAACTATCCTATGCAAGGAAAGAAATTGAAGGCCTGGAAACTATCTTATGCAAGGTAAGAAATTGATAGTTTAACAAAATATAAGGAGAATTTTGGAGCTGTAGAACAAAAGTCAAAAGTGTAAAATTAGAAATTGTAGGCCTGGAAACTATCCTATGCAACTTACAGTCAATATTTTGGCAATAGACATGTGGGTTGGATCTCTGCAACAGGTTGCCAGGCAATATAAAATACAAATCTGAACATTGTATGCCTACTGTATATAAAATACACAAATTAAACCTTTGTTGCAAAACTCAGACTCACCAAAAACTCAAAGGGGATTGATCATCATCTTATGAAATGAGTAAACTCTGGAAAATATTGGTAAAAACTCGGCAAGCATTAAAAAAATATATATTCAATTTGTCAGTTAAATTTAAATAGAAACTAACAGCACTCGTGATCCATAGTCCATATTTATAGTCCATGAAAGATTTATTGAGATTGATTAATCTGCAGTGAGAAATAAGATATCACAGAGAGAAGAATCACCTAAATGGGAGATTTTTTTTCATTCAGAGACCTTTTTGAAAAATTTGGGAGCTTTTCAAAAAATAGGCAAAATTGAGAGCTTTTGATGCCGGAGTTTTTGCTCTGGTGAGATGGTAAAAAGTTATACTCCATACTTATGCTTGAGGATTGTGAATAAGAGACCCAGCCTCCATGAATTAGGAGCTAAATTTCTTTCGAACTTGATATCTAAGGACCCCTCATTTGTGGAAGGTCTTAGTCAAGAAATATTGTAACATAATGGACAGAAAAAGAATAATGGACTGTTGGAACTATGCATTGAGGGGATCTTAAACCCATTTATTTCTGTTTCCAGGAAGTGGTAAGCATTATTACGATCTGGGAAGACAGAGTAATGGAAGGGAAACACTTAAAGGGAAAGGAGGACCTTCAAAATATCAGACAATGGCTAATAGTAAAAAAGAATCCACCATGGCAGAATGGTTAATCTGGGGAAAAAGAAATCCATCCTCTTCGATCAGGAGGAAGTGCCCTTCAGACTTTCTGGATCTTCCTTGGGAGTTTCATATAGAAATGAATGATTTCTATTGGCTTTAAAAAGGTATACCCCATTTCAAACTAATCTGGAAGACAATCGTCTCTAGTGCATCTCAATTGACTCGTGCACACTAAATCAAGGATATAACTTTCTTTAAGAACCATAGCAATTGAAAACCATAGTAGAGAAGCAGTTCAGTAATAAAACAAAGAAAATCAAACCTTAAGAACATGAGACTTTAATTCTTTAATTAGCAGGATCCTACACTGAATAGCTAAGTATCCAGGGTTCATGGATGTGGATGCAGGGACGGGAACAACTGCAGGTACACTGATGCTATTTTTGAAATCAGGGTGTGTCAGGTTGCAGTGAAGGTGCACTGTGTGTGCATGTGTATATTAAAGAACAGTAAAAACTTGAAACATAAAATCCTGTGATATGAACTGTAAAACACTAAAACCAAACCCTGACCATTGAACAGAAGCACTTTCAAAATTATATAGCAGAATCACTTTCCAATTTATATGTCTCTGCCAGAACTTGGGGAAAATGGTGCATAGTTGTGGAATTGCGACTTGAGGAATGTCATAGGTGTACACTAGCAAGGCAAGAAATTGATAATTGTAACAAAAGATAAGGATAATTTTGGAGCTGTAAAACAAAAGTCAAAAGTGTAAAATCAGAGGTTAACTGCAACAAGGTTCAAGTTGTAACAAAAACTACTGCTGGTTTGAATGTGAACAATGCAAAAACTCAACAAAATTGTCTCACGGGAATCTATCTCACAAGAAATTTTAAATGGAAACAGTTTGCAACAGGATGGAAAAGGAAAGGAACCCTTGAAAGAAAATACAACCAAGAGAGGTACATCTAGTTCTTTCTGCAGACTTTGCTAGCAAAATATAGGAGATTTGTAACTTGTTATGCTGTAAAAGAAAGAAAGGGCATCTTATCATGAAAAATAGTGAGAAGATTGTACAAGTTCCTTTGTCACCACCTCAATGTTTGCAACAACAACAGCAAAAGTAATTGGAATAAGAGATTGCAAATCTATAGGAGAAATAAGTTTCAAAATTCACAGGGTAAGGGTAGAATGTTGAAATCAGACTGCAACCAATTGCAATATCAATAACTTCTAGGATACTCTTCTGAACCTATTGGCTCTAAGTGTTGCTATTATTCATTTGTTAGATTGTATGAATGGCATTAAATTTCAATTTCTCAAAGCACAACATACCACCAGTTAACACTTCAACTGAATTAGAGCTAGATTGAAGTTAAATTATTGTTGGATTTGGCAATAATTTAAGTTCCATCTTAAATTGCAATACAGTAAAGTTTAAACAAGGAAGCATGAACATAGTAATTGGATCTCACGTCTTGTTCCAATGTAGCTTGACGTTCTGATGGTGTACATCTTGCTATATCCTTAGCATTTATATTTAAACGTGTTCCTGATCCCTAAAAGATTATACAAGAAAACAAAAAGAGGGGATTAGATATATTGGCAATTAAGAAGAGGAAACAAACTTTCGATCTGTATTTTATAAATAAAATATTAATAAATGAGAAAAGAAAGCATTTACCATTAATTTTTTTTGACCTTCTTCTACTAGGGAAATAGAGTTAACTTTTCTTAACATTTGATACTTGCTTTGGGAAAAGATTCTAGAAAAATACAGTAGACATTAGATGAAAATGGGACTGGATATAATTGATGCACAGTAGTGACCTCCTCACCTTCCTTGCTGTCTTCCCAGCTTTAGCAAGCAATATGTCCCAGTTTAGAGAGGCCCCTTTGTTATCTGAAGCACTGCCTAAAAGCAAACTGTGAAAGACAATTCCACCAAAATAGAAAGTCTTGTAGATGTAAATTTATTATACCATCAAGTATCCTTTTAGAATTGATAAGAAATATTGCAACATCAACGTATTGTACTAAATGCATCAGCAATCAAAAAAATATAAGACTGCAATTATAGGATACATATTCAACTCAGAGAGATTTGGTCATTTTGTATGATCATATTTTTAAGTCTGTACAGTAAGCCTTTAAAGGCAATATTGTTAGAAAGCAGACATCCTTTGATCAGTGATTTCTGTATTTCATACCATTTGTTGTAGCTTCCTTGCTGATCATTTTCAGTTTTGTGGCATACTACATCAGTATTATACAAACAAACTGCAAGGCATGATCAGTCTCTATCTATTACAATATCCAAAACAAGAGCTGCTGTCTATTTACAATTATGGACTAGGTGCCAAGTTCAGACTAGCATGAAGAAGAGAAATTTCCTTATTCAAATCAAGTTTAAAGAGAATCTATTACTGCGATGAAATAATTGAAGGGCATCTCATGTTCTAAAGAGATAAGGAATTTTCACAGCTTCAGGTCACCCTGGTTTATTTTAATTTTATAGTTTAGCACATGGGTCTACCCATGATGGTACACCCAAAAGTGTTTTACATGGGTCTACCCATGCTGGGTACATCGCCAAACCAAGTGTTTTACATTACAGGAATAGCATCTATAATCAAGAATCTTCTCAGCAAACAAAATTCTGAAGAATAGGGAGGTTTGGAGCCTAACAAATTTATCCAAGAAAGCATCATTCTGGTGCAGGAAGCAATACAATTGAGCAAGAAATCCTAGAGACAGGATATGGTGATTAAACTAGTCATGGAAAATGCTTTTGACAGAGTCAGCCTCTCATCATCTATAAGGATCTAAGATCCTAGCCATGTTTGGTTTTGAAGAGGGATTCATAGATTGGGTTAAGGCATATCAACTCATCATGGATTGCCCCACCTTGACGATGGAAACTAATCCAACAAATTTCTCAAGATTCAAACCCAGGAAATGTCACATAAAAAGTATATTCCAAGCTTATAGCCTCTATAATCAAGAAACATCTCAGCAAACAAATTTCTGAAGGACAGGGAGGTTTGGAGCCTAACAAATTTATCCAAGAAAACATCATTCTGGTGCAGGAAACAATACAATTGAGCAAGAAATCACAGAGAAAGTACATGGTGATTAAACTAGTCATGGAAAATGCTTTTGGCAGAGTCAACCTCTCATTATCTATAAGGATTTAAGATCCTATCCATGTTCAGTTTTGAAGAGGGATTCATAGATTGGGTTAAGGCATATCAGCTCATTCTGTATTGCCCCACCTTGACGATGGAAGACCATCTACCTTATCCAAAGTCACAAGAGGGATCAGGGCAAGAATGCCCTTCATCCCCCAACTTCCTCTATATTAATCTAACAGAGGCCCTTGGAGGAACCCCCAATTTCACTCACTGTTCGTTGATGTTGTCAACAGTAGTTTGCCGGGTTGGTGAAAGCAGGTATTTAATACAACCCCTCACCAAGGTTCAAGTTCTTCCAAGTGAAACACTAATGCTTGTGCTTGTTCTTGCACTTGTGGATGTGTTGTGCACCAATGGACACATTCAAGTTCTACATTCAAGTTCTACCCATGCTGGAACGCCCACAAGTGTTTTACATTACAGGAATGCTTTTTCTTGTTTCCTCAAGTTTGGTCCTTGTATGAGCTTTTGTAATTGCTAAGAACCATGTAGTGTACATATTGTTTTTTATGTGTCACTGTTTATAAAATTTAATGATGATCTGTCATGGAGTTTGTAGCTACCTGTTAAAAGTTGAAGTGTGATGTTTTAGCAAAAGGTTATATTATTCAATGTACTCTTATTTCAATTATGTAGGATGTCAATTTGAATATTATTTATTGGAACTTTAGAGGCAGTCATGAAGACAACTGACTCAAATTCCTTTCACAGGGATGTATGCAGTTAAGAAAACTCCTAGAAGAACATGAAGTCCGTCTGCTGCAAAGACTGGTAAAGAAAACATTTGGGAAGCTCTACGGTTCCACTAACGCTTGAGACCTGACTTTGAAATCTACAAAAGTAAATGGTGGAAAAGGTGAGAAAAGAGATTTTGATACCATGAACAAGACTATTGATGTGAACACTCATAAGATCTCACGTGGTAAAAACAGTGCTAATTTCTCAGAAATATCTTCAAAGAAGCCTACTCATGGTGGAAGAAGCAAGAAAAGAGATTTTGATACCATGAACAAGACTACTGATGTGAATGCTCATAAGATCTCAGGTAGTAAGGACAGTGCTAGTTTCTCAATAGTATCCTTAAAGAAGCCTGCATATGATGGAAAAGGAAAGAAAATGGATTCTGATTCCATGAACAAAACTGCTGATGTGATGAAGACTGCCGATGTGAGGGCTTGTAAGATCTCAGGTGGTAAAGACAATGCTAGTTTGTCAGAAGTATCATTAAAAAATCCTTCTTTAGAACTCAAGATGAGAACTACATATCTTGACCAGTCTGTTATGAGAAAACCTCAACAAGTAAAAGCTCTAGGTGACAGGCAAATAAAGAATGTCAGCCAGAACTATATGGAAATGTCTTCCTCATCTGCTGTAAACCAGTGACACAGATCTGTGCACAGGAGGACTTTCCAATGTTCAAAAGAAGAAAAGGAAAGAAAGGATTACCAGTCAGAGGAAAAGGAACACCTGAATGTGTGGGTTAGAAATGAAAATGTGAAATCCCAAGAGAGAGACAAAGAGGCTTCCAATAAGGGAACAAATTTATCAGGAGAGAGCTTTCAGGATAATCCACTCTCAGCAAATGTGGTTGTGGAATCTGGCCAAAACTGTAGGTCAAAAGTGGGAAATAGAGAGAACCTTATTGCTGCTAAAAATAGATTTGGTATGCAGGAAAAACATGCTGTAGCCATACCAGAGAAAGGAGCTGACCCCAGAGGTTCATCTGTACGACATAGTGTTCTGCTAAAGCATGAACAGCTTGAACATGCTGTTACACCTGCTAAGGGCATAAAGATGAGGGAAAGAGAGTTTACCATGCAATGTGACAAAAAACCAAGTTCAAAGAAACCAAGTATAAAATTATCAAATAAAGAAGAGGTACCTTCAGAAAATCGAAGAGAAAATGGGAAAGTTAAACAACGTTTTGTAAAAGACATGAGCAGTGATAATTGCATGATAAGTGAGAGAAAATCATTTTCTCAGATCAGCCGTCTGAAAATCAAAGGCCCATCCCCACCTATTGTTTTTGGATGAAATAATTGAAGGGCATCTCATGTTCTAAAGAGATAAGGACTTGTCACAGCTTCAGGTCAACCGTCACCCTGGTTTCTTTTAATTTTATAGTTTAGCACAAGGGTCTGCCCATGCTGGTACACCCACACGTGTTTTACATTACAGGAATGCTTTTTCTTGTTTGCTCAAGTTTGGTCCTTGTATGATCTTTTGTAATTTCTAAGAACCATGTAGTGTACATATTGTTTTTTATGTGTCGTTTATAAAATTTAATGATGATCAGTCATGGAGTTTATAGCTACCTGTTAAAAGTTGAAGTGTGAAGTTTTAGCAAAAGGTTATATTATTCAATGTACTCTTATTTCAATTATGTAGGATGTCAATTTGAATATTATTTATTGGCACTTTAGAGGCAGTCATGAAGAAAACTGACTCAAATTCCTTTCACAGGGATGTATGCAGTTAAGAAAACTCCTAGAAGAACATGAAGTCCGTTTGCTGCAAAAACTGGTAAAGAAAACATTTGGGAAGCTCTACGGTTCCACTAACGCTCAAGATCTGACTTTGAAATCTACAAAAGTAAATGGTGGAAAAGATGAGAAAAGAGATTTTGATACCATGAACAAGACTGTTTATGTGAACACTCATAAGATCTCAGGTGGTAAAAACGGTGTTAATTTCTCAGAAATATCCTCAAAGAAGCCTACTCATGGTGGAAGAAGCAAGAAAAGAGATTTTGATACCATGAACAAGACTACTGATGTGAATGCTCATAAGATCTCAGGCAGTAAGGACAGTGCTATTTTGTCAAGAGTATCCTTAAAGAATCCTGCATATGATGGAAAAGGAAAGAAAATGGATTCTGATACCATGAACAAAACTGCTGATGTGACGAAGACTGCTGATGTGAAGGCTTGTAATATATCGGGTGGTAAAGACAGTGCTAGCTTGTCAGAAGTATCGTTAAAAAATCCTTCTCCAGAACTCAAGATGAGAACTACATATCTTGACCAGTCTATTATGAGAAAGCCTCAAGAAGTAAAAGCTCTAGGTGACAGGAAAATAAAGAATGTCAACCAGAACTATATGGAAACGTCTTCCTCATCTGCTGTAAACCAACGACACAAATCTGTGCATAGGAGGACTTTCCAATGTTCAAAAGAAGAAAAGGCAAGAAAGGATTACTAGTCAGAGGAAAAGGAACATCTGAATGTGTGGGTTAGAAATAAAAATGTGAAATCCCAAGAGAGAGGCAAAGAGGCTTCAAAGAAGGGACCAACTTTATGTTAGTTTTTCAACATTTAAGCTAGCATTATATGGATCTTTAACTGAGAGAACAACAAGCACAACAATCAAACACAAGAGACAATGAACACAGAGTTTTTCCTCAGGGAAACCATAAATGGAGAAAACCCCGCAACTTCCTCAGAGATAGAATCAGCACAAAAGGTAAAACCCCAAAACAGTAAGATGCACTCCCGACAGCAGTAACCTTCTTCTTTTCTAGCCCCAGTGTCTTCTCCTTCCTCAACTATGCGCTACACTTGAGTGTGTATGTGATGCGTGCTAAATAGAGAGTCCAGCCCTCTATTTATACTAATCCCGACATGACTAAAACCCTACTAGGGCCGACCTCTACTAGGAGAGTCTAATAACTCTAGTGCCTCGAAACTGCGGGGACTTTAACCCTTAGACAATCGGAGGGTTACCCACAATGACTTGACATGACTTGTTTACATTATTGATTCTCTCGATCGGAACATCGGGGCATGACATGACATGATAACGTCCCGAAATAAACATCGGGTTACAATAGATAAGAAATACAAGTGAATACATTCCGAAGTTACAATTACATCAACACTCCCTCTTAACTAGGAAGGTATTCTCTCGACACAATTTTCATCACTAATCTTCTTCTCTGGATCTTCTCGTCATCTGCATCTCCAAGTCATCTTTATCTTCATGCCATCTTCATCTGGATCTGGATCATCACTCAATCTGGATCATACTTGATTTGGATCATCACTCGATCTAGATCTGAATCATCACTGAAGCATACTCGATCTAAAACATCACTGGATCATACTAGATCTGGAACATCACTGGATCATACTCGATCTGGGACATCTCTGGATCATACTCGATCTGGAACATCTCTGGATCATACTCGATCTGGGACATCACTGGATCATACTCGATCTGGAACATCATCACTAGATCTGGATCATGACTCGATCTGGATCATCCTCACTGGATCTGGATCATCACTGGATCTAGATCATCACTGCTGGATCTGGATCATCACTCAATCTGGATCTCTCGAAGTCATCATAACTGGATCTGAATCATAGCTTGATCTGGATCTCCTCTGGTCACCATCATATGTGCTATCTCATGATTCTTCTCGTCACAGGAAGTTCTACGGAGCCAGCCTTCTTTCATGCTGGGTGTATGCCTACCTCCTTGTAGGTCTTTGGTAGCCCTTACATCTGACCTAGTCGTCAGAATGACCAACACTCACATCTGACCTACTCGTCAGAAAGGTGGTAGCCCTTACATCTGACCTACTCGTCAGAATGGCCAGCACTCACATATGACCTACTCGTCAGAAAGGAGGTAGCCTTTATATCTGATCATATAGGACCTAATCCTACAATTACATCAGAATGGCCAGCACTCACATCTGACATACTCATCAGAAAGGCGGTAGCCCTTACATCTATGTAGGATCTCATCCTACATCAGAATGGCCAGCACTCACATCTGACCTACTCGTCAGAATGGCGGTAGCCCTTACATCTGACCTACTCGTCAGAATGGCCAGCACTCACATCTGACATGGGAGGAACCAATCCTCTCACCATGACAGAATGGCTCAGCCCTTACATCTGACCTGCTCGTCAGAATGGCTTCTAGACTTGTCACTTCCCCTTGGGAGGGAGCTCGATCTGGAGAACACCAAGCTTCTCCCTGAAGTGCTCGAACTTCACTCGGGCTAGTGGCTTCGTCAACACATCATCTATTTGATTGTCCGTCGCAACATACTGGAGCTTCACTACCCCCCTCTGCACCATATCCCTGATATAGTGATACTTGATCTCGATATGCTTCGACTTGTCATGGAACACTGGATTCTCTGACAACTTCACGCAACTCTGGTTGTCACAATGTATACAAGTAGCATCCATCTGGAGATCAAATTAATCAGACAGTTTCTTCCTTAGCCATACTGTCTCACAACTAGCTGAACAGGCTACAACATACTTTGCTTCAGCTATACTCAGTGCCACACAAGATTGCTTCCTGCTAAACCAAGAGATCACACCTGATCCCATACTGAAGCAACACCCTAAAGTGCTCTTCCTATCGATGGCATTGCTTGCCCAATCTGAATCAACATAACCCTCCAGGTTAATCTTCTGATTCACATCGTACTTGAGCCCATAATCAACTGTACCCCTCAGGTACCTCAGAACATGCTTTGCAGCAATCAAGTGAACATTTCTCGGATCTGTCAAGAACTGGCTCAAGGTGTTCACAGCAAAGCAAATGCCTGGTCTCGTGTTCGTCAGGTACATCAAGGACCCAATCATCTGACGATATATCGTAGTATCAACCGACTCTGATGAAGCATCACTCAATAGTTTCAGGTTTGATGCCATAGGTGTGGCCATAGCCTTGCATTCTGTTGTCCGCCGATTGCACACCAGCTGCAGAAATCTTCCGAAAGCTGTCTCCTCACTTGAGAAAGTGGGAGAGGTGTGACCTTGGGGGAAAGCACAGAGCTAGGTACTGTCACCTACTCCTAGCTCCTTCGTTTAGGCTAACTCCTAATGAAGCCAAGGGGGGTAGTCCTTAACAAAGAGTTTTCTATGGCTCAATGTTTAAGTTAAGTTTTAAGATGTTTTGGATGCGGATGGGTGTTGTTTAGGAGTTACTTGTGATTAGAAATGATTAAGTTTATGATTGTGACACGTAAATCAAAGCAATCCACGTTGCTAGCAAGAGACCATACAGATAAGCAAAAGATTCCAAACTTTACTTAAGCATTCAGATATAATCAACAAAAATAAACCATAGACAGTTGATCAAGATAGAAGATTACTCAATTATAACGAAGGACCAGTGCCTTATGGAGTCAAATAAATGCGTGAAATAAAGTCTAGGAATTAAGCTAGTGAATATTAGGTCTTGCAAGTGCTCTTGGTAGATTTTAAGAATTTTAAAGAATGCTCTTGATTAGGGTGTCAACGAAGGTTTGTCAAAGCCGGGAGACTCTTCTAAGTTTCCTCCGTTTAAGACATGTCGGGCCAGCCCAGTATCCCAGGCTGATATTGTCAAGTGACTAGCTAGCTGAGAATCTATGACAGCGGGAGGTTCCGGCGCCTCTACTAGGAAGTACTTTGGAAGAATCGCTACAACGCCAGTGCGTTGGTTATGGGGTGTTTAAGTGTTATTAGGTTACTCTTGCGGGGTTTAAAGATCCAGTGTCGTTTCTAGGTACTCCGATCTAGGATCGATCAGAGCATACTCCGGCAAGGAGGGAGGGGGGTTAATTAATTAAAGGAGTGTGAGTTGCGAATTTTATTAAGTTAATTAATTAACACTCTCCGACAGAGAGCGCTCTTGACCTCGTCTTATGACAGTGGTTCAAGAGACTTAGCTAATCTAGATGATACTAATGCAGGGGTTGTGCAAACCTAAGGTGCTCTCCGATACAGAGTGCTCTTGACTTGTGTTTCTGCAAGTTCAAGAGTCTTACTTATGGATGATTTGAATTAAACAAACATAATAATTAATATGAAAGGTGGTTGATTAAAACTCTCAGACAGAGAGCACTCTTGATCCACCTTATGGTGAGATTCAAGAGATTTTGGTTCTTCTTATGATTTAACAATTTATAACAAGATACCAACAAGCAATGATGAATCCAGCAATTAGTAAGAATGAAACTAAGTTTAATCAAAGAACTAAATTAATTGCTTAAGAAAAACTATACCAAGTAAATCATGAAAATGAACACAAGACACACTTCCCCAAAATAGGGGAAGTAGAAACGGAAGGAGACTTCCTCCCACTCAGCTCTTTTTATTAATCTTATACAATGATGATGTGTTCTTTGCTTCTTGGAAGAACGGGGAAAGAAGGGGATGCAAGAAGAGGGATAGCAGTCTTTTTGTTCTTTTTGCACTCCTTGTTCGTTTGTAGCCTTTACGCTCTCCTTCACCTGTCTGCAATCTAAGAGTTCTAGAAACACACTTGTTATGATATTAGTTGATCAAAAATAACTTGAAATTTAATCTATAAACTAGCTCAAAACATTTACCCAAACTCACCAAGAAGAAGGAAGAAAAGAGGCAAGAAAAAGGCAAGGCAAGAGGGGTGAAAGAGGGGTGGAAAGAGAGCAAAAGGCAAGTCAAAAGAAGGTTGGAAACTAAGTGCGGAAGAGGGCTGCAAATCAGAGAAAGAGGGCTGCAAAATGAGAGTGAAAAAGGCTGAAAGTACAGCCTAAAAGACGGTTGAAGAAAATGATGGAAAAGGGCTGCAAAAAGTGGAAACAAAGAGGCAAAAGAGGGCTGTCCAAAAGGGCAAAAAGTGGGAAAAAGTGGACAGCGAACAAAAGGAAGGAAAGGCTGCAAATAAAAGGCCTAATTTTAATGATAGTAGAGTTGTATGCTTCTATTTGAAAAGCCCTTTCAGGGATTAAATTCCTAAAGGAAAATTGTAATAATTTTAATAAAGTACTTTTGTTTGAGTGGGGTTTTTAAGTCCCCACTCTCATCCTCTCCCATTTGGGGAGGCTTGTGTTGTGTTTACTTGTGTATGCTTAAGGTTAGATTTGCTTGTCTTCATCATTATTTGCATCTTATGCTTAGAATATTAATTGTTAATCCATCACTTCCAATTAATTAATTAATTTGATTACTCTTTTAAATTGTTTATCTTTCTAAGTAAATCGACTGCTTAAATCTCTTGAATCACACCATAAGTTGGATCAAGAGTGCTCTCTGTCGGAGAGTTTAATAAGTCATCTTTGCTTTTTATTTACATTGTTTAGTCAATTAACTCTTAAGTAAGACTCTTGAACTTGCAAAAACACAAGTCAAGAGCACTCTCTATCGGAGAGCATCCTAGGTTTGCATAATCCCTGCATTAGTCTCATCTAGATTAGCTAAGTCTCTTGAACCATTGTCACAAGGCAGGGTCAAGAGCGCTCTCTGTCGGAGAGTCTTAATTAATCAACTTAATAAAACCTCCACAACACACACCATTTTGAATTAATTAACTCCCTCCCCTCCTTGCCAGAGTATGCTCTGACCGATCCCAGATCGGAATACCCAGAAACAGCACTGGATCTTTAAACCCTACAAGAGTAATTTAATAATACTTAAACACCCGTAACCAACGCACCGGCGTTGTAGGGATTCTTTCAAAGTACTTCCTAGTAGAGGCGCTGGAACCTCCCGATGTCTTAGATTCTCGGCTAGCTGGTCAATCTTGGCGAGACCAACCTGGGATACTGGGTGGGCCCGACATGTCTTCAACGGAGGGAACTTAGAAGAGTCTCTCGGCTTTGACAAACTTTTGTTGACACTCTAAGCAATACCACTATCAAAAACTTTTAAAATATACCAAGAGCACTTGCAAAACCTAATACTCACTAGCTTGATTCCTAGACTTTATTTCACGCATTTATTTGACTCCATAAGGCACTGGTCCTTTGTTATATTTGATTAATTTTCTATCTTGATCAACTGTCTATGGGCCATTTCAATTGATTATATTTAAATGCTTAAGTTATAAGTTTGGAATCTTTGCTTATTTGTGTGATCTCTTGTTAGAAACGTGGATTGCTTTGATTAATCATCATCCCCCTAATATTAATCATTTTAAATCACAGTAACTCCTAAACAACACCCATCCGCATCCAAAAACATCTAAAAATTAACTTAAAACATTGAGCCATATAAAACTCTTTGTTAGGGACTACCCCCCTTGGCTTCGTTAGGAGTTAGCCTAAACGGAGGAGCTAGGAGTAGGTGACAGTACCTAGCTCTGTGCTTGCCCCCAAGGTCACACCTCTCCCACTTTCTCAAGTGAGGAGACAGCTTTCGGAAGATTTCTGCTGCTGGTGTGCAATCGACGGACAACAACATGAATGATGTATCAAGATATATGTAGCAGCCTCATGATCTCCATTGAAAGGCAACCAACAAGATCCTTCAGTACATTCAGGGCACTAGATCCTACGACATTCACTATGTTGCAGATTCTGAGCTAGAGTTGGTCGGTTTTACAGATTTAGATTGGGCAGGGGATTCCATAGATCGAAATTCCACTTCCGGGTGTGTGTTTATGTTTTGCGGTGGCCCCATTTGCTGGTACAGCAAAAAGTAGGCTACCATTGCATTGTCTTTAGCAGAGGTCGAGTACAGGGGAGGAGTGAATGCTTGCATCCAAGCAGTTTGGCTGCAAGGCATTCTATTACTATTTGAGATTGGTAGTGCTTTGTCCACAGTCATGTTTTGTGACAACCAAAGTTCTATCAAGATCTCCACAGAACCAGTTCAGCGACAGAGGAACAAACATGTTGAGATCCACATGCATTAAATCAGGGAGTTGGTGCATGACAGGAAAATTGTTCTGCAATACTACCCTATAGATGAGCAGATTGCAGATATTTTCTCCAAGAGGTTTACTCAGAAAAAGTTCACTTACCACCGTTCACTGTTGGGGGTGAGTTCATCAGGGTGAAGGCGGTTACTTCTTCAGTGTGCATCTTGAGGGGGGTTTTTTCCCACTGGGTTTTCCCTCTTTCCTCACTTGGCATTTTATTTGAGCATTTTAGAGTTATTTTTTTTGTACAGGATGACCTATGGCCTTTGTTGTCAGGGCCCTAGCATTATTTTTAATCCTCCACATGAGTATAGCTTAAGGGGGGTGTTGGAGTTATTATCCAACCCACACACCTATTTGGTTAATTTTGGCCTAATTACCCACTAACCTAATTTAATTGACTCGAATTGACATCAGTATCATCACACCAGCACACTCCTGACATCAACATCAACACACACACGCCCTAATCATGATGATGAGATTCTAGAAGAACACAATATATTGGAGCCCCAAGAACCTCCCCACATGAATATCTCCCACAAGAGAAAGCCAAATTGGGCTCATGATATTATTCAAGAAGTAGAAGGGTAGGGGGCTCCAGAAGGCTCCTCGAGATAGAGCAAGAAGCCAAAGCCATTTTCTAGCTATGTGGATTTGATGTGTGATCTTGTAGACAAAGAACCTTCTTGTTTTGAAACAATTGTTCAAAAGAGAGAATGGGTAGAAGCCATGACAGAAGAATATCAATCCATAATGAAGAATGATGTGTGGGAAGTAGTTCCCAAACCAGAAGGCAAAAGTGTGGTATCTTCCAACTGGATATACAAGATAAAACAGACAGTCGATGGAAGTATTGAGAAATAAAAACCATATTTCTGGCTCCTGGATTCTCTCAAAATAAAGGAATCGATTATGAAGAGACATTTTCTCTTGTAGCAAGGTAGACTTCTATTAGAACCATCATGGCACTTACAACCAAGATGAATTGGAATTTACACGAGAGGGATGTGAAAACAACCTTTCAAAATGGTGTTATTGAAGAAGAAGTGTGCATAGAACAACCATAAGATTTTGAAGTCGAAGACAGAAAGACATGTGTCTTTAAGCTAAAGAAGGATTTGTATGGGTTGAAGCATCCAAGAGCTTGGCATGGAAGAATCGATAGTTTTTCGATGAGCTTCGGCTTTACCAAAAGTAAGGTTGATCCTAACCTTTACTTCAACGTTATGGATAATGAACGTGTCATATTATTGTTGTATGTGGATGATTTATTCTTGACAGGGAATGAGAAGCAAATCTCAGAGTGTAAGAAGAAGCTCGCTACAGAATTTGAGATGAAAGACCTTGGCTTAATGCATTATTTTCTAGGTCTTGAAATATGGCAGAGCCCAAAATAAATATTCCTTAACCAAGAAAAGTATGCAGTAGAAATCTTGAAAAGGTTTAATATGTTGGAATGTAAAGCCATGGGCACACCCATGGACACAAATTTGATTGCTGACTAATGCTTCATCAAAGTAGTGGACGTGACACTATATAGACATATTATTGGTTCATTGATGTATCTAACGAATACCTGGTTAGATATATGCTTTGATGTGAACACGTTGAGTCGGTATCTGGTTGAGCCTAGATGTAACACCCTGGTTTTGACCCCGTTTGCATTAAATGTGTATGATGTATATATAATTAGAGGAAATTTCAACTCAAAATGGGCTTCCTAAAAAAATTAATAAAATAATAGTTAAAATAATAAAATAATATTTATTAATTTTGGAGGAAGAAAAGAAAAAAAACTATTTTTTTATTTGTATGTTCGACATATCTTCCCGTGTTTTTACTCAAATTTCGATCAAGAGAGCTTGTTGAATGTGGAATTACTCGACATACTTTTGACAGACTTCACTACCCCAGAACAAGAAATACCTGAAAAAACATGATGAATACCTGAAAAAACGTGATGATGATGTATCTAGTTGAGCCAGTGATGACGATGTATCATGTATTTCTTGTTTTTGGGGTAGCGAAGTCCATCAAAAGTATGTCGAGTGGGTACTCATTGGATGCAAAATTTAATTCCGCATCCAACGAGTTTTCCTAGTCAAAATTTGAGTAAAAACACAAGGTCGAAAATACAAACAAAAAAAGTAGTTTTTTTTATGATACCTATCCCCAAATTTATATTAAAAAAATATTTAAGACATATACAGTATTTTAAATTTAAAGCAATTTCATTGGATAACACATGATGACATGGAATTTGAATTAGAGTTAAAAGGCCCATTTTGAGTTGAAATTTCATCTAATGTGTAATTAATCGTGGTGTGGACCTAAAGGCAAAAACCCCACCATGGATTATCGTTTTATGTTTTGACGATTAAATCGGTGCCGATGGTATTTTGTGCTAGCCAGGAACGTTATGATTTCTAAATCATCATGTAAATATGCAATTAATTAAAAACCCACAACCAGCTATGGCAATGCAACAATAATGAGATGGGGGCATGATTTCCTAAGGATAGGGGGGTGATATTTAAACCTTTGAGCCGTTGGGGAGAAGCCAAGTGTCAAGAGGAGAACTCATAAACTACCAACCACCTTTCCTTGTCTTATTCACCAACCAATTTAATTCCCATGAGTTAGTTGGGTAGTCATTTCCTTGGGGAACGTATGCATGGGTAGCCGCCAGTTCTGTTAGGGTTGTCAGTCCTTGACCACACGCATGACCAAAGAGGGTGGGGGATCGCATTGAGTTCCCTCACGTGGGCAGAAAATGCATTCTACCCTCACGCATGCAGCAAGTTTTCTGGAGGCATTCGCGTTCTATTTTCCTTTCACAATTTGGTCTGTGTGTGTGGTTTCCTTCACGTTGGGGGGGGGGGGGTTGTTTTCCTCATTTTACTCAGGCTGGGAAATCGATTTTGTCTTCCCCACGTTTTTAGGAGATGTTTGCATTCTGCATGGACGTTTTTGCAGTGTTCTTCATTTTTCCCATGGGTGGGAAGTGTTTCTGTTAAGGTTAAGTGGTTGGAATCACTCATGAACGTTTCTGCGTCTCCATGGTTGGGATTTTCTTGTTCTTAGGGTTACACAACCAGTGGGGGACAAAGCCACGAGTTTGGGCTGCTGTTGAGTCATTTTGGCCACATTAGGGCCATAAACGACATTGGAAATTGAATTGAACAGGCTTAGTTGTTCTACCCAATTGCCATTCCCGATTTTGGCATCTGTGATGTTTTCCTTCAATCCTAGAACTGATATTATTGTCTGTACATCGTTGTTTGGTCTTTGAACCGGTTTTGGAGTGGAAATGGGGTTTGAGAAAGCTTGATAAACCTAGTGGAAGAAGGAACCTCACAGATAGAACTAGAGGGTTGGCTTTCTTCTTTTGCACACCCTGAATAGCACGAAAAGGGAAGGCATAGCTTGAGGGACTGTGTAGCAGAGAAGGGGATGCTTCCTTGTGTTGGGTGTGTAGATGTTTTAGAATTCAGGCTAGATCTAGTGCAGGTGTCCATAGCTTTTTGGTTGAGCTCACCAGCTTAGTTGTCAGCCTTTCCAGCTCTTGTATAGCCTGATAAACCCAAATGTGTTGGCTTGGCTGAGTGTTGTGTATCCTTGGCTACATGTGAGCCTGCTAGTGTTCCCGTATTCCTTGTGGGAATCATGCCCAACATGGGGATGGCAGTGTTGCTGAGAGATTGATGAGCACACTGGCCTATGGTTGGGTGCAACGTTGCAACGACATAGCTGGTTGCGAGACAAGCTTCTTGTAAGATAAGTATCTCGTGTTTAAATCCTTGCAACTGTGTTTGTTTTATAACTCAATATGAACATGTTAAATGCTGTGAATGAATGAATTTGCTTCTGTTGTTTAATAATCATTTATGCATCTGTGTATGCTTTTATTTCATTGCATTTTATCTTATGTTCATGGGGTTAAAATGCCCGGAATAGCTAGCAGCTATGTGAGTCGCGTCCTCTCCGCCGAGAAGAGGGGTGGGAACGTGACACTAGACATGTTCACCTAGTAGTTACAAAGCATGTGATGAGGTGCCTAAAAGGTATGGTAGACTATGGTCTTAGTTATACTAGAGATCACGACTTTAGACTGTATGGTTATACACATTCAGATTGGGAAAGAAGTGTCTCAAATAGAAAGAGCACTTCAAGTGGATGTTTTAGCCTGGGGTCAGCTATGATCTCATAGCTATGCAGGAAGCAGTCCAATGTTGCTTTCAACACTGCAGAAGCGGAATATATTGCAGCTTGTTTCGCCAGTTTCGGAAGCCATATGGATTCGGAAGTTGTTGTCAGGTATATTCGATCTGAAGATAGATGCCACTCTGATTCTATGTGATAACCAAAGATGCATGAAGATGACAAAGAACCCCTTGTTCCGTGATAAGATGAAGCACATAAAAATATGGTATTTCTACATTCGTAACATGGTGCAGAAGGGATCTATAAAGCTTCAATATGTGAGCACATATGAGCAGGTTACAGATGTGTTGACTAAGCCTCTGTCTCTATGAAGTTTGAACACTTCTAAGACAAGCTAGGTGTTGTCTATAAGGACTTCCCTTGAAAGGGGGAGTAGTATTGATGATAGTATGGTATCCTGATCACAACAGGTAGCTCAGTTGGGATTGATCATCCTTAGACTCAATCCCTCAATACCGAAAGGAAGGATCATCTTAAATATTGATCTTGAGACTTGATCCCATAATTCTGAAAGGAAGGATCGTCTAAGATGTTGGCTGATGGACTTGATCCCGTAATTCTGAAAGGAAGGATCATCGAAGATATTGATTGGTGGACTTGATCCTGTAATTTCGAAAGGAAGGATCGTCTAAAAAGTTGGTTGGTGATCCCATAATTCTGAGAGGAAGGATCGTCCATGTTGGACCTGATCTCGTAACTCTAAAAGGAAGGATCGTCCTGTGTACGTATGTGTCAGCTGTGATCATTATTGGTGGCTGTGTAAAGACTTGATCCCGTAATCCCGAAATGAAGGATCGTCTAAGAACCACAGATGTGTTGTCCATGATCCTGTAATTTTGAAGGAAAGGATCACCCGTGTTGTCCATGATCCTGTAATTCCGAAAGGAAGGATCATGTTGGTTGTTGATACACCTGCCTCAGTTTGTTGCCATAGATGATGTTGTTCTAGGCTTGAGTTATTGAAGATGATGTTGTTATACCTCTCACATATTGATGTTATTCCAACTTTATGTTGATGAGCCAGCCTCGTGCTGTCGTTGTTAATGTTATTCCATATTTATGCTAATGAGGCATCCTCATGCTGTCGTTCTTATTGATGTATCAGTTTTTATACTAAAGACGTTGATGTTGATACTTCAGCTCTATACTAAAGATGATGATGATCCAACAGTTCTATGCTAATGCAGATGATGATGTTCCAGTTCCATGTTGCAGATGATGATGCTCCAACTCCATGCTGCAGATGATGATGCTCCTGCTTTGTGTTGCAGATGATGATGCCCCAACTCTATGGTGTAGATGACGATGTTGTTCAAAACTTCCGATGATCTATAGATGTAATAAACAATGTTCCAAAAGATATTGTTGATGATGCCTCCTCCTTCCTTCCGATGTTGTTGTGTAGAGCCACACCAATTGTTGTTGTTGCCAATAGAATACCCTTCTTGTTAAGGGGGGGTGTTGAAATAATGTAACTTCAAAGAATATTCTACTTGTACTTTACATTATTATTATTATTCCTCCTTCGGAAGATGTCATTAATGTAAAAGGTCATGTAAAAGTCATGAGGTAAATCCTTTGTTGTAAGTCGGGTCAATAGTACCCAGGAAAGATTAATATAAATATTATTTTGAGTTTTCCTAGGTAGGTCGGCCTAGTTAGGTTAAAAGGTTAGTGAAATAATTAGTATAAATAGGGAGGCACCCTCCCTCATTTGTACACATTCACTCACTCATGTATTGCGCAAGAGAGAGAACGAGGAAGGACAGAGAAGGAGGAGAAGTGTCTTTGGTGTTTTGGCTCTTATGCTAGGGTTTGGTCTCTCTCTCTTATGATACCTTGTTCTTTGGGCATTGCATTCTGGTAATCTATATTGAGTAATTTTTGCTTGGTTTTTCTTTTTTGGGTTTCCAAGGATAAATTGTTGTGTACCTTGCGATTGTGTTTCTTTCAGCGATCAACTTTATGTTGTTATTGTGAAAATGTATTAAATGCTCTTGAAGTTAAGACTTAAGTTATAGCAGCATATAAAACTTAACATGGAAGAAAGGACTTTACACTTTCCTCCGAATTGAACTTTGCCCATGTTCTATAATAGCACGAGGTAGACTTCCTTCACAAACCTCTTCATGTATTTACAATTTGGCTTTGTAAGTCAAAAGTGATAGATTGGCTTCATTAAAGACACATGATGGAAAATATGAAAGTTCCTATATGGAACTTGGCAATAGAGGCTTACTTTCCAATGGACCCCCTCTCATCTTTGACTTGTGTGGACTCATCACCCCCTTAACCTCTCAAGAGTTATTCTGAACCAATATATATTATATTTCAGCATTATCTTTTTACATGACATAGAGTTGTACCATGATAACTCCACATGGTCCAATAAAAAGCATAATTAAAACCAATATATGCTTAGCCATTTTTAGTGACCCGTTGACCTTGAGCACTACACTAGAAATCCACACAAATCATTTTTAAAACATTTACATTGCCATGTCAATTATATAAGTTCACATGGCTCAACACTTATCATTATAACCACTCATTTAAAGCATCCAAAGAGCAAACTAGGGTATTACACATACTGGGCTGTAGAATATGCCTCTAGAAAGAACAAGAAGGTGATCCTTTCAATCTCCATACATGATAATACAAGACCAAGGGAAAAAAGAATATTGTAAAATATGTAGCTCATTCAAAACGCCTGTTTTGAATGGCAAGTGGTTGCTTCATGTTCATATCTCTTGCTGTACATTATTCAGTGAATAAAAACTTCGGAGTTTGCTTCCGGCCCGAACATTCATGCTAATGTTTTTGAATTAAGTCTAAGAATCACATCATAAATAATAGACTTTGTATGGTTAATTAAAATATTGGAATATGCATTCCAATTGCGCCAATTCCAATTATACTGGTTCACTCACCATTTGATCACTACTAATTGCCAATGCTGCTCGGTACATACAATGTTGCTCTTTATAACAAAAAAAATCGAAGTAACTAATGTGGACCATGGGTATTTAATGAACAAAACCCATTCCTTCCGTCTTTAAGTCAATGGAACATATATGCAGAATTTATTTGCTTCGTAGGCATTTTTTATCTACTCCTGTGAAGTTTTTTCATTTGTACACAACATAGCGTTCTTGGCTGCACTTTTGAAATTCTGATTCTCAATATTGAGTTCTTAGTTGCACATTGGTAAATTTTGTTCTCAATATCAAGTTTTATGCATCTTTGGATCAGTGAATATGACTTCCATTCGTGCAATTGCAAAGGTCTCGTTTTCCAAAGTGTAATCCTTCACAATATCGATATTCTTTGAATTTGAATCACTGCGATTCCAACAATGTTAAACAACAAAAATAATCCATACCACAAAAATTACTAATAAATTGTTAGAGAAGCACAGAATAAAAATAGCGTTTTACTCTTGCTATTACCAATAATCTCTGCAGGAACAAAACCCATCCTTGATATGATGGAAGCGATTGGCATCCCTCAGGACAAGTTCTCTCATTACAATCTTGGAGATGAACTTGGCAGCAGTATGACAGTCACCACACACACGAAGGTTCTTGACAATTCGTATAGGTGTTCCTGATGGGGTACTAATAAGTCCAAATGCAATGGCCAGCTTTTCACTATGGTGGCTGAGGAGCTGTTCTTTCTCCTCTTCTGCAACATCATGCAATGCAAAGTTTGTGTCAGGGAGATATCCTAAGGCCTTCATTGACTCTGCCAATGCTTCCAATGTTGCATAAATCTTCTCTGTTTGAGGGTGTGATTGGTCTCCTACAAGAAATGTATGAATCTTGTCCTTGACCTCAATCCAACTACAGCCTGGTTGCTTTTTGACACCCCTGTCTTTCATCTTCACTCTCACTGCTGCAACATCATCCCACCTGCCTGCTGCAGCATAAATATTCGACAGGAGGACATAATTTGCACCATTTTCTGGTTCCAACTCAAAAAGCTTTTCTGCCACATGCCTTCCCATGTCCACATTTGAATGTATCCTACAAGAACTAAGCAAGGCTCCCCATATGATGGCATCGGGCTGAAATGGCATTTTGTTAATCATTTCCTCTGCCTCATGCAACCGCCCACAGCGCCCAAGAAGATCAGCCATGCAAGAGTAATGTTCCACCATGGGTGTGATGCAATAATCTCTACTCATTGAGGCAAAGAAATGCCAACCTTCATCCAGTAGGCCTGCATGGCTGCAAGCAGATAGAACACCAACAAAAGTCACGTGATCTGGCTTCACGCCGGCCTTCTCCATTTGTCCGAAAAGCTCAAGTGCCTCGTTACTGTGCCCATGCTGGGAATATCCTACAATTGTAGTAGTCCAGGAAACTTTATCTTTTATGAGCATTTTATTAAACACTTGCTGAGCATCATCTATGCTACCACATTTGGCATACATGGTAATGAGAGCATTCCCTAATAAAACGTCTGAGTTAAAAACGTTTTTAATAATGTGCTTGTGTATCTGTTTTCCCTGTTCTATGGCTGCTAGGTTGGTGCACGCACTTAGAATGCTAGTGAAAGTAGACTGGTCCGCTGTTGTGCCTGATCTCAGCATTTGGTTAAAGAGTTTGAGTGCATCCTCACCTTGTCCATTCTGCTCATACCCTGCAATGATAGCATTCCAGGATACCACATCTCGATGTGGCATATTATCAAACAGCTCGCGTGCCTCCTTAAGTTTGCCATTCTGGGCATATGCAGTAACAATTGCATTCCACGAGATTATATCTCGCTGAGGCATCTTGTCAAACAATCTGCGTGCTTCCTCGGTTTTACCTATTTGGGCATATCCTACAACCATTGCTGTCCATGAAATTGCATTACGTTTGGGTATTGTGTCAAACAGTTGGTGTGCACGATCCAAATTTTTATTCTGCACATATCCTGCAATCATGGTGTTCCAAGAATACAGGTTTTTTTCAGGCATTTGATTAAACAATTGCTGGGCATCCTCTACTCTGCCATTTTGCATATATCCTTTAATCATCAATGTCCATGATACCGCATCTCTCTCGGGCATTATGTGGAATAGACGGCGCGCATCCTCAATCCTTCCGTTTTGAGTATACCCTGCAACCATGGCCGTCCATGAGACCACGTTTCGTTCAGGCATTTCGTCAAACAATCGCCGTGCCTCTTCTACTTTTCCATTCTGAGCATAGCCTGTCACCATTGCAGTCCATGAGAATACATTTCGTTGCGGCATTTTGTCAAACAGATGGCGCGCTTCCTCGATTTTGCCATTGCGAGCATAACCTGCAATCATAGCAGTCCATGAAACCACGTTTCTTTCCGGCATTCTGTCAAAGAATTCCCGTGCAACATTTAGATGACCTTTTCGGGCATATCCAGCAACCATTGAAGTCCAAGAGAAGACATCTCGTTCAGGCATTTTGTCAAATAGTTGGCGGGCATCCTCCATTCTCCCACTCTTCGTGAGAAATGCGATCTTAGAATTACACGAATAAACGTGCGGATTTGAGCAACTTGGTAAACGCCCATTTGTTCTCTGCTCGGGTATTCGATCTGCTGCAGCAGCAGTAGAAATGTTTGAAATCCAGCACATACAGCTCTGATGCCAGCCAGCAAACGATTTCATCCGCTGGGATTGACTCCAAGGAATAAAAATCACCTTGCCAAACCTGGAAATACATGTAACTGTTAGCTCTGCCAAAGCTATAGTCTGGTTGAATGCACTCATGCTGATTTCTATAATTTCGGCTTACCATTGGCGCTTTCAGTTTAAGATAAATCAGCCAATGGTTGATCCATCTCCATGAAACTCATTGAATGTCATGTTATTCCTCTTTGTTGAGAACAATTTACAACAGTTCACACAATCAGGAGAAGGTACCCTTGACATTGTCCACTGGTATGTGCTAACCAAAAACTATAATGAGTAAGAAGAACAGCAAACGAAGGAGAAAAGCAACATCCCAACTCAAAGTGTATATGAATGAGAGAATTGTACATAGTAATCTCAATCAAGGTGCTCCAAAATAGGGAATTACATCATGCCATTCAAACTGGTGAGGCAGCGTGAAGTTCAGCGATCTTTTATCTTTCTGATGTATGGATTGAGTATCTGGAGGTGTATGGATTTGTTGGAGATATTGGAGGGAGACAAGGCAAATAATATGTTGCACATCGCTATGCTTTTTCAGGTAAATTAAGTCATTTTCCAGAGTATTTTGAATTCACTTTTTTATTGTGAAATTTACTTTTCAGCGATCGGTCGTGACAACTGACATTCCTGCTAGCTCAGGCATCAATTTTTGAACACTGACAGCCCTAAACTAGCATCCGGACAACTCAAGCATCGATCCTTGACAACTAATAACCCTAGGAAGTAATCCTCAGCTATGATGTCAAAGTTAGTGTGGCGGACTTGCAACCATACATTTGTCAATCTATCTGGTAACAACCCTAGGAAGTAATGCTTAGCTATGATGTCAAAGTTAGTGTGGCGGACTTGCAAACAAACCCATGTATGCAACCATACATCTGTCAATCTGTCTGGTGTCCATGTAGCCCGGTTTCATAATGAAAGGTAAGCACCTTCGTTACAACCATTGGATTTATAAATCACTGCGGCTGCACTGCATCTGACGTGAATCAAAAAGACCGCAGAAGGAAGTTATTGTACTAAATCCGCCTCCATGTTTGTGTGAAGAAAACTGCTCTGAAAACAAAGAATGAACTAACCCGAAGCAAAAATTCTGAAAACACCGATAAAAATTAAGGTATTGCTTACGCTTTGATCTACCATTTAATCTCATATATCGCTGATCTACCGTCGTTCAAGATAAGGCCACTTAGCAAGAATGCAACAATTTACTATCTCGTAAGTTTCTCATTCATGAATTCAACCACTTGATTGGCGATCCACTATTTTGTTAATTTTAAGATTTATATTACTCTGATGTACCATTATTAGGAAAAATTTAAGTACAAATACTATAATGTGATTGCTATCTTTTCCATCATTTCGTTTGCTTGTATATCAGCTTTCTTACTGCCATTTCCAGCTGAAATTGATCTGAATATAACACAAAAGATTGCAAGTTGTTGAATCTATGCAGTCTCTGCTATTCCCCCCAAATATATAATTGTTTGTATTTTTTACAGAGCTGTGACATAGCCTTCTGTATGCTTAGTTTTGAGCTGTGTACTACTTTTGTTTATTCTTAAAGTGTAGGATCTATTAAAGATCTGAGAAACTTTATTTCATTTGCTTGTGTTTCTACAGTTTTTTATCTTTTGATATTGTAGGGTTAGTGCTTTCTGTCAAGGAAAATACAAAGATGTTAGAAGTCCCCTAATTTTGGTCACAAAAGCGGTTTCCTTATGATATTTTTGATATTACAGAGCTTGTTATATATCTTGGTCCTAAGGACTGGTTCTGTATTTGTTGCCCATAGTTTAGCAGACTGGTAATTGATAGCGGCACTATACTAGAATTTATCTCTAGAATTGCCGGGGGCTCCCCATTATTTTTTATAAATTTTTACTGTTATTTCCATTGCTTGATAAGGTTTTACCCAAAGAGTTCCGTGAAAATTTTCATAACCTTTCCAATCAAGATTGAAATGCTTTTGGTATGAAGAAGAAACTGAAGACAATCTTCACTAGTGTTTTGTGCTAAATAGGTAAATTTTGTAAACTTGTTGAACTGAATTGTAATAACTTACTATCGATTTTCTCACCGCAGAAATTTCCGAGCTTGAATGTGGATATATATAGAAACAAGTGTTTTTTTTCACTAAATGATAAATTTTCTGTCTTCGCAACATTCTTCATATATAAGTGAGCAATTACCACGATATAGTGCTGCTCAATACAGAACCATTCGGCTAGGTAATTATATGGACCCTATCTAGAAATATATAAAATAAAGATTGTGAATTACCTTTTCTCTGAATGTCAACAACAAGGCTTGCTTGCTCTTGCAGACAGGCGCTTGTTATAGATGGAAAGTTGCAAAGCGCAGAAGTGGACGAGTTTATCTATCACAAATTATTAGTGCATCCCACGCTCGTCTGCCACCCGAAGTAAGTAATTAAGTAATTTGCATCTGGTAATATCCATCAGCCCTATCCCTATAAATGTCGGCAAAGACTTGGTTCTCATGATTCCAATTTGTAGTCATGATGTGCGATTTCATCCTCAAAAGCGTTTTCATCGTAGGAGGCAGCAAAGGATCCACAACTCGGTAGGTATTACGACATAAAAACGTCAAGAAAGCGGTGATGTGGGACATCGATAAGGTCTAACCACGCGTCTCCATTAATTTATGGTTTTATTGCTTTTATTTTGAATTTTTTTGGGACTTAAATAAAACGTTGCTTCCATGATGCCATTAATGGACGAGTGGCTCTTTGTTCGCTATTGTTGAACTCTCGTTGATGGAGGTTAGCTCTTCAACTTTTTCGATTCGATCCATTTGCAATCTATTTATTTCAATTTTATTAAGAGCTAAATTATACTCTCATACACACAAATAAGTGCAGATCTTAGAACCAAACTTTACCATTCAATTTATGGAGGGCAGCTAAGAGAAACTATCATACACGCAAAAGCAACTCTCATTCACACAAATAAGTGCAAATGTTAGTTTGTCAATTTCCTTCTAATACATGCAAAAGAAACTCTCATACACGCAAATAAGTGCATATCTTAGTTTGTCAATTACCTTACCTTTGTTGCTTCAACTTTTCTTTTTTCTCTTTGTTATGTTTTCCTCATTCACAGGATATGACCATCGCCAGCCTCTTCAATTGTCGTGTGGTTAGACCATGCATGTGACGCGTGTTAATACTGAGACCGTTTACTATGATATAAGATTGTTGACGTGTGGTTAGACCATGCATGCGATGCGTGTCAATACTGAGACCGTTTACTATGATATCAGATTGTGAATTCAGTCGGATGTGTGTTTAGACCATGCATACATGTTTGAGAATGTTGGGAATTCTTAATGGCTTTGATGCATTAATGAACCATGGATTTTTAATGCTTCATTTTCTCAAACTATACTTTATACTTCATAGGTTCCTGCTAAAGTTTAAAGCTTTAATCGAAATTCTTCGACGCAAGGCTGAGCTCAAAAAAAAAAGATGAACGATTCAACGCCATAATAGGAGTCCTCGCAGATCCTATGGAAGGAGGTCCTACCTTAACTTTTTTTAACAATGCTTACCAACCCTAGCAATTCAACATTGTGATGTGCAACTTCTATAATAAGGTTTAAAGAGAACATTAGATCTAAGTTGTTGCATCATAGTTTTAGTTTTCTGTATGGTTTTGAACATTTTTTTATATATAATTATATAATTAGTGATGCAAATAATGATAGGAATGTCGAGAGCTATCTATGTAATTAAGTCTCGACATAAATATACAAACAATTATATCTCTATTTTTATATTTTTTATTTCTTAATGAATAAGACTTTCTACAAAGTGAGTCATTGCAGTTAACCTTATTTTTCAATATCATGTACACATTTCCTCTTTCACTGTATTATTTTTTAACAATGTGATCATTAAAAAAGACTTTATTTTTTAAATTTTTATTATCAATAATAATAATATATTAAAAAATAAATTTCTATGTGTAAGAAATTATTATAATTTATTACATAATTTTTATAATATTAAATTTTTTTATTTTTATTTTTAATGTTTACAGTGTTCATAGTGTTCACTAACATGATCTATGTTTCAAACTTCCATCCCCTTCTACCTTACAATCTTTCTATGAGCTTGTTCTAAAGCCAAAGCTAAACCATGGAGGAGTGTTAGTTACTTAGGTATAACATCACAATAAAATCTCTCAAATTATTATAAAAACTATTTTTTGATAATAATAAGATAAAGAATAAGTTGATAATAATAAGGCATGCTTCCAGCAGTATTGTAGTTCTAGGAGCCTCATTGATAATTGCAACCGACTTCAATTCGAGGCTTGAGTTTCATAGATAGTTCTATTCATTTAGTTTAAATTTCATAAAAATAACAAGTTAGAGGAGCGGTTAATCTCCTCACTCATTGAAGTTTTTGAAATCAGCGTAGCCCGGCCAATAGTGTCGTAGAAGGAGAATTCTGTTAGAATTCAGCATAGCTACTGCTGAGAAGCTTTTTGATTTCGACAATTTATATTCAACATAATTCAACTTTTTACAATCCTAAATATTTGAATTTTTACAATACTAAAAGTAGGGAATATGCAACATTGCTGCTACACCTTGTTTAGATCCAAAGAGTGTACACCCTAAGTTTTGGAATTCGATACTTAGATTCAAAAGTGTACACCTTAAGTTGTAGTTGGATTCTTAGATATAATGTTGAGCTAGGTTTAATACTATTTTTATAATGAAATTTATCAATCCATTCACTTTTTACTATGAATATACATTTTATATACATAAACATAGAAAAATATATATGTAGATATACACATTTATATATTTTTTTCAAGAGAAAAAAATATGTTTCTAGTTATTCCATGAAATTAAAGAAAACATATATTAGACATTCTCATAAAGCATCTTCTAGGAAAATATGACCAACATGAGAATCATTACAATAGTGTCATAGTATCAAAATAAACTTATCATCCTTCGTCTTACAAAATACCTCCAAAAATATAAATTATTTCTACAAACCCCACCAATGTTTAGTTTAAAAAGTCTACATCCCATGCAGAATAATAAAAACTTTTGAAAAAAAATCAGTCACCCTCATAATACAAAAGCAAACTATGTGATAAAATCATGTGATCCCTCCCTTCCAAATCTTGTGTGGATTAGAACAGTTGGTTAATGTGTGTTTTGTTAAGGCACTCCTTGTGTAAGGTCACCGGTTCAAATCCCTAATCTTACCCATGTGCCATGGTTTGGTCCTTGTGGATGCACCTACGGGTGTAGTGGTAGTGATATTAGATCCCTGGATCCCATGTCACGTGAGTTCCATCCCAACCTCTAGTACAAAAAAAAACATGTGAGCCCTCATAAATAATCTCCTCCTCTAGATATTCTTCAAAGACCTAGTGTTCCTTCAAAGCCACCAATGGCCCTTTTGGAGGGATCATTAGCTATGGAGTTGAACTCCCTGTAGATGTGATAACTGGAAAAATCCATAAAAGATGGAATAAGGAAATTTTCTGACACCACTGCTCCAAAGCTAGGACTTGTAACTTAGTCATTCCTTTTTCCCAATTTATAATAACCCTTGAGTCATCGAAAACTTGTATTGACACAATTCCATTAAACAATGCAAACTGTAAGAGTCCCCATAGAGCCAATAGTTCTACTCTAGACGTTGTGCCTAGTCCATAGCTCATCCATAACACATTCATATATATTTAATATATGAGCATAGATCCATCTTAACTATGGCTTTATCAAGCGCCAAGAGAGACCAAACCCCTTAAGAAGTTTACACCTCAAGGGATTGGATCCCTCTCGGAGGTTGATCGAGAAAGAATTAAGATGGATATATGTTGGTTCCAATCACAATGGCCACATCAAAACAATGTTGTTTAATAACCAAAATTACCACATTGTAATCATCTCATCAAAAAAAAAATATTTACATCAAAATGGTGACTTCTAATAAAGTAATAATCATGTTCAATGATAATACATGTGAAATGCAATGGAATTTAATTATGAATTACATATATATTACATAGTGATCTATCTCAATATGTCTTCTTCCACCCCTAGCCCCTTTATCATCTTCTCATATGAATCATATGTAAAAGGAGGTTGAGTTCGGACACCATTCAGCCGTAATTCGAGATATTGGTGTATATGTCATACCATGTCTCTCTTTATTTCCAATATTTGTAGTTTCTTCCTCCCATGTTAATCCTTGAAAGTTTCCTCATCTTCATCATGGTAAGATTTTCTTGTATGAAATTTATGATGAATTACTTGTATATATAACTGAATGGTATCATCCAAAATGTAATATCACTAAAATCAATGCATGTTATCAATACTATTATATCATATTGCATTTACCGATGCACAAATTTAAAACTAGAGGGATGTTAGATCATAATGCAAATCTTCTCAGCTAAATACATAGATCAATAGACAACATAGATGTCTCGCAATGCATCTTAACAATACTAAAAAAGAAAATTCACGAAATCAAAGAAACACAACAAACTTAGATAACTAATTTCCCACATTAAAATATTATATGCCAATATATAGTCAAATTAGGGTTTTAATTATTTGACTATGGTGATTCTATCTAATCGGATAACTATGGTAACTTAATCAAATTAGGGTTTTGGCTATTTAACTTAATGATATCATGCAAAATGGCCAAAACTAATGGATCAACCGTAGGGATTTTTGCTCCAACAATGACTTGATGAATAGATCATAGATGTTATTCTACTCGAATAACTATAGCGATTATATCTACGCATCTAAATGTGGTAATTGAATCATATTAGAGTTCAATTATTTAATTAAATGATATCATACAAAATGTAATATCACTAAAATCAATACATCTTAACAATATACTATTAGATCAAATTGCATTTCTCAATGCACATATTTCAAATTACAAGGATTTTATATCATAACACAAATCTCCATTTAAAGACATAAATCAATAAATCATAGATGTCCCTTAGTGTAACTAAATCAAATCAAGGTTTCGATCATTTAATAATAGTGAAAATGGATGGAAAGATTTGCCCAAAAAAAATGGATCTACCGTGGGAATTTTTGGCTCAAACAATGACTTGATGATATGTTGAACTCATGGTTGTTGAGTGTCGTTTATGTTAATTAGATTAGGGTTTCAACTATTTAACTTTGGTGATTATATCTACAATTGTAGCTAGTTATATTATTATTTTTTTGAATTTGTATAAAATGAAGATACCTAGGCACAATTACTTCAAAAAAACAATTTCATGTACAAACTTTGACTACTGAATTACTACATTATAATATTATATGCAAATATATAGTGAAACAATTAACTGATTAGTGTTTTGACTATTTAATTGTGGTGATTCTATCTATTCGACTATGGTAACTAAATTAGATCCGGGTTTCAAGACTATTTAATTGTGGTGATTATTGTTGGTCATTCTAGCACAATTACTTCAAATAAAAGATTTCATGTACAAACTTTGACTACTGAATTACTACATTATAATATTAGATGCAAATACATAGTCAAACAATTAACTGATTAGTGTTTCGACTATTTAATTGTGGTGATTCTATCTATTCGACTACAGTAACTAAATTAGATTCGGGTTCAAGACTATTTAATTGTGGTGATTATTATTGGTCATTTTATATACTTATTAATTTCCGCAACAAGTAGAGTGATCAATATAAATTGTCAACCCAGGGAAGTCTGTTTTTTTCAAAGGTAACTAAGAAAAATATACACATAAACACTTTAGTAGATGATTAATGAAATGCAGATCATTCAATCCTAATAACTGCTCAGTAAAATCAACTCCCTATAAAAACCAATCTAAATTATAGATCTAAGAACTCAAAGGATTCATGATTCCTACAATATCAATTTTGCGACTATTGATCTAAGAATGAATTAATCTAGAATTACTTTTGCAAGAAGTTAAATCCTATTTTACCAAATCAAGACAATCACAAACCATCAACCAAATAACCAATTCATAAAAGTGATGATCTATCTAATTCCGTAAAATCTAAGAAAGATAAATGAAATTACTATGCGGGAGCTGAGCGTGATTGTAACAGCTAAACTTAACTAGCACACTTTGCATAAAGAAAAGAATTATCCTACACAGTTGAATGTTCACACTACACTATTATAGCAAGCCAAAGGAAAGTTTAATAATACAATTACTTGATAAATATTGTTACAACCATCTACGAATGCATCGAAGTGAAATTCCACACCAAGCAAAACTAACTAAACTAAAACATCTACTAATACCAGCAACTTTGTAAGAAGGTAGGCACTGGCCTTTGAACATAGACATTTTTAAAGGCTTAACAAAATATACAACATAATGGTATTGAGAATTGATGTTCCTTTATTAAAGTGATAAAAGTACAGTTACCGTATCCTATGCTACAATTCTTCTCCAATATTGCCAAGTCCCTGGCTCAAATTACCTATTTATATTTATACAAATATGAAGTAGTTCGTATCCACTAATATCATGCATCCATGAAGATCTATGATCTTCAGGCTACTGAATTAATAAAAAAACAGTTACAACTATTATTACATTACATAGAATTAGTTAATAATTATGAATGAACTTTTAATCTGAACTGTTCACAGGCCGAATGTGTTCCAGCTGATGGAGAAAGATGCTCAAGAAGTTTCAGCTAGTTGCATGGAAGGACATCCGAGCTTCTCTCATCAACGGCTTAGACCAGATCATTAAAAGGAAACTGATGCCAGGCGTTACTTGTCTCCCGATTCCAACGAGCGGCTACACTTATAACACCTGCAGATTCTGAACTTTTCTTATAAACCAATAACGAATCAGCGCAAATCAAGAATAAAGTTCATAATCATAAGCAAAATCAAGCATGAATGAAATTGAGAAATAATGGTTTATACCCTGGAAATCCATGCTTGTTCTTTGGAAAAGGTAAGGACTTGGTTGTAAACAAGAGACAAAATTAGGGAAAAGGGGCTAAATAAGATTAGGCAAAAGGGCATTTTTGGCACCCAACATCTCCCCCAATCTATCCAATTGCATGTCCTCATGCAACAACCTCCAACTAGTCTAAATACAAGTCAGAATAAATACTTTTTACTGTGAAAATTAGTGAGGTTGAAGGAAGATTCGGGCCTTTCCCATGTTTGTAAAAATCCATTGCTTGTAATCAGGTTGGCCCAACACTCCCTCTCTTCCTTCTTGGTTAGCCTATAAATTCTCTTATACTTCCTTTCTGGCCACCAACTGAGCGGAAATATGAACTTTAGCCCAAACCAACTCAACCCACATGTCTCCATGCATTTAACATATCCTGGTATTTGAGACAAGGCATATTTAAATTTGTCAAAACAATATGGATCCCTTGACTCTAAAGATATGGAAGAAACCTCCCATCAATAACTACTTCCTTTCAAGGCATAAACTTCTTATCGAGAAATCATATTAACACAAGTATAAATTATTCCCTGCTGAAATGCAATTAACTGACTGACATTGTCAGGAGATGAAATATGTTTTTTTTCTATCTGGAAATCAAAGGCACATGGAACTGAGATTCATTATGAATCCACAGAGTGGAATTATCCTCATTCATGTGAATGGTCTGAGAAGCATCCCACTAGTGCATATGGTTGGTGACAAAACAAGTGAATTCCCTCAAGTGAATATCCCTGATGTGAGGAACAAGGTTAGATTAAGAGTTCATAAGATACGCCATCCCATGCAGGTATAATTCACATAATAAATTTTGTTCGAAAAAGTCACTCCGTGTAAAGGTTTCCAGAACTGAGGGGTTGTCATTATTTTCCAAGGTCTTCCTTCTTTTAAATCCCTCATTTTGAATAGATTCATTTGTTCAAAGAGAAACATAGTGTAAGATGGTGATGGAGCTCTATAGCTCAACAATTCCCGAGTTAGGGTGTACATTTGTTCTTTTTCCTTTTGAATGGACTTGTACTTTCTTAACTCCAATTATTCCTACACTTTCTCCCAACAAATTTTCTAGAAGAAAATCTCTGCAGCCCACTTTTCCCTAAGTCCTTGAATAGTATTCTTGTGATCATATAGAGGAATAATTCCCTTCTCACATTGGCCAACATGATATTTCCATTTACTTAGTTCGATCTTCAACAGTGAAATCTCTCTCACCATCTCCTGATTACCTTCATATATGAATGATTTTTGTGAGTCAGTAGCTTCCCCTTGTTCTATTGGTTCTTGTGTTTCAGCAGCTTTAGTTTGTGTTGTTGCTTCCTATATTTCAGAAGCTTCTGTTTTCATTGCTGCTTCTTGAGTTTCAACATATTGATTTTGCATTGCTTCTTCTTGAGTTTCAACAACTTTAGTTTGCATTGTTTCTTCTTGAGTTTTAGTATCTTCAATTTGAATCATTGCTTTTGCAACTATTTTAAGAACACTAGTTCTTGTGTAACAATGTTCAGCTCTTACACCTCCTCCTTGGTAGCTTTTTTCTAAGTTGCTTATTCAGAAACACATTTTCAGAATGTTGGTTCTTGTGTTTCAACATCATATTTTGTTTCGGTACCTTTGGGCTACTGAGATTGCTCCTGGACTATTTCTGTGTCACCTGATTGTTGCGCCTAATCCGAAAATGAATAAGTTTCCTTAGAACTTCTTTCAGAGGGAAGCGATTCAGTGCTCCTTGAATTTTGAGGCTGTATTTCCTCATCCTCCTGCAACTCTTGATCAGGAATTATATCCACCTCCAACTTATTTTCCTTTGTTAATTATACTATTGGTGTCTTACCTCTTGCTTGGATTGAATGTGCTATTTTCCACGCCCACACTTCCATTTTTGTAACTTTGTACCCTTAAAGTTTGAACAAGTCTCCATATTCTGGAAATAATAGTTCCTCATTCTCCAAAATAGAAGGTGGGTTTTCAAACCAATCAACAACTTCTGCCAACGTGTACAAGATTCGGGTTGCCAAGTCTTTTTACATGCTTTCTTCCACCTCTGCAATTATTCTCTGAGTTCCTGTACATACTCCTTCAACAACTCATTCTCATATAACAAATTCTCCAATTGGGGTTGGTCTGCAACAGGATCTTGTGGATAGGTGGATCCCATAGGTATATTACCTTCTGGTTCTTGTCTTACAGAAGGTAATCTAGGTTTTAAGATGGGGATTTCAAAAAATTTCACATTTGCTGCAAAAGAAGCTCTGGTTCTCCTTATTTTTGTGAGACCAGATGATTATCCTTTAACATCTGATCTCTTCCTTCTTCTTTATGGCCTAAGAGGGATAGAAACTTCTCTTGTTTCTACCAAAGGTTCTTCATCCTCAATTCTGGTCCCTCTTATTTTAGAGCAATATTTAATGTTTAACACTTAAGGGTTTATTCTTTGAAAATATCATGTCCCTACAACTTCTTCTTCTACTGCAGCATCCGCAGCTCCAGCTTCTGCTGTCAATGCTTCTGCTTCTGTTGTTGCAGCTGCTAGTGACACAGTTTCTTCTACCACCATTGCCACCCTAGCCATTTCTTCTATCGGGTTTGTTGTTGCTACATCTTCCCCTCATATTTCTTCCCGATAATTTCCTACTTCTTCCAACGATTCACCCCTCCCCCCCAACTGAATTCGAGGAGCTCTGCTCGACATCTCCTTCTCCAACACCTCTTACTGTAGGTGCCCAACTCACCCCAGCTCTGGTAATAAATTGCTCCCATGTTGGGTTTATCCGTGCTAAGGCTCTTTGAACTAGCAGTTTAATCAGTCCATGGTTTGTGACGAAAGATAATGGGTGTCGAGATGTTTTAACATAAAGTGCCATGTTTTGTAGGGTTCATAGGATATAACATGGCATATTCAACAATATACCATGACACAAATGAGAAAGTAGGAGGAAATCATAAATATACACAACTTTGTACCTTCCTTCACTAGTACTGTAACTCTTTAAAAATATAGCAACATGATCCCAAGGTCTTGGTAATGTTTTCAGTGCCATTCCCTTGGATCTTGAATGCACCCGATCTCCTACTGCAAGGAAGTATTCTATTGCTCTCAAGTTGTGCCTCTTTTGGAAAAACCATGTATCCCTGATTCTAGGTAATCTTGTGACTTCTGATAAATCCACCTCTGATACATCTATCCTCAATCCTTTGATATTCGAATGATCTCCAGTCAAATTTAGGGAAAATTGGAGTGTTGTCTCCTCATGAAATCCATCTAGTCTTCGAAATTACTTGATCCACCCGACTTGATGAAAAATAGAAAAGACTTCTTTGTTTTCACGCAGAGAATTTACATTTTTGGGCTCGTGTCTCACTAGAAGACTCATATTCCCTCTGTTCTGCTAGCTCTGGTGGTGAATTCAACAACTACAGTATCAACCGTTGGAGTTGCAGCATACAAAACATTTAATGGATAGTCGAGGTTCGTGTTGATATTTTTATAAAGTTGGAATAGTTATGGACCAAGATATTTTAACAGGTTAACCTATATATTGGATGGAATGATGATCGTTAAATAAGTACAAGTGGGATATTCGACATGATTCACTTGAAGGTTAATTGGTTATGGGTTGCTGACAGGGAAAAAAAATAGAATAATCATTATTATCGTACCAATTTATGCTTAATAATGCTTATAATCAGAACTCGTACCTTGTCATTATCACACCGAACCATCATATTTTCCAAGGTGGATTCCTTTGATGCCGAATCAATAAAGAGGGACATAATTACACACACACCTTTGCAGAAAAATTCAGTTGTCATCCAATGACTAGATTGAACAAGTTCATGTTAGCATTAATTTCAAGGACACGTGGAAGACAAATGAACTCTTTGGTGTTCTTTTCAAGAATTGTAGTAGGGTGGTGGACCTTTAGCAAAACTATTGGCGTAGTTGCAGCAGAAAAATTGGGTCAAATTTTGCCGAGATGTGATGTAATTTTAGTGATATTTTAGCAAAACTATTGGCGTAGTTGCAGCAGAAAAATGGCCAGTTTGGAGAAAAAATAACAGAGATGCAACGAAAAATAGCGGAGTTGCAGCAGAAAAATAGCAGATTTGCAACTGAAAAATAGTCAGTTTGGAAGAAAAATAACGGAATTGTAGCCGAAAAATAGCGAAGTTCCAGTGGGAAAATAACAGAGTTCCAACGAAAAATAACTAGTTTAATGGAGTTTCAGCAGAGAAAAATAAGCAATTTGGTTGAGTTTTAGCTAAAAAATTTTGAACGGAATTTTGATAAAAGCACAAGGAAAATGACGGGTTTTCAATAGAGGTCTGCAATTCTATTCACTTTTTCTTGCAAGGAGTAATTCAAATTGAAAAAGGAACATATATAATACTACAATTGCTTGGCATGTAGCAATTGCTTCCCTATGACTGACCCTTCGCATGCATTCCTATACACAATTTTTGAAAACAACAAACTGATCATAGCTTAAAAAAAATGGAAATCAACAATTTCTTTATATACAATTTTCTGTGTGGAATTTGCAGTAGATTTTAAAAATTATCAAAAAAAGGGGAAAACTCCTGTTCCTGTACAAATTGATAGTCCGGATCAGTTGCAACATGAGAGATGAATGCATCCTTTGATATAGGTTTATGATAAATCCATAGTCGATGACCATTCACAAACATAGGTGTTTGATTTTCATTGATAGTGGTCAAACAGACGGTTCCATTGTCAAATACCTTAACTATCTTGCAAGTTCCCAACCATCTTGTATGTAACTTGCCCTTGAAATCCTTTTTGAACCGTGAATCATATAACAAATCCCAATCTCCTTCACAAAATACCTTCTTCTTCATAAACATGTCATGCCATTTGGGGCGCTTCTATTGAATTAGTGTCGTGTGATGTACAACAGTTGTGTGCTTCTCATCTAATTGATTTAGTTGATTCAACCGGTTCTTCTAAGCCTCGGTTAAGTCCATATTTTCTTCTATAGTTTTCTTCAGGTTTTTGATCTCAAATTCAATGGGGAAAACAACATTATTTTTGTACACCAGTTCATATGGGGATAAACCTATAGTGTTGCACCATGTAGTATGATAGGCCCATAATGCTTATGGAATCCTTTCAGTGCAATCCTTGTGGTGACTCTTCACTATTTTTGTAAGGTTGGCCTCGATTATCTTATTCCTACTTTCCACCTGGCCATTGGCTTGTGGATGATATGGTGAGGTTATACGATGATGGATATGATATTTTTGAAATAGGTCTTCCATCTGTTACTATCTCTATGGGTACTCCAAAGCGGGTAAAGATATCTCCATATAGGAAATCTATCATAGCTTGATCATTGGAGTTTACCAAATCCACAACCTCCACCCACTTATTCATGTAATTTGTGCGAACCAGGATATAAACCTTTTGTTTTGAAGGAGGGTTGATAGGCCCTACAAAGTATATCCCAACTGTTAATAGGTTCAACCACTAACTGTGGCTAAAGAAGAATTTCATCCAATCTATTTGGCTGACCCATCCTTTGGAAGTTGCTGCAGGCTTGAGCATATTTATTTGCATCCTTAAACATGGTTGGGAAAAAATACCCTATTCTTAATGCCTTATGACCAGTCCTCTTATCAGCAAAATGCTAGTTCAGTTACTGTATAGTTCAATTTAGCAGGGGCTAGATTCTTACTAACATAATAGATAACATATGGGTTGTGACCTTCCTGGTGTCGCAAAATTGCTCCAATAGAAGTATCTGAAGTGTCAAAAGAGATGTGAAAAGGTAGGTCCCAATTAGGCCCTCTTAGGATAGGTGTTGTAGACAACCTTTTCTTTAGTTCTACAAACGTTTCTTGGCATGCCTCTGTCCAAACAAATTGTGCATCCTTCATCAATAAAGTGAATAAAGGGGATGTTAATTTAGAAAAAATTGCTATAAATTTCCTATAATATCCAGCATGTCCAAGAAAACTATGTACTTCTTTTTGCGACCCAGGGGTAGGAATGTTTGCAATTACCTTTATTTTAGCTGGATCTACCTAGATTCTTGCAGCAGAGATAAAATGACTAAGAACTATACCCTCACTCATCATCATATGACACTTTTCAATACTTATGGATAAATGGGTCTGTGCACAACGTTCTAGAACTCTTTCCAAATTTCTTAGGGATTCATCAAAACTACTACCATACGGAGTGAAATCATCCACAAAAATTTCCATGTAATCGTTTACCATCTCAGAGAAAATTCTGATTACAGGTCACTGAAATGTAACTGGTGCATTACATAACCTAAAAGGAAGCACACTATATGCAAAGGTGCCCCAAGGACAAGTGAATGTAGTTTTATCTTGATCTTTAGGGGCAATCTGGATATGATTATATCCACTAAAACCATCCAAGAAAGAAAAGAATTTTTTTCCAGACAAGGTAGCTAAAACTTGATCGATAAAGTGTTCTTTTTTTGTTTCTTTATTCAATTATCTATAGTCTACACAAATTCTCCATTTCCCATTTTTCTTAGGTATGATCACTAGTGGGGAAACCCACTCACTGTCTAAAATAGGATAGATAAATCTTGCCTCCAAAAGTTTCTCAATTTCCTCCTTCACAATGTCTCTTAAGTTTGGGTTCATCCTTTGTTAAGGTTGGCGTACTGGCCTAGAACCAGTTTTGATATAAATGTGGTCAGTACACAGTCCTAAGGGGATATCCCTCATGTCTATGTATTCCCAAGAAAAGGCCCCCTTATTCTTTTTCAACAACATAACCTAATCTGATCCCGGGGGCGAGCCCGGAAAGTCATCGAACTCGCTTGAAACAATCGGGACCAATAGGATCGTTTTTCTGAACATGAGCATAATATAAGTGTGTAACATAGAATCATCCACATCAAAATGAAAAATAATTCAAGCACATTAGGGACACGATTTGATTACAGAGTTCACCAGATCTCCTGGCTACGTATTCGGGCCTACTCCAAAATAGAGTGACCAATCCATTGCAAAGATGCACAAATACATAAGATACATCACAATGGATTCACCTGCAGAGTCTTCATCATCTGTTCGTCTCTACCGCCGCACCATAACTGCCTCTGATGGGTCACATAAGTGCACAAGCTATAGGACTCAATCGAAGACTGCAGAAATCAACCAAGCAATTGCCAATCTCCTTTGTCTCAAGAAGTTTCCAAACTTGGACATGAAGATGTTTTCCCAATGTAGCCAATCACACTCTTTCAACTGACTCTACGAGCCACGAACCTCGAGCGGATCAAAGACTTGCACAATGTTGCAAATCGCACTCTTTCAACTGACTCTATGAGCCACGAACCTCGAGCTACGCCACATGATATTCTGCAGGATAGTCTCAATAGACGACAATATGTTTGCATGACAAGTTCATCAATAAAACCAAAGTCACACTCTTATCAACTAATCCCTTCACCTTTGTCCTTCGGGATGAGAGTGTAGATGGTCGCTACTTGCCTTCAAATGCAAATTGAAATGTTGCCTCCTTCAACTGACTTTGCTT